>WBMY01005833.1:26793-220779 GCA_013397315.1 Donacobius atricapilla
AGCGGCCCCGAAACGTCTCCCGGGTGAGGGGGGAGCCGGCGGCGGCACCGACTCAGCACTCGCTCCGCCGATTCCGCGTGTGCTCCGCCGCCCCGACGCGAGCGCAGTGTGGCCTCTCGAGCCGCCGTACCCTCTCCCGGCAGCCTCTCCTACCGCCATCGTAGTAGTTTTTATCCCCGCCGGCCCTCCTCCTGCCGCACGGCCGAGGCGCGGCGCAAGAACTACAATGCCCGTCACGCCCCGCGGGCGCACCCGCGGCCCGCCTCCCGAGGGCCGACGGGAAATGGAGTAGCCCGCGTTCCTTGCGCGCTCAGGAACTGCAACTCCCGGCGGCCCCCGCGCGCGCCGGGCGCTCCTGCCGGCCCCGCCCCCTGCTCCAGGGGGATGCGGGACGCGGAGTTGGCGCGAGCGCCTCAGGCGGGACGGGAGCCGGCCGGGCCAGCTCCCAGCCCCGCAAAACCACACCGAGCCCGTCCTGGGAGCAGAGCTCACAGCGATGGGAGCCGGCCGGGCCAGCTCCCAGCCCCGCAAAAATCACACCGAGCCCGCCCTGGGAGCAGAGCTCACAGCGACGGGAGCCGGCCGGGCCAGCTCCCAGCCCCGCAAAAATCACACCGAGCCCGCCCTGGGAGCAGAGCTCACAGGGACAGGGCCGTGATGGCAGCAGCGCTCTCGGGGAAGCTCTGGGAGCACGGGATGCAGGAGGGAGCGCTGCCCTACCTGCCCTGCCAAAAGTGGACAGGATGCATGGAAAGTTCCAATTTTGGTAATTTTGCAGGACGTTTTGACTTGGTTGTTACCATGTAAAAAACCCCATCCAGTTAAGCCAGAGTCAGTAGGACTTTCCAAATACTGAGGCCCTCCCTCCACTGGTAAGACTCTTAGAAGTTTTTAAAACAAAACCTCAACAAACAAACCCAAAAACCATTGCTTGAAGTTAAGCATATTTGGAGGAAACAGCGTGGAACAGAGGGGAAGCAATTAGATTTTTGTTATGGGGCTGCACGAAGCTGTGGCAGCACTTTGTCTCCTAAGGTACAGCGTGGTTAATAACTACACAAAGCAAACACTTGGGAGTTTCTTGGAGTGCTGACATGCAAGGACCAACTCATCTGCAGCGTTATTCATATGGGAACACTGTAGGACAGATCACAGAGTTGTTTTGAAAGCAGCTGGTCTTGGAACTAAAAATGAAAGATCTCCGTTTGGTACAGAATCCAGGGCCGTTTTGGTTGGAGAACAAAAGCTCTCCTGAAGAGGCATTTGTATAACATAATCCTGACATGAGAACCAGAGGGTTTCTGACTGCACACCAGCAGCAACATGTGGGCCATGGACAAACAAAAACTTCTACATGTGTTAGTGGAAATATGGGCTTCCAACAGATTATGTCCAGGGAAAACATTAGTATGCAGGGTAGCACTTAAAGAAAAAACAAAACCAAACACAAACAAACAAACAAAAAATCCTCACTAACTGCATAGAAAGTTCATTTTGGAAGAAAAAGTATCATGTATAATGAGAGACTAAAAACCTCTGCTAAGTGGAAACTTCTCTTACAAGCACCAAGAGCTTACCTTCACCAGAACCTAAAGAATGAGTTTTAAAGACCTTGTGAAAACCACTCTCTGGTGATTCTCTGGCACATAGTTACTTTGCAGTTTTCAGACATTGTCAGTCTCTATTTTTCAAATTGAGTATAATTAAGGAAAAGTTTCACCTGTGCTTCTGTTGTAAAATTTGGAATTTTGTCAAACTAAAAATAAATCCCAGCTGTGGATGCCATGTTTCTGTTGAACAAAAAGAAAAATAGCATGCACTGTTTGGGTTTGTTTTCTTCTAGTTCAAACCTTGGCTTTTTAGGTGACATTTATTAACCAGGATGTGTCTGATACGTTTCATATAGTATGGAAACAAGGTAGCGCCATTTCAGCCCTCAGGGGTTACTGGTGTTGGATAATAGACAAAACTGCAGCCGTAAAGTGAGCTGTATGCATTCTGCTGACAGCGTGACTTGTTACTGCACTCTTTTTACTGTCACTATGAGCATTTAACAGTTCAGGTTTATAATGAGTGCAACGCTGTAGTGCAAGCTTGTGTTTTGTTTGAGCCCTGACACAGCCTATAGGTCAGGAAAGCCTTAGCTGAAGGCCTTTTCAGAGCAATTAAGATGTACCTTAAGATGGGCAGCACACAGAACACAGAGATTGTAATTCTTGTATACATTTTGGCATTCTTCTAGAAGGCTTTTGAAATGGAGCTTCTTTGTGATGGCCCCTGAAGCGCTGAGCTGTGAGAATTTTTTTGTCTGTGTCTGTGGGGAGTAGGGCCAAATATGCATTTAATCATAGGTGCAGAAGTGCATATCACCACTGATTTCAGGGGAAAAGAATTAGTTGTGTTTCACAACCTTTCCTCCTTCCTTGACAGGCACTTATTCCCTAGGTACTTGCTAGGATATGTGCAATTAGTCCGCAGAATTTCAGAGGATGCCAGATGTCCTTCAGAGTGTACAAACCTGTTTTGCAGGCTGTCACACACAGGAATTGTGTAAACTCAAACCCTACATTTTTAACAGGGCTAGTAGTTTGTTTTTCCACTTTGGAACAGCTGGTACTCAAAACAAAAGTGGAATTATGATAATTTTACTGGCAAAATATCTACTGGAGTGTAAATGGACCTATTTGCTTGAGGGTTTAAACCATTATAAAAGCTTTTCTTCTTTAAATCTCTTCTGCACCAAAATGTTTGGAATAAATATATGAGCTCTTCTTTTAATAAATAGTAAAATGCTTTTCTTATTGAAAACCACCCATATAAACCCGTCCTCACCTCATGACTGACTTAAGTGATCACAAATATCTGGAAAAGAAGATTCTGGCCCAGCTTATGGTAACACATGAGGACTGAGGGGCAGAGAAATTGTCCCCCCCACAACTGCCATTCTACTGTCCTTGCGCTGCCTCTGAGCTGTTAGACCCTGTGCTGACCCTGTCCTGCTCATTAAATTTAGTGACAGAACAAGCCACTTTCTTTTTCCTCCTGGGATACTCAGATGAATCAAATAAGAGGCATTTGACAAATGCCAGGGCTGGTGTAAAGTAAGAATGGGGAACAGAACTTATTTTTTGGTGAGAGCAAGTTATTAATATCATAAACTATCCCAAGGCAGCTTCACCACGAATTTGCTGCCTGTGGTGAGTCAGTCCTCACCTGAGTAGCAGTGAAATGGAGGACTCTGTTCATATGATATTAGGAATAGTGGTCTGTACTTAGGTAATAACTTCCACCCAAACTCCCACAAGCAGCCAGGCAGGGAACACCTATGAAATACCAGTGCTTTAGCCACGTGAACTGAAGCAGAAGAGAAAGATGCATTTCACTAGAAGGCTCCAAACAGGTTAACAGCTTCAAGAAGTTACTTGCTTACCACCAACATGTAAATTCTTAAAATTCCGGAAACTACCAACAGCCTTAAAAAGGAAAGAGAGTTGTTTTAGGGCGCTGAGTTACGATTTAATTGAACCAGTTCACCTTGACATCAAGTAACTTCCTAAGCTACGGCAACATGGGAAAGAAACATTTTGGCTGAGACCGGGAGGAGCAGGAAAGGAATACAACTTCCCTTGCTGGTGTGGCAGCAAACTGGGATTAGAGTGACGCGCTGTGAGCCATGCCCTGAAATTTAAAGGTATTCAAATATGTACAGTAGTTATGCACCTAAATGAGTAGCCTGATATTTAGAATTGCTTTGAAGTCAGAAGGAGCCTTTAAAAACAAAGCCAAAGGAACAAGTTATTTGCTTAGGAGAAAGAAAAGGCAGGAGGTTAGAGGTAAATTATTAGAAGTTTGACTAGATGCCAAGAATTTATAAATTAACATTCTTAAACCCTGGCAAATTCTCTTTTCCAGGTAGTCTGTGGAGATGTAGCTGAGAACTAGAGAATAGAAAACATAACCACGTTTCAGCATGATGGCTTCATTAAGAACCAAGTCTCTCCAAAGCTTTACTGGTGCTCCTGGAAGAGTAAGTGAATAAAGAGGCTTCTTTATTTACACAAGACCATGTCTAATCCAAACTAAGATATCTTGCCCTGGAAGCATCTTTTTACTGATTTGTTGTTCCAACACTGCTATTTAACAAATGCTCTTTCTGGCCTGTTCCTCTCCCTGTGCTGGACATTGGCAGAACTGCAGTCCATGAATTCCCTCACAGAAATGTATTTGAAGCTATTTCATTGGAAGAATTTCAAATAAAAGTCTTTGGTTTTCCAAACGTAGCACCAGAGCGTAAGCTCTATTTCACAGTCCAATCATAGAATTACTCCATGTCTGCAAAGGAATTTAGAACTTGTCTCACATTTCATTGTGGGTTGGCAGAGTACTTTGGAGCTGGATTCTTCTTTTTGAGGGCTCCAATCTAGAGTTAAAGCCTTTCTAATAGCTCCTTTTGGAGCAATTAAACACATATTGTAGGCTTCAAAAAGGGCACAAAATTAATTGGCTTTGCTTTAGATAGCAAAAGAAATACATGGATTGCTACACCAAAATGCCAGTTTATAATTCTCTGTGTTCATAGTCTCAGCTCTCAAATACCTCACATGCTCAGCTCATTATTTTTTAAAATAGTTGTGTGTGTCTCTCACTTCTGTGTGTGTACACAACCTTGATTGTGTATCTCTGAAAATAAAGACTGAAAGGTCTTTTTTGCAAGTGCCATCTCTTTTTCCAGGTGACTCTAATTGGAGGCTCAGAGTTCTCAGCTGTGTGCTCTATTGCTTAGTTACCCAGTATTGCTTAGATCTCAGAGATCTGTAGGGTGGGTTCTCATTGGATCTTTGTTCACAATGCTTCTCTTCGAAGGCACAGGCATTGCAGCTCCTCCTTAGACAGAATTTCTTCTGTGGTTTTGATACCATGAGACTCCAGACTGAAAAACAGGAGAGGGAAAGTAGTTTAGGAAAATAGTTTTTTTGTGTCAAAACTGTTATGTGTGTGGGTTTCTTGCTATCAAAGTTCAAAAGAAACAAAGACGAGGATTTTGGTGGGCACATTGTGAAGAACCTGTGCATAGTTTATAAACCTTATGACAGTTAAAATGTTGTAAATAGCAGAGGGATTGCTTAACGTGGAAGGAATGTGCTGAGCAAAGAACGCGCATCCAAGGAAGGGAAGAATGAGATCACTTGAATGATGTAAACAGTGACTGAGTTAAGGACTAGCAAGGTTAGAGAAAGGGGGGAATCTGTTTTGAAGAAAGGCAGGGACTGTGTGGTTTCAGAGATCTGAAAGCCTGGTGTAGGATTGCTGGGAGGAGGCATCATGTCAATCAAAATACTGAAGCAGCTGAAAAGAAATCTTATGAAGTACAATCCAGACCTCTGTTTATCTGTTCTTATGCTTTCTTTTAGGTCAGCAGTATTTTGATTAGAAAATTAACTTTTTGCTTGCTTAGAAGCAGCATGGCCAGCAGGACCAGCGCAGGGACCGCCACTGCTGAGGCCATACCTCGAGTGCTGTGTCCAGTTCTGGGCCCCTCATGACAAGAAGGACATTGAGGTGCTGGATGTGTCCAGAGAAAGGCAACAGAGCTGGGGAAGGGGCTGGAGCACAAGAGTGATGAGGAGTGGTGAAGTATTACCCCACTGTTTATTCACACCCTTTCTGATTGCAGGGACTCCTTGACACGGAGGAGCTCCAAGTTGCCATGTCCTCCGCTGGATACCATAATTGCTCTAGGCCAGATCTCCTGCTTTATAAATATGGTAAGAGTTTTATAGCACTGAAATTTTAAATGGAAAGTTTTACATGCTGTCTGTCTCAAGGAAGGAGGGAATAGAAAACTGGTTCCATGTGGGATTTTCATGTACTTTCTTTTCACCTTCTTAATTCTCTGGAATTCCAGTTGAGGGAGCATGCTGCCCATTAGAGATCCCTTAAGATTTTAGTTTCAGTAATGACTAAAGCAGAATGGCATTATTGTTATGAAGGAAGAATAACAGTGTCATGGGATTTCTAAAGCTGTTCTATGGCAAGTTAACATGTTAACATTGTTGCAAAAATAATTACTTCATTATGGAATCGTGAGAATGAAATAGTGAGCTTGTTTCTAAACAGGCTTAATTACTCTAGAAGTATTCTGTGCCAGAATTCTTATTCCAGAGACAGCAATTTGCATGGGGAATTATTCTGGAGTAGTGGTGGCTAAATCAATTACAATTTCCCTCCTGTCTTGAGAGAGAACACATTGGCACTGTGATGCTGTACATGAGAATTTGAAAAAAGTGAATGTGTGTTACTCAAACCTCTGAATAGCTAGAGAATTTGGCTAAAATTACCAGAACAAAAATTCTTGTTAGACTTTAGTTTATGCCAAACACTTCACATAATTCAGAATTGTTCCTGCACATTTATTTTTGTTGTAACTCCATTACTCCTGTTGGCATTATACCACTGATGATTTTTAATTTATTTTGTCCACCTGCAAAGTCACTAGAATAGTAGCCTATAGGAGATTATTTTTTATAAATTATGTTTGCATTCTGTAAAAACTATTGTACCAACATTAAAATGTCACTGGCATTCTAACAAGCATCGGCTTAATCCAAACTTGCTTGCACAATTCCTGTTTTATGCATTGTCCTTAGTAGTTACATAACTATTCTGGCACATGTGGAATGTCAGAAAAATGAAAAGGTATCTTCTTTCCCCCAAGGGTTTGCAGTCTATTAGCACTGCTTTCCTGGGCTGTGCACTTCCTCTGTTCCATAAGCTGGTCCCTAGCTAAGTCAGCTTTGAACACAGTGGGGGATACAGAAGCTCTCTGTGATTTAATTGACTGTGTTTATACTATTGTTATTTTAATCACTATTTTAAAGGAACATTTTTCTCTTCTGTTGTTTTGCTCTTTAATCCATTTTGGAAATACTTGATGTAGCACCAGCGACATCACTCTTTTCAAAGCTGTGGTCTAATTAAAATGTGCTGAACCAAACAGGCAAAATCCACATTGTTCTTGTTTTTGCTCTGTGTGCAAATGACATTAAACAATATTTTGTCTAAGAGCAGCATTGTTCCGTGCCGCTTGTAAAAGTTAATGAACGTGATGAACCCTTTAGTAGCTCCATTCTTTTATTTACTGCCAGTCTGTACCCCATTCCTAGAACAGCTTATCTCCTCCCAGCCATACAGTCAAAGCATGCACTTCATAAAACATGGATTTATGAAAATAACTGTTTCAGCAAGTTTTAATACTATTTTAGGAGATGAGTGTCTGTAAGACTGCTGTCCCTTGAAGTGCAATAACATTTTAGAAGAAAAAGTGGGTTTTTTTGGTATGTACATTGGTCTTAGAGATTTTTAGGATTGTTGAGGTGAGGTGATTTGTAAGAGACTTTTTGGGGGGGATTTATTCTGTAAATAGCTTTAGAGAATTGGAGAGGATCAGAGCAAGCTTGTACTATAAGATTTGACAGTGTAGGTCAGTTGCCTTAGTGAGTGGGAAAAAAAGAGCAGTGCCAGCACAAAACCATCAAAGTAGAAACAACTATACAACCAGAAGAATTCCTTTGTCAGCCTAGCTAATGTTTGTGAAGGGAATGTTATAGTCCTAGCAGAAAACCCTCTTTCTCTTGGTAAATGCTATGTAATTATGCCAGCAGAATTTCTGAAGTACAGTCAGGCAAAAAAGCTGGCATGAGCTTGAACAGAGAAACCCCGAAGATGTGCCAGAACAAAACTTTGTTGTTTAAGTTATGTGTGGTAAATAGACCTCAAGTTATTGTTCTGTGACAAATGAATTTCAGTCTTTAATTACTGACATGATGATATTACTTACTTTGATTTCCCATCCAGAGTTTTCATTTTATTATTTTGGCTTAGACACCCACAAGAGCTTTTTTCAAATTGCATACTGAAAGATAAAATTTTTCTTACCTTTTCCAGGTGACTGATTTCTGTCACATAATATCAATTTAACATGTTACAAATAAGAACTGACGAGGATTTCTGGAAGACTTTGGTTTCTCCAGATGTTTAACAAAGCCAAGAGTCAAATTTGGGTTCATGGCAGGAAATGCTCTGGCTGGATGTTCAGTGCTTGGTGTGCCCCTATTCTGCCAGAGCAACGTGGAACTGGAGGTGTTCTGCTCCCATGGGAGAAGAGGCTGTAAGTCTAAAACATTTGGATATGTTTGTGTAGAACTCCAAAGCACCAGCTCCTGCTCTGTGCTGGGCTGTGCTCCCTTCACCAGTAAAAATGATTTGTTTTCTTGAAATCCTGTTCAGCAGTATAATACCCTACTAGGACTGTCAGTGCTAAAACCATTCTTCTAAACAACAAACAAAAAATATAGTTCATACTGCTCTTTATAAATTTTTCCCAGGTGTCACTCCTGAGTCAGACAGAAACATCTTAGAAACAAATCTGAGAACTGGTTTTCCTTTTCTTCTTTTATTTCCTGTTGTTTCTGCACTTGATACTTCTCTTCTTGCATTTTTTCCCCATTGTTCTCTGTAAGGAAGCCAACTCCAGCAGGCCAACTTAACTGGTCTGAATTATTCTTAGAGGACATCTTGGGGAGTTCTTGAATTTCAGTTACAGTAATGTAACTGCAGAAATAACTTCCCCGGAAATACTTTGTGATTTATGGTTAAATAATTGTTGTAGTTGATAAATCCTTTCCTATTTTGTCCAACTCTGCTAATTTCTGCCATCCTTTTGAAGCAAAATCAAATTACAAGAAGAGATCATTTATTAGCATCAACATGTAATTATTTGGAAAGCCAATGCAAGTTCTGTAAATCTGAACAAGTTCTGTAAAACTGAACAAGAGCTGAAATGTAACTTTACTGGTAAATAAGGCATATATTTATTATTCCTTAAAGGTAAATATCACAGTAGGAGAACCAACATTCCAGTCATCTCATTTTTTCACATGTTTGCAGAGTCTACATATAACAAAACAGTGTTCTGCTTAGAGGATTTAATGTGTGTTATACAAGGCAAGGGATCAGTTATTAACATGACATAACGACAGTTTCTAAGTAACAATATCCATTTCTTAATGTCACTTAATGAATTTATTCTTAATGCTTCTGGTTTTTGTTTCATTCATTGGCTGAATCCAATATTTTACTTCATAAACAGCTTCTCAATTCAGGCATAAAACATCCCATATTAAAGCCAGTTGCTATAGTACACTTCTCCCAAGAAAGTGCTTAAAGGGTTGTTTGGGTTGTTTTTTTTTTAATATTAACTTCCTTTTATCAAAATTACTCAAAAATGAAGGTTGCACAAGAACCTTGTTAAGCTAGAAAATGTCTTCCTTACTCCTGGACATAGATTTTGAAATAATGTGTGCTTTAGATGTGTAGTGAGATCTGTCTGGGAACTATTGCTTATCAAGATCTATTGATCACATGCTTGCTTTCACTCCCTTGAGGGGAGGAGCTTTTGAATGTTAGGATGTGCAGAAAACAAAGGCAACAGGCCATGACAACTGTAATTCCTCATTGTTTTTGAACCATTTGTTGCCTGTGTTTTGTCATTAATACATCACTGGCACTGTGTACAGCGAAGCGGAAAAGGCTGGGGCTTGCATGGTGGCTGCTTAAAGGAATGACACATTAGAGACCCTTTACTGTCATTGCTCCCCAGTTTCCAATGTGGGAAAAATGTATTGCTTAATTATCAAGGATTTGTGGTTTGGGGAACATCTGTCAAAAAATTAGTTTATCCTCAAAGGCTGTAAGCTTTGGGAAATAGTAGTCCAGCTGTAGAAGGAGAATTATTGCTGTAAGAGACAGCATCATTCTCCAGAGCTCTGATGAAATCAGCTGTATTGTGCCTTTTACTTGGGGGGAGGTTTCCTAGAGTTTGACTGAAAATCAGACTACTTTGTATTTCCTTCGTGTCTTATGAGAAATATGTTTGGACTCTAACCAACCATATAGGGAAACTTCCTGGCCAACTGAGAGAGAAAGCATTTCTGCCACAGTATCTTATGATCCTGTATATACGATCTCAAAATAATTAGGCATAAATTAATTTCTACTGTACTTAGAGTTTGACAGGACTTTTCAAATGAAGACATTGGTGCATTAGTTCACCAAATATGGGTTTCTGTGCACATCCCCAGTAGGTGATCAGATGTTTATTTTTTTTTTTTCCTGTTCTGTTTTTGGCTTTTTTTCCAGGATGTAAAACTCCATGAACTGACTGGATTAATGAATGAAAGCTGTTTGCCATGTGGTCAGATAAGCCCTCCAGTCCTTCCTCACGCCTCAGAGTACACAGAGTGAAGAGCAGGACTATCCCTTCCACTAACACCAAGACATTTAATCAGCTTATCTGTATATAACCTAACCACACCTTTGGTGACCTCCAGATGTCATATTTTGTTATTTCTTTCCTTGCTTTTAGATCAGTATTTCTCTTATAAAGTCCCTTTACCGTTTTTTTGAATAGTACCAAGGTCATATCAAGTAGATGTCAGTTGTAGGATACATCACAGCAACATGTAGAGCAGGAGTGCACAACAAAGCCCAACAAAGACAAATGTAAGGCGTTGCACCCCTGAAAAAGTGATCCAGGAGTGCAGCAAAGGCTGGCATCTTTCACTGAAGTCAGAGGATAAAAGCTTAAGGAATTGGATCCAGGTTGTCTGTCCTGAAACTTACTTACTGTACCTGTGGATACCATGAAGATACTTTCATGAGTATCTGCTTTCTCCTGATCACTGTTGAGAATGTGATTGTCCTCTCCACGACTGAAAAGGCCAAACAGCATCTTAAAAGCAAAACCTGAAATTACTCTGTGCATTAAGTCCCAAATGGTGCTCCATCAGCAACATGGATGCCACTGCAGCCACGGAGGTCTCTTCCCCCAGAGTGAGATTGTACGGAGCAAGGCAGGGCCCGTTTTATGACTTCAGCACCACCACGAAGTTCCCAGGGAAAGTTCTGGCATAACCCACAGTGTCTACCTTGCTTTTCTTCTGTCACACCTACATCAGGTTTCATCAATTCCTATTTATGCACTAATCTTGAAGAGGGAGAAAAGCCTGTGATAGAAAGCCTTGAGCTGTGCACCTGGCCCACAGAAACAAGTGCAGAAGCCACAATAAGCCTTTCCATCTGCTGGAGACTAGGATACAGATCTGTTAGACTGCTCCACTAAAAACAGTTTGTGTATTCCCACATGGTGCCTTTTGTGGGAAAATAAATCTCATAGTAACGTGGTATGAAATTTCAACTCCTTATACAATGTTTTCCTTTTATATTTCTGTAGCCAAACAGGCAATTAACTTATATATGATAAAGAGAGAGAGCCTGTAATTCTGATCTGTCTGTGGCAGTGATACTGGATAGAGGCAGTTACTGCTCCTTGCTAGAAATTACTGGTTAACTTTGTATTTAAAATAAATTCCATTAGAATAAAACATCAAGATAAAAGCTGAGTAAACAGTTTTCATTGTGGCAGTCTGTAGTCAAAACTTTTTATTC
This sequence comes from Donacobius atricapilla, assembly GCA_013397315.1. Lineage (NCBI taxonomy): Eukaryota > Metazoa > Chordata > Aves > Passeriformes > Mimidae > Donacobius > Donacobius atricapilla. The sequence goes on from WBMY01005833.1 coordinate 38,299, forward strand.
TTCCTATGAGGAGACCAAATACATTTTCAGAAATGTTACATTCACTGTATATACATCTACCTGGCTAGGAAGATGTCCTATAAACTTATTTTTCCATGCTAGGTACAGCAGTTTTAGCCCAATGACAGTTCTGTATTATGGAAAAATAAGTGAAAAATGCAGATAATGTATTGAATCAAAATTTTAAAAAATTAATATAGCATTTCTTTCATGATTAGAATGTAACCTTATTAAATTTCTCATAGAAATATGATTATGAGCAAAAAAAAAAAAAAAAAGCTAAAACCCCCAAAATGAGCTAAGCAAAAATGCCAACCAAACCCTAAAAGATGAATTAGGCTAAATCAGAATTGAGAAGCAATCACCATGAAATAAAATCCCAAAGCTTTAGAGACAAGAATAATTATTATGAACTCCTGTTTGGAGATCTTTCTTTTCTTCAGTTTGTAGTATTAAGCACCTGCTCCAGAAATGTCTTCTATAAATAACCATTCGCTGTTTTAGACAAAATTTACATTGAAAACTATCTTGGTGCAGCTGCTCAGTTTTTCTACAATTGTGAATTGCCAGAAAAGGAGCTGTAATTCCTTGGGGACCTCTGAGTTCAATCCTTTGTCTGTAACATGATCCCACATAGTGGAGCTGTGATGGAAGTCCATTATTACTGCTGGCTGTTCTTCTGCTCAAACTGAGACCTGAGAAGCCTTTTGTAGATGATCCTCGCTCTTTTCCAATTTCTCTGCCTTTGTAGCTCCATAATTACTGCCCCTGATGGCACAGTGGCCCAGAAATGAACACTTTGATAATCTGCTGCTCTCCTGCACTCCCTGTCACCCCCGGCGTTCCAGCACACTGCCGCCCTCACGTGAAAACAACTGCGAGAAGAGCGAGCAGATTTCTGCCACACTCCGTGGCTCTGCTGGGCATCTTCGTGCTGTGCTTTACACTCAAGTTTGATGTGTTGGACACGGTTACTGTACGAGCTATTGTTTATGATTAATGTAACGGGTGTCTTCTATTTCATAAGGCTCCGATTCAAATGGAGTTCTTTGGATTTGTTTGGGCACAGGGTTGATTTTAATACTCGCTCTGTTCACCTTAATGGTCTTGTTATGGAAGCACCTAAAGCAACTAAAAGAAAAACTGGAGAACACAGGTGAATAGGTAAGATTCTTCATCAAATAATTTTAATCATTGTACATTGTAGCTACTTTTACCATGTAAAAACATTGTATATGTTCCAGACTTTGAAGACTGTCTTTGTCCGATTGTTTGGTATTCCTCAAACAATCTCCATAAAGTTATCATAGTTATTAGAGAATAAATATCCAGATGCTGACTTGCAAAAGCAGCAATTTCTGTTGGTTGGTTCTGGATCCTGTCAGCATTGTTTTGTATATTTATACTTGGCTTACTTGCTGCTGTTTGAGAAATCATTTATGAACACTCAAAAGCAAAAAAATTTATAAGGGTTTCACCCTCATTGAATGAAAAAGGAATTCTTCCCAAGCAGAGGATACACATTCAATACTAGCTTATTGTAGTCTGTGAGAAGCATATGTGGTATATTTTGTGAAGGTGAAAAAAGGTTTTTTCCATTTCACAAATACTATATTTGTGAGTTTTCAAATAAATAATAACTGATTGAGTATATGAAAAGAAAATATGTGTTGGATTACTTCAATGCTTATTGTGAAGTAGAGGGTTATAAAAAATTATCATATGTAGCTACATCTTAAAACTTTCACTATATCTTGAAATTTTCACTGACCTTAGAACATAGTTGGACCATAATGAAATTTGGATCTTTAATAGCTCTTTGTTTAGTATAGCATGATGTACGTACTAAATTAACTTCTGTATATTTACAGACTCCTCTGCAGAGCCGAATAATATTCTCATGGTTAATACAGAAAGCACTGTGAATACAGAAGAAATCAGACACACACTTCCAGGTGAAACATTAAAGTATTCAGTGGAAGAATGCACTTGCAGTGACTGGCTTGGTAAAACCTTAGACTGGCTGTGAAACTTCATTTCCATTACCAGCTACTGAAGAATGAGCTACTGTTCTAGTTGCCACCAAATTTTTTGATTATTCCAACTACGTTCTGGGGGTTGGATGACTAGGAGAGAGAAGTGTACTTGTACTGAGGAGCAATAAATGAGTTATTCCAGTATAGCTGTTAACCTTAATACTTGCAGCCGATGGAAAAAGTAGTACATCATCCTTAGAGAGCTCCCTTTATGATTGCATTATTTTAATAATAATAGTAATATTATTTCTAATTCTAGTATTTCATTAGTCTGGTATTTCTACATTATTCTCAGGCACTCAGCTAGTTATTGGAATTTTTAATTTCAGTACGTTCTTACATCGGACAAGGCTTTCTCTGCCTTTAGAGATTGTACCTACTTACAGCAGAGATACACAAAATAAACCAGTTTGCAAATATATACGTTCATGTTAGACTCAGATCTTGTGCCAAAAATTACTTGATGGTACACAAGGACTGTTCCAAGAGGCAGAAATGAAGACCTACAGTACATCCCCAGTCTTGAAAAGAGTTAGTTTCAACACTTGAAATAGGAATGTTCTAAAGATGGATTGGAGTATGGAGGCCTCTGGGTTCAGAAGGCAGCACTGGATCACCCTAAGGGCGGTTGTGGTGCTGGGGAGCACAGATCACAGAATGACCCTGACAAGGGTCACTGCAATCCCTGCAACCCCATGTATTCCCTGGTGGTACAGGCTTTCCTTTCAGCGCCAAGTGTTTCCAGACTGAGATTTATTTCTCTTTTACTCATTTTTTTTTAACTTACCCTTGTTGTATATTTACAAGGATGGGTGATTAGTCATGCTAGACTACTCTGTGGCGTAAAATTAGGAATATATTTCTGTCCCCTTCCAAGCATTAATGTTACTTTCCTAATGTTAGGCCACAATTTTATTCCTGCAACAACAGAAGTGACAACCACACAAGCAACCACAACAATGGACTTTATTTGTAGCTAACATCCTACTTCAGATTCCTGCATGAATGACGGCATTGAAGTATTTCATTGCACGAAATCTACAAATGATCAGTTACAGACATTGAAGTATTTCATTGCACGAAATCTACGAATGATCAGTTACAGACAGCATCTTTGGGAAGGTGACACCAAGTTAGGGGCGAGCTGGGAGTCAGAGGCTCTGTGTGGTTTTGGCCACATAGGGCAAACACCTCTCAAATAGGCCTAGAGACTTATGAAACTTGTTTTATCATCACTTTGTTTTTATTTAACCACCCTTTTCCGAGCTTTCACCCCGTAGAGCACATGCGGCAGCAGCGGACACGTTATCTCCACATTTCTCACCCTTCCTTTGCCGGTGTCAATCCGTGCCCCGCAGGNGGGGCCCGGGCGGCAGCGGCGCTGCCCTCGCTCCCCCGCGCTGCTCCCTGCTGCCGGCTGAGGCACGGGGCGCTCGGGTCTCTTAGCACCACACCCCGTTCCTCGTTCCGGCTCCCCGAAAACCCCCGCAGTGGTGTTTTACCCCCTTTTTAAATCCTAAATCCTGCCCTTGAGCGGGGCACTGGCTCACAGCGCAAGTGATGCTGCGCTCGGGCATCTGTGTTGCCTCAGCTGTGCAAAATCATAGGAAATACTCCTGAGGAAATAAATGACCGAGAGGTAATAGGAGTTGAAAAAAATTAAAACGATGAGCTCAGGAGCATGCAGTCGGTGGGAGAGGTGAGAAGCACGGCTTGTGGAAAAAGGGTCCCTGTTGCCGTGTCCCTGAGTGCCGGTGAGGATGTGTCTGTTTGGATGTGGTAATATCTGTGGTCGAGGGAAGTGCTGCGGGGGGTGTGCTAAATCTTGAGGGTAAATGTGTGCTAAATCCTGAGCGTTTGAGGTGTTTGTCAAGGAAATACTTGAAGCTTTGCATGAGAATTATGTCCCATAAACTACAGGACTGGAGGAATTAGATCCACTTGAATGGGCCAGCATGGAGAGTTGCTTATTAGGATAGAAATGAAAATTCTAGTAGACTTTTCTTCTAGATGTAAAGGATAAGTGGTATTTATTTAATATGTATTAAAACACATTGGCAAGGATTTGTTTGGGGCTTTTTGAGAAGGGAGGTGCTTTTGTAAAAATTTTCATGGGTCTCTGTGTGTACATCTTCAGCAATGGAAGTTGCAGACAATGCTCTGCACCTGAGAATGGGATCACGTATTGATCTCCCATCCTGACCTAATATGTGGTGATCTCTGTTACCAAAGGCAGAAAGAAAACTGAGGAGTTAACTTGAGTAACTAAATGCTACATCTTTTATGGGTAGCAGTCATTTCTGAATGTGAACTGAAAAATAAAACCACTTCCCTTGTAGTTTTCTCTGTTTTGTTCTCACCTTCATGGTAGGAAGAAAAAGGAAGATTTTTGTGGAAGAGATGAGGCAAAAAACCAGATTATTGTGGGGAAACCTGTTGTGAAAAATGCAAGTACCAGTGAAGTCTTTCAAAGCATGAGAAAAGAAAGTTTCTCAAATGTTTCAGCTCTTGACACAGTATAGACTAAATCCTAAAAACAAAATTTGTAAGAGTCATCATTTTCATATGGAAGACCTCAGCCCTCCAATGATGAATTCAAACTGGGAATACCCTTGTGCAAATTTATGCAAATTAGAGCCTAATCTTCCTAGGACACTAATCTTTGAGAGCTCTATTTGGATTCTGTGACTCAAAAGGCAAGGTAGCACCTCATGTGGCGTAAAGCTTCATTGTGTAGTTATTATTATTACCTTTAATCTTTTTTTCAAAGACAATGAAGAGATCTATGTTTATGAGAAAAGAAACATTTAATTACTTAAAACAGAGCAATGCCTAGGGTGACATTAACAGTAGTGGTTCAATTGCATGTATAGCCCCTGCCAAGAATGATAAGGTTTTCCCCACATTTTCGATTAGACAGCAAGATAACAAAAAACCCCTAATGTTGAACTTCGACAAACACTGCTGTTACACAATGCTGTACAGTATTTATCTAGAATAATATAAGTCAAACTGATCACAAAAATATCTATCATTACCATGCCCAGTTTTAACCCTTCTAACTAACAGAGCTATTCCTAAAATATAGATGGAAGAACTTCTTTTCTTAATGGCTATAATTATGTTTAATGTTTATTTTCTTTAGCTATTGTGTATGTCTAGTGGATGTGAAGGTAACTTCCTGTTGATGTAAGCATCACCTTTATATTACTAATGCTGCTTACTAATTATGTACTCATATTTTAGTGTACAGTGCTGAGTAGGCTAAACATTAAAGGCAAATAATACAAGATACAAGATTTATCTGCTTGTCAAGAATTGGGGGTGTTTCAAAAAACTTAAAAATGCAACTCATGGTGGGGGGTGTGGCGGTAGAATCATAGTAATGTAGTATAAGGTAGCACTTAAATTAAAACTGTGTTTGTTTTATTTTAAACTTGTGCCATCAGAACCTGTATTAGAGTAAGCAAAAGGGATTGCAGTCTGAAATTTTGCATTCAGAACATAAATGCAAGTTATATAAGAGCAATAGGAAGTTTATTTTTTTTACTTATGTGGTGCCTGTGGTGCTGAAGAGGTCTTTACTTAGAAGAACTGGATGAAAATCCTGCTTTCCTTTACTTGCATGCCAGTTTGCTGCTGCTGCTGTGGGTGTGGATATTTGTGTCAGAGTATGGAGAGAAGTTTGTTTTAAAAATAGGAAAGCATGACCTTGAACAACAGAAAATGAGGAGGGTCACAGAGGCAGGTGCAGTACCTGAGTCTATTTTAGAACCTTTTTCACTGAGTAGATGTTGGTGGGTGGAGTCTCTTTAAGTTTCTTAGTTTTTGCAACCTTACACTTTATGTTTTCACAATTATTTTTAGAGTCATGTATGAATTGCCTTTTTATTGCAATAGTCTAAATACAGCCTTTTTCAGAGCCATACTGTATTTATGTATTGCTTTGTATTTGTATGTGTGTTGCTGCAGTTTTTACTGCTATTCTGAATCAGGAGAAGGGTATTTTAGTCAGTTTGTAATACATTGTTAGTCTTTAAATCAGCTGGAGTTAATCACACTTAATTGGTTCTCTTGTCTGAAAATATTTTTTCCTAGGGACTTAGTTTAGAAAATGAAAATGTGAAAGAATTAATCTTCAATAGTATTAGTAGAGATTTATTTTTACCTTGCATCTACTTGAAACAAACCATCACAAAATAATACCATATTTTCTGGGCTTGGTACAAAGAAAAATATACCCTCGGCATGAAAAGAGACACAATTTCATCTTTCAGTTAAAAAAAAATGCAGACTTTGTGGATATTCTTTTTCTTATACCTGTAGAATTTCTGCTAAGCAACAGCAGTAGAAGAATTTAAGATGTGCATTGAGGAGAAGGCTCAGCTAAGCCCTCAGCAGACACCTTCTGTGGCCTTGTAGCCCTGTTAATGGTGAGGGGGATCTGAACTGCTTCAGGAATTACTGGTTGTAATCTCCTGCAGTCACCATTTCTAGTAGTGCAAATTTACGAGTAAAGTAAAGAGAAAATACACATTGCTCGCAGTCCGTGTAAAGTTAAGGTTGTTTGGTATCACGTGCTTTAGTGCTTTAGAACATTAATTAGTACAGTGAACATCAGTAGGTGTTCTGTATTTATGCATTTTTTTAATATTGATCACGTTTGGAATCCAGTTGCAAATCATTTCTGTTACCAAATAGATACAGAGTCTAAAGAGATGTGAATTTAAAAACTAGCAGGTATTGCATTTGGATGACAAATTTGGCCCACCTACTAATATTTTCATTTGATAGATGTTTTTTTGGTCATGAAGTTATTAATTGCATGCATTTGTTCTGATATTGTCTCAAGCTATTAATATAGAAAAATACTGTGTTATTTCTCTTTGTTATTCTGTTATTACTCTTCTTGCAGGTATGTGGGTAGTGTCAGACTGTAAGAGTAATGAGTTTTGAAGCAACAGAGAAAATCTGCAGGGTTGTGTATATTCACTGTTACTGAACACGAGGGGTTGCTCTAGAAGTTGGGATTGTTTTCTTTATTTTGTGGTGATATGATTTATTATAAAACAAATGGATACATAGGCATGTATACTTCCTTCTCCATTTTGGCAATATACGAGTGGTAAGAACATTGAATACTGTTTAATAAATTGCAATCCCTGAAGGAGCATAAGGTGGAATGGTAGGGATTATATAAATTTAGCCTTCTCTCTGGCATAACTGGCATAGCTGTTAGGAAGTTAAAACCCATTTGGTGTGGGGTTTGTTTCTGAAGTCCTGGACTGGCACTGAACATTGTTTGTGTGCACTGGAGTGCTTGACTAACAGCCCCAGACCTCACACATCACATGTCTGCCCAGTTTGAGTCAGAGTTCAAAATGGGAAGCACAACGTCTTGAAAATGTGCTGTAATCAGCAAAATCAGCATTGTGAGGCTCAGCAGCTATGTTGGCACGTTTTTCCTGTTGTTTTCATTATTCTGGCATACTTATTCTGTATGCTTGTATATTATATGGGTATATATATTTAAACAAAGGCAGAATCATTTCAAGCGGACAAATTTTGTCTTGTCCTGCTGGTTTCAAAGCAAACTGTTTTGAATGGGATTATGAAGATGGGAAATACTGGGATTTGGACCTCACAGTGTCAGATAGCTAGAGGAAGCAGATATCTCTCATTACTAGAGGGCTTCGTGTGTGGTGTTTGACTGTCAGTGTTGGGAGGAATTTGCTCCTGCAGAGTTTGGATAATTGGCTCTCAGTCCATATGTACATTGGTTGTATGTTCTTGGAGAGAGAAAGGAGAATAGAATGACTTCAACTCCAGAGATGTCACAAAGGTTCCTGGTGGATGTTTTGAACTTTTGAGCTCAGAATAAAGAAATTACAGAGGCAATTTAGGTTATCTAAATAATAAATTTTATCATACTCATGGGAGTTTATAAAGGATATTCCGACAAGCGAAGTATTATGCTATTGTTGAAATAGCTTGAGAAGCTAAAGGTTGCCTTGCATAGCTCCTTATATAGTAACAAAATAGATTTTATAGGTGTTAATCAGAAGAACTATGCTGGTAGTTGAATTTGAAGGGATTTATTCTAATGGTTGCTGTCTGTTCATCGGGCTTAAAACTCTTTCTGCAAAAAGGTTTGACAGTAAGAAGATACTACTGCTGTTTCATTCTTGTTTTCCATTCTTTTCTAGTGCTGAGATGGCTTAGCACAACTACACTGGTAGTTGTGCTAAGAAACTCAGGGCAAGCTGTGCATCAGCTTGAATAATAATTCTGTATTTGGTACAGGTGAAATATATCTTCAAAATATTACTAAAATAAGAATCTAGATGATATTTGAAACAGTATTGCTGCCTGTTAGAGAAAGGCTACTTGAAACCTCAAAGCAGTTTATACTGCATCATTTTACTTAGAGAAAGTAGATTAGTTAATTTAGTGGAATAGTTGGCATGGGAAGAAAGTTTTCAGAGGCCAAAAGAAAGAAGTTTGTGTTGTCCCAAATGTATTTTAAAAAACCATTTATTTTAAATTTATATGATTTTATTGAATTTCAGGTTCACAGACCAATGACACTAAAAGGCAATTTCTTCTAGAACGTCTGCTAGATGCAGTTAAACAGGTGAGAAACCCAACACACATTTCTGCAGTGGCTTGCTCAGAGCTGTAACTACTAGCAGGGACTGTCTTTGCTTTCTATTTAACAAAGAGAAGGAAAAACAAGGAAAGGAAACAGAGGAAATTGTAGCTTTCACATAGTACACCTGAGTTTTTGTCTGCTAGCAAACAACTGCTGTGCAGTATTTATTTCAAATTCTTGTTCTGGACAGGTTATGTTTGTAATAGGTCTATTTTAAATATATGTCATACTATAGAATATGTATTAGGAATATATATTCTTGTAATCCTGATATGATTGAACTAAACTGCAGTGTACTGCAAAGTCATCTTAGTTAATGTTTGAGTAGCGGCTTTTCTTTGCTCTAGATTTTTAGTGAATGGTTAAAATCTGTGTAAAGATGGGATTTATGTATGTATGTCTGTATTTGTGTCATCGTGAAGTTGAGCAAGTAGAATTTCATGGGCTGGAGTCAATTGGGGTGAGCTTGGGAGGCACAGGAATGCCTTAGAAGTAAGCCAGTGAAATGTTTTATAAAGAGTGGTTCTGTAATTGTAGCACTGAGCTGGGTAGGAGCCATGCTTGGTTTTGTGGGTGCACATTTTAAACTCAAAGGTAGTAATTTCCACCGAGTTTTCAATTTACTGAAGGAGGTGCAGGTGTGTTGCTCTGGCTAGCAAGGGTATATTTGAACTGCAAGAGCAGCCCATTAGTGTAACATGATACTCTAGAGCACTTTTTGGATGCAGGCTGTGTTTTGCGATGCTCTATTTTGTGCTGCTTCCTTTTTTAATATGACTTTTCTCATATATAGAAATAGTTCAGAAAATTTATTTAGTGTAACAAAAAGTTCTTAAAATTTCTTCAAATCTGTTTATTACAGTGTCAAATACGATTTGGAGGAAGAAAAGAAATTGCTTCAGATTCTGATAGCAGGTAAAATAGTCTAAGATTGACATGCTTAGATTTTGCATCATAATGACATAAAACATATGGCACAAAATATTTGACATGCTCAAAAAATTACCTTGCATGAAAAGTAGGTGATCTGAAGCTGAAATAACATGATTAACAGCCCCTCTAGCACGTGAGAGTGATTTCTCAAATTGATTGCCAATTCTTCTGAATGTAACCTGTGCCTCAGCTTTCAATCATTATGATGAGACTGTGGGTATAAGTAGATTATACTGCTTGCAAATAATGAGATTTCTGCATAGAAGGGCTCTTTCACTGCTTATAGGATAACGGTTCACCTTACATTTCCTATTCAGAGACCTGGAATAAAGTTGCTGTATAGAAATATAGTTGATTTTCACTATGATTTTTTTCATAGTTCCTTTTACATGAGTTCATTAAAAATTCTGTTGCAGAGTGACCTGTCTGTGTGCTCAGTTTGAAGCCGTGTTCCAGCATGGCCTGAGGAGGAGCCGGGGATTGGCGCTGACAGCAGCAGCAATCAAACAGGCAGCAGGTTTCTCCAGCAAAACTGAAACAGGCAAGTTGCTAATTATAACTATCCTGTTTTAATTAGTTCAGTAAGTGTTTAGTAATGTTCAGTCCAGTGATGTAATTTCTAGTAGAAGTTTTAAGCATTACACCAAACTGCAGATGGTTTGTAGGATACTTTATACTTGGTGCCTTGTAGAAGTAGCCGTGGAAATGACTGTTGCTTCTTTGTCTAGTTTAACTTGCATTCCAGTTTCTCTAGAAATGTTGCTGTTAGGAAATCGGCACTTCCTACTGTTGCATCATGTAGAGTGGCAAACTTATTTTGTATTCTGGCAGGGATCAAGGTTGTGTCATTGTGCTGTTCAGTTTTTAAAAGAACATTTTCATTCTTGACTTTGTCTTACTCAGTTCTTTAAATGCCATATTCTAAATAGGTCAGTCATGTTTAACTTCTAATTACTGATGTAGTTTTAGAAAGAAAAATTATATTGCTTGTATTGGTTGGGTTGGTTTTTATTACTTTCTCCACATTCAAAGAAAAGATTCCTTTATTTTTCTCTTCACCATGATGTTTCTTTTTTTTTTTTTTAATCAGAATTATATGAAGATACTGATTAGTTTTTATCAATATTTGGGAAAAGTGCCCAGAGAGGGTTTTAGTGGAAAGAGACATTGTTGCTGTTTAAATGCAACACTTCTGTTTTCTAAAGTAACATGAATTTGTTGTTTGTATGTCAGCAAATTCTGGAGCTACCTGTTCCTTTGGACCTGCCTTCCAATATTTCCCATCAGCAGTAACATAGAGTTCTAAAGAAATCCTTTCCTTTCCATAATATGTTTCCAGTTGAACATATGAACCTGTGGCTAAAATACTAGCTTAAGTGTGCTTTCAAATGTGAATTCTATGTAAAAGTGTGAGATGGAATCCTTTAATTTGTGTGGTTTTTTCAATGAAGTGAAAAGTTCTAAGTGCTTAAATAGCCCGAGTTCTGTAGGAATAAATAACCTATTTAACTGTTGGGTTGCAGGAAGAGGGTAAATGATTCACTTTTGTTAAAGTTATCTTGTTACCTGATTTTTTAATAAATTTACATGTAAATGTATTCAGGTACGAGCTTGGTGGTTTTCTTGCTGGGGTGGTTGACATTGTTATTATTGTTACTCATTGAATTCCAGAGCCAGTGTTCTGGTATTACGTGAAAGAGGTGCTGAACAGACACGAGCTGCAGCGCTTCTACTCTCTGAAGGCCATCGCTACAGACATCGGCAGAGGCCGGGCTTGGCTGCGCTGTGCTTTGAATGAACATTCCCTGGAAAGATATGTTCACATGCTGCTTGCAGATAAGAATCGCCTCAGGTACTGCATCTGAAGCCTTCGTCATGCAGGGAGTGAGCTGACAAATGCAGCACTGCCTGAAACCCTGCGCAGCCAACCAAAAGTCTCAGCTGGAGCAGTACCCCATAATCGCTGTGCCTGTCAAGTCACTTTGACTTTGTCAAGTCAAACATAATCTTATAAAATTTTTGTCAGCCATTAAGGTTGTGGCTTGTGCCTGTATCAACATGTGACCTCTTCCCTAAATCCCTTCCCTGTTCTTTCAGCAGTGTTCCTCACTGCAGCCTGGACACCGTGGTCTAAGGTGCCTCTCTCATTCCACTAAAATAGTACACAATTGCAGCGGTGTCTGATCAATTAATCAGTGGTAATTGCCTGTTGCCTTTTGGAGATCCCATAATTGCAAAGCTCCAGCAGTGCAGCAGTGGGGAGCTGCAGCTGCAGATTACTCGGAAGTGGTTTGGTAGCAGTTTGTGAACCTTTTGTTACAGTTACTGAGAATAACTTACTGCACATTGTGAAATCCTGAGGTACTTTGGAAGTGCAAAATGCACTTCGGTTCATAAACTGAGTCCTGCCTTTTTCTCATAGGTCTTCAACTCCTTTTCTTTATGAAAATTTGAGGTGTTTTCCTTTTTTTATCAATAACTGTTGAGCTTGCCCAAACCACTTAATCAAGTCCAGTGGATTCAGCAGAAAGGCATTTTATTCATTTGCATTGATTAATGGATCTAGTGGATAAGATTATTGCCTGAACTGAGTTCATTTTAATTTCTAGTTTGTTCCAGTCATCTGTAGCTTTCTTGCAAAACAGATTTTGAAGAAATCAAATAAAGGCAAATGAAACAAAGAAAAAGGTCTGAAAACCATTAGGCAATTAGTGACTTGGTTTGCTATGTCAGTAATTATTCTCATGCTTGTAGCAGTACTTCCACAGTATCAGGATTAGCAGCACACTGCATTTTAATGCTATTTCTAAAAGGTTTATTCCAGAATTTTTAAGATGTTACCCAAATTACAATGGGATTTACAGAATCAGTTTACATCCCCAATTATATGTTTTGGAAACTTTTAAATGAATCTGTCAGAGTTGTTTAATATATAGATTGAAGGTTTTCTTGCTGTTTTGTTGTTTAATTAACTGAATGCTGATAGTAAAAATACAGCATTCTGCTACTAGAAAGAACCAGGCTTAGAACAGCTGAATTTATGTGTTCACAGTGAAAAAAATGTGGGTTTTTTTTACATCCAAATTCATAGTTTACCCTAACTATTTAGAGTAATTGTTGTGGGTTTGGGTTTTGAAAGAGGTCACAGAATCATAGACTATTAGGATTTGGGTTAGGAAGAGCCCTTAAAAATTGTGTAGTCCAACCCTCCTGCCATGGGCAGGGACCCCTTCCAGAGAGCAGGTTGCTCAAGATGAAGGGAACCTTTTTGTTTGTGTTCACGTGTTCTAAGCTTCTACAAAACATGTATAGCAATAGGTACAGAGAGATGCTGTGACTGCTAATGCAGTGTGAACCCCCAGGCCCTGGGTGGCTTTTTTTCCCCTAAAAAAAGTGCAGAACTGAAACTAAAGAAAAAATACTCCTTAGCATGTCTATTTAGAACCATCTGAACAGTTACCAATTTCAGAACTACAAGGAGTTGGTATGGCATAAAATTTAATCCTTTGGGGTGCTCCTGCTTATCGTTCAGTTTGCTTGTCTTTCAGAAGTATGTGTTACTGTAAGACCGCATGTCCTTTTTTTTTCCCCTTTAAATTACAGTGTCTTCTATGAAGACTGGTCTTTTATGATGGATGAAGAACGATCCAGTATGATCCCTACCATGGCAGCTGGTAAGACTTTCTCTTCAGTATTACTGTTCTTGGAAAACTACTGCCTTTTGGGATGTTACCTCTGTTTCTGGTTGTGAGGAGTTTCTCTAACACACTGTATTTATGTGAAGAATGTGTGTCAGGGGCACAGCCAGGGTGAACAGTCAAGCTGTTATCTGATTTATGCTAAGAATTGATGGATTGCTAAAATCCTGGATCTTCCCACATTTCAAAAATCTTCCATATAATTTTTTTTACTCTTCAGCAGTCAAGGCTAACTCAGAGCCAGTGCAACCAGAAAGCAAAGTGGGTTATTTCTGACTAGAGAAGAGTAATGATAGAATTTTATAGTAAGATCCAAATTACAGGTAAATACAGGTAAGGAGAGTAAGAGTAAGGAATGATAGGAAATCATTTACTTTTCTGGAGTTCAGCCACAGAAGTGATGAATTATTACCTTTTATACCCCTTTTCTCAGATACATGGTCACAGGATTCATTCTGCGACACAAGGTTCATGAGTGTTTTTGCTAATAGAATATAGGAGCCACCAAATACTAAAGTTGCAGTGAAATGGGTTTAAATAAAAGGTTATAAATAAATGAGTTCAGAGTACTTTTTGATTATTTAATGTGCAGCTGAACAGCCATCAAGAAGAATTCAGAACTGATTGCATCAGCTTGAATATAATCTAGAAAGGAATGAATGGTACATGAAAGAATAAGAATTCATGCATTGGGAACTGTGGGAAATTTTTGGGAAAAATGTTTTCCATGTCACAGTTTTGTTAATCCTTAGCTTCTATGTTCCTAACTTCCATGTGAAGTATTTGGTGCATTTCTGGTCTCTTTTCCCCCTTTCTTTTATCTGAAGGTCTGAACTCCATTCTTTTTGCTATCAACATTGATAATAAGGATTTAAATGGGCAGAGCAAAAGCACACCCACTGTGTCAGATTTGTTAAAGGAATCCACACAAAATGTCACTTCCCTATTGAAAGAGTCCACCCAGGGTGTCAGCAGCCTCCTCCGGGAGATCACTGCCTCGTCTGCCGTCTCAATTCTCATCAAACCTGACCAGGACTCTGACCCGCTGCCTGTTCTGCCGAGGAATGTCAATGCTGGTATGCTTGTATGGATGTTAGTGCTGTTCAGAAACTTGGAAAGTATGCGAGTGTGTTTAAATAGCTTTTTAATTTACTTCTAATGCACTATTGTAGAACAGAAGTCTTAAAAATAAGTGCACTATGCATACAAACCAGTTGAGTGTGTAATTAAAAGCATGAAATTGGAAATATTGGGTGTGAATACTGGATCGTAACTGTAGTTCAGCATTGTTGTATCACTGTGAGAGGAGACTAAACTGTTTCATTGGTATTGCTTTGCTTGTGACCTGAATTTCAATTTTGTTCATAAAATGATACTTTGAAGTTTGTGATGTAATGATTTTTCATTTTTAAGGTTGTCTTTTGGCACCTTGCCAGTCAGACATACAGGGGCATATATCTTTGTTATGTATCAGATGCAAATCTTAGCTTGTAATCTGCTTCAAGTAGTGACTGTGTTTACAGTCTGAATTCCTATGCAAAGCAGATAATTGCTAGAATGAAAATTTACTCAAACGCTCTTTACCTTTAGAGTTCTTAGTGTTACAACCAGCTTGTATGATGTTAGTTATCAACAAAGACCCGAAGTCTTAATCTCTTACAATTTGAAATCAGTCAAAAAGTGATTTTCATTATATATTTTTCATTCCAAAATTTACAAAGTAATACTTTATTACCTTTGTTTCTGGAAGTTAAGCTAAAAGTTTGTTTTGCTTTGTAAAAGTACAAAACTGCAGGAAGATTTATGTGCTTTTCAATTAAGAAACAAGGTTTGAGTTTAGACAATAAATTGTTTCGGTTGTGAGAAAAAAGCGCAAACCCCACATGAGAATCTGGTAGGAATAGAAGTTGAGATAAAATCTGGTTTTTATTGGCGTTGCAAATAGACTTTGTTTTAAAACACAGTTTTTGGAACAAACTTGTGGTAAAGCTTTTGTTGTTAGGGACCTAAATGAGATTAAAGCTGTAGGTGATCCTTGACTTGGGATAACTTTGTTAGTATAGAGCAGCCTTGCAAGAGAAAGCAAGACAGTAATTGACCGGGTGGTGCATTGGACTCCACCACGATGTACCTGGCGTGTACAGCACGTGTGTGTACAGAACATGACAGGTACAACTGCCAGTGAAATGGCACTTTAAAACAATTGAGTTTGTTCAAGTGCATTTATATGTGGAACGTTAGAGCAAGTCAGATGTTTCCATTAAAGTCTGTGTTCTTTGTTGGAATTCTGTTTGCAACCAGAATGGGTTTTAACATCCTTTTAAAAGTGTGTTAGTGTGTTTTGTGGGTATATAACAGCTGGACTTGAATTAAACAAAGCAATTTGGTCCCAGTGTGAGGTGTCTCAGTGAGTAAATTTCTGATATTTCTTGGAGCTGTGCATTTAGCTTCACATGCACATTAGGTCCAATGAGAATAGGTAATAGTGTAAAAATAAGTGCTGTCATTGCATACATCTGGTGTAATCAGAGAGAATTTCAGGGAATTTCTAGACCAGGAGCTAATTAGCTGAAAACTGACTTCAATTTTTAGAGTACAGACGAAACTATTTGATTACAGGTTGTGGATTTTGTTCGTGTTGTCAGTTTGTTCTTTTCAGTTTTTCTTCGAAAGTGCTTCATGTTTTCTCTGTTATGCAGACCTGCTCTGCATTATACGCTAGGTGTAGTCCATGGCAGAAAGTGACAGGAAGGCTAACTTTATTTTAAATTTAATTTCTTGGGTTTGTAGAATTTTTTTTCTGGTTTCAATTGAATCATGTTATGAATGCATCTCCAAAATATCTTCTAAAATCTGAATTATGTAAGGCATATAAAATAAAGCTGGTAATTAGAGATTTAAACCCCATGTGTATGGAAAGATAATGAATGTCATGTAGATCTAGAGTGGTTTTTTTCTTGACTAGAGTAATTTAGTACATTAATACTTTTAAGAAAAAAAACAGGTTTCATATATTATCTCTCTTTTCTAAACTGTGTAAAACTTTGTATTGCAACTAGATTTGAAATACAGAAAAGATCGAAAAAAGAAGAAGAGAGTGACTAATATTATCTCCTTTGACGAAGAGGAAGATGAGCAGAACTTGGGGGATGGCACAAAGACTCTGATTACAGGAGAAAGTTCAGAGGAGAGTGTAGACAGATCTTCAGTTCTTGCATTGTCCTCATCTGAGAGCACTCTCGGGAAAAATCTGAATGGGAGTGAAAGTAACCATTCGTGGAAGAGCAATTCAGTCTTCATGAATGGAGAGTGTGAATACCAGAAACTGGATGTGAAGAGCATTGATGATGAAGATGCAGATGAAGATGAGCTGTATGGAAAATCATTAGGAAATAAGGGCACAGAAGGTGGAACTGAAGCTTCTGAAAAGTGAGTATTGGTGCAGGAGATAGTGGTAAACTTTTCCATGCTTCCCCTCCACCCCTCCCTTTCCTGTATGGGTACTAGCAAATTGATGTGTTGAACTGAACTCCAGATTTTCTTTTTTTTTCTCTCCCTATTCCTCCTCTCCCACCTTTTTTTCCCCCCTCTTTTTTCCCTTCTTTTTGTTTCCTTTTTACTGTTTAAACTATATGGACCACTGCAGTGATATTTTGCTTCTACGTTTCACTGAAATCCCTAATTTTGAGATTTCAGATTTCTTGTTCTCCTTGAGGTTCTCAGTTGTTAAAACTGTGGCATGGTATAGCCAGGCTATAATTCTGGCCTACTTGATACTTCCTTATTCTTAGCATGATAATGACTCTATTTTGGCTTCACAATAAAAATGTGTATTTTAAACAGAATAAACCTGTTACATCAGAGTGTAGATGGTTCAACAAGGTGAGACAAAACTGAGAGAGAAAGAATAATTTTAGATACTAATATGCTTTCTTTATTTCTGACAGAAATTAATTTAGAGAAAAAAGCAAGCACTGCTTGTCTCATCTGCTTTGGAATGTCTGCTCCTTAATGAATTAATGTATGGCTGACTGAGAAATTGGCAGGCAGATTGAAATAAAGATTTTTCTTGCAGTAGTATCTCTGAAAGAAATATAAGCATTATAAACAGTAATACTGGCTGTATAAATAGATTGGTTTGTTTGTTTGTTTGTTCTAAATAGGCCTCATGAAATAGTCACATGCAATTCTCAGATATGCAGTTGGAGTCCTCTGCAGGTCCTGAATGATGACTCAGATGTTCTATTTCCTGTCAGTGCTGTTGGCTCTTACTCCCAAACAGGTGGGCATTTGAATTCACAGAATTCCAGCAACCTCTATTCTAACACAGGACAATGGTAAGAAATAACAGGGCTGTACAGACACAGGATACTGCACAACTGGGATAAAAGGTTCAAATTTATTCTAGTTCTGAATCAGAGTTTTCCATTTGAGTAGTTACTTAGTTATCAATTTCAAAATAAATCAGAGTTTCATTGAGATTAAGCTGTGATCTTGTATTTTATTGAGGTTTAGGATAGTTGTATGAAAGGTATCCATATTCGTTTTCTAGATCCCACTAAGCTGCAGAAGCTCCAAGTGTGTTTGAGAAGTTGAATTCAAATTAATCTTGACAGATTGGATAGCAGCTGGAAGCAGTTCAGTTGAAGCTATTAACTATTGAAATATAGGATAAGGAATGATTGAGTAGGAAATGCTTGCTCAGAAAAGGATATGGGAATTGTAGAACGGTTTGGGTTCAGAGATCATTTATTCTAAGACTGGCTTTCTGAGCTGTGAGCACCAGTTGCCAACTCACATCTAATTTTTCATGTGCCAGTATCCTCAAATCACTTTCTGCAGGTTACAAGCTAATAGTGAATTAACAGAGCTGCGCATAGGTTAGAGTGTCATTTGTAAATGTGAGCTCCATTGGCTCTGCTGTGGCCTCAGCTGCAGTATTGGATGCAGTGAGGGGCACTTCAAGAATGTCCTGGACCATTTGCAGCAAGCAATAAAAATGGTCAAAGGAATGGAAAAGCAGACCTGGTGCTTTTACAGTATCTTTATTAGTACCAAAAACAAGCAGAAAAATTGCACCAGCCCTCCCCTTCACCCTGTTGATATTTTTCTAGCTGTTCATAAAACACTGACCTTTGGGTATACTCATTTCAGTGACCATTTAAAAACTTCTCGGTGGTATTCAAATAATGTTTTAATTGTGGAATATTTGATAGTTTTTGCATAAACATTATATATCCAGGAGTTAAAATGGATTGTTGATTGAAGGCCTGTGAAAAAGTGTTACTCAGTTGTGTAAGTTCGGTGATAAAAATGTGAATCATAAAATAATGCTGCACTGCCCTCTGCTGTATTTTAAAATATGTACCTCATAAGAAATGCCAGTGGTTCAAAAAAGGAAAAAGGAAAAAAAAGGACATTTTAAATTTTTTCTTGTGCTGCCATATTTTTCAATTTACGAAGGAATGGATTTAGCAAACATTGAGTAGTTTGTGACACTGTGATCTCTTAAATGTAAAACAGAAACTGTTGGGGAACATCCACAGGTTGAAACCTGGAATACAAGAATACATTGCTGTTTTTGGGGGATGATGTGGAATGGAACTCACAGTTGTTGTCAGTAGATGTCATGAGGCATGAGGAGCATGAGTTGGGGGTTTTGATCCGAAACCAAAAATCAGGAGTGCAGGCCAAGACTTAGTTTGGAGGCAGATGACCAAAGAGGACATCTATGTGTACTTGTATGCATCTTATCCATGACTGTCCCAGGGGCTTCCTCTTCCTAAGAGGACACCAAAGTCCCCTGTTTCGTGTTGTTTCATCGCAGAACTGTTTTGAATGCAATACTCCGCCTGCTGGAGATGATGNAAGCAGAAAAATTGCACCAGCCCTCCCCTTCACCCTGTTGATATTTTTCTAGCTGTTCATAAAACACTGACCTTTGGGTATACTCATTTCAGTGACCATTTAAAAACTTCTCGGTGGTATTCAAATAATGTTTTAATTGTGGAATATTTGATAGTTTTTGCATAAACATTATATATCCAGGAGTTAAAATGGATTGTTGATTGAAGGCCTGTGAAAAAGTGTTACTCAGTTGTGTAAGTTCGGTGATAAAAATGTGAATCATAAAATAATGCTGCACTGCCCTCTGCTGTATTTTAAAATATGTACCTCATAAGAAATGCCAGTGGTTCAAAAAAGGAAAAAGGAAAAAAAAGGACATTTTAAATTTTTTCTTGTGCTGCCATATTTTTCAATTTACGAAGGAATGGATTTAGCAAACATTGAGTAGTTTGTGACACTGTGATCTCTTAAATGTAAAACAGAAACTGTTGGGGAACATCCACAGGTTGAAACCTGGAATACAAGAATACATTGCTGTTTTTGGGGGATGATGTGGAATGGAACTCACAGTTGTTGTCAGTAGATGTCATGAGGCATGAGGAGCATGAGTTGGGGGTTTTGATCCGAAACCAAAAATCAGGAGTGCAGGCCAAGACTTAGTTTGGAGGCAGATGACCAAAGAGGACATCTATGTGTACTTGTATGCATCTTATCCATGACTGTCCCAGGGGCTTCCTCTTCCTAAGAGGACACCAAAGTCCCCTGTTTCGTGTTGTTTCATCGCAGAACTGTTTTGAATGCAATACTCCGCCTGCTGGAGATGATGAGCAGGCCCATTCAGATCCTTCCAGGAACAGGACAGATATTTTCAGTCCTCCTTCTGTCCCTCTTGTGCTCTGTCATGCGAATGAGCGTGATACAGCACTGGGCTGGTGCAGGGGGTCAGTTCATCAGGGCTAGGAAAGCCCCCCAGGGCCCTCTGTCTGCCCTCCTGCTCTCACCTCTGAGCTGGAGCTGATGGAGTGTGCAGGGAGGGCTGCCTTGAGTGCCCATTGCCCAGCCCAGGTGCCCATTGCAGAGCCCAGGTGCCCATTGCAGAGCCCGGGTGCCCATTGCAGAGCCCGGGTGCCCATTGCAGAGCCCGGGTGCCCATTGCCCAGCCCAGATGCCCATTGCAGAGCCCAAGTGCCCATTGCAGAGCCCGGGTGCCCATTGCAGAGCCCAGGTGCCCATTGCAGAGCCCAGGTGCCCACTGCAGAGCCCGAGTGCCCATTGCAGAGCCCAAGTCCCGGGCACTCAGGGACAGGATACACACGGGGCCGGGCACCCTCTCCTCAGTCACGCTGACAATTGGCTGACATCAAAAGCTGCCTTAGGCGCTTGTTTGCTTGACTTTGGGAGTTGCACTTGTGCTGGGTGAATGATGCCAGAAGGAACATGCATTAGCTGATTCTGAGGGCAGTCCAGCCCCCTAACTGGCACGCTCATTATTATCCTGATGTTTTTGTTAAAATATGCTTAATGAGCTCTTGTAAAATACATAGTTGACCCAGTATTTTGGTTTATAGGTCTTAATACCAATAAATAACACACACACACAAACACATGTATATACTTGAGATAGCATAATCTATGGTGTTGTATGTTAATATGTGTTTTCAGTATTAATCTGTTGCAGTGCTCCAGGGATGTGTCAGGGCATTTCATGTCTCCATGTAACTAGAAATGAGAAAGCCTCCGTCAAAATGCAGTTGCTTGGAACTAAAGTGGAGCATGTATTTTAGGAACTGAGCTTCAGTAAACTCTACAGCTTCAAAAATAAATTTTCTCCTCCGTAGAATTTTTGACATAACTCTATTTCCCATTAACTTATTTTCTAGAATTTCTGCTTTTTAAATCTGTTCCATTTGGGATTATCTTATAGTAACTTTGTAGCCCTTGCATAGTGAGATGCAGAACACATCAATAAAATATGATTTTTGTTCGTTTCCACCTGAGCTTCCTTAATGACAGGCTCAGTGATGTGGATGTTTTGCTGCCGACAGTTGTGGATCTGTGGACAGATGCGCATTATTCATGCTTTTTAAACAGTATCTCATCGGTCTGATTCCTGATGGTTGGTACAGGGGTACTCACAGGTACGTGAGCAGCCAGGGAAGTGCCGTGGTGCTCTGTTGGGAATACAGAAAGCACTGGTGTCTTGGCAAGGTTTCATGTGCTGGGGACTAACCGCAAATTCTTCTCCTGCAAGTCACAACCAGATTTGTAGTGAGCATGAGGTGTCATGAGGTGTTTCAGCTCTGGGGGCTTGCGCAGGTAACTTCAGGAAGAAGTCTCCTCGTAGCTTTGTAGCTCTGTACATGTCAGATATACTTTAGGAATTGTGCAATGCTAATTTCTTTACGATGGCTGTGTTCCCAAGAGACTTGACAATCCTGCTGGCATTCAGGGTCAACTTGCAGAAGCCAGCTTTGGAGACAGAATTAAAAGTGTTTAAAAGCTTTAGCAAGTTAAGCGTTTCTGTCTAAAAATGTAACTACCTAACTTCTGGATTCATGTTTTTCTTTTATTTTTTGAGTAGTGTAACCCAAAGGAAGCTAATGCTTGTGCATTCTACTTCAGATAACCTGGAGAATGGAGAGGGGCATGAACATGCTGTTCATCCGGTAGAACTGGTTCCAAGGAGATCTGATCTTCCTTACAGGTATGTGCCAAATACATTTGTCCTGAAAGAAAAAACCTTCACGCTGTAGCTGCCAACGCATTGTTACCTAATGCACTTGGTACTGGAAAACCACCTACTCATCAGGGTACTTCTGCATGTGTTTGGAAAGACAAATGCAAAAAACCTACAATTGCCTTTTGGCATAGCTTCATACACTGAACTTTTCCTAATTATCTTGAAGAAGTCACTTAGTCATGTCAAATAACAGACTTGGCCTCCTGGTTTTCAAAATAGGTTTTATGTTGGTTTTTATGTTACTTTTTTACTATGTTCTCCGTGGGCTTTTAATTAGGAATTTTTGTGTGTCTGCTTAAATCAGACTCCCGGGAGAGACATTAAAGGATTGTTCAACATACTTTGATTAAATATGGGTGAATAGGATAACAATTCTAGCTTCTGGAATGCTTTTTTTTAAATTTTGAATTCAGGATTTTGTTTTAATATATTGATTATACTGTGCTTTTATGACTAGAGTGGAAGTCAGTCCTCCAGCTCAAGTGAATACTTTAAGCAGTATGTTGCCTTCAGCCACTGTGCCAGAATCTATGACAATTAGTAAGTACTTCCTTGATGTATCTAGATTGATGGAAATAACTTTGAAAGTCCTGTAGCTCTTTCTATTTTTGTTTCAATAAAATCTGCTTAGAGAGTCATAGAACACTTAATTTCTGATGTGCTTGTCATGTTAGTAATAACTGCTCTAAAAACATGTTTGTATTGGTAGGTTATTCTTCATTGCAGCTGATATATCCTTATATTAAATGCAGCCTCAGCAGTTAAATGAAAATAATGGTTTGAGTAACAGTATTAAATTTCTACAAGTTCTGAAAACACTGAGGGTTGGTTCTGATGCAGTCTTGCTTATTCTGTCTGTATTCATTAACAGCTAGTCAGAAGCAAACAAACAAACCCCACTCTTTCTGTGGTTTTGATATGAAAATCTGCTCCTAACATAAATCTGGGCTTTCATATACAAAAACTTGAGTTAAGATTAAGGGGGAGGACAGGCATGGTTCAGTGGTTCATGGAGCAGAGCTATTCAGGATGAAATAGGCTTTGCTGCAGAGATAGATTAATAAAAGCACAGGCAGTTTGTTTATCACATATTTGATCTTTTTTCTTTGCATACACTTGTAGTACAAAGACTTAGTTCTTAAACTGAGTGTCTAAGCTTGTAGGCCAGTGTGTGTTTATGTTCCTCACTGTACAGAACATTCTGTAACTGAACTGGCTTTGTTCCTAAAGCTCTTGGGTGTGTGTTTGTTTCTTCTTATAAATTTCAGTATGTACGAGTTTTAAATTATGACATTTGGGAAGTTGAATGAAATCTTAAGATATTCTAATCACATTTTCAAAAGTTATATTCAAATGTGGTATCAACCTGTGTTAAAGGAGATAAAACAAGCATTTTCACTGGGCAGTGTTTCAGGCCCTGGCACCAGTCTGCTGACTAAAAAAAGCTGAAAAATCCTTTCTTGCAAAGTACATAATGAAGTGGCAAACTAGTTTGAGACTTCTAGGAGCCGTAATTGAAGTGTGGAATGGGCTTACTGTCATTAGCCACAGTGATACTTTGGTCACTAGATATTCTCTGCTAATGTTATTCCTACGACATCCTTTTGTTCTTATTTATTTCTCAGAGTATTGCACAGGGCAATTTTCTGGTGCCCCTGCACTCTGTAGATTCTGCTGTTTGTAGGGGAGTCAGGTACCAGCAGGGGCCGCAGTTGGTCTCCTTCAGTTGCTCAGTTATTTCCCAGTGGAGGTAAGACAGCTATAAAATAGAGAGAAAATCTGGAGATTTTCAATTCTCAATACTTAGCAATTCGTAAATGAAATGAAAACACAGGATCAACAGAAGCATGCACACTATCATTAGTTTCCCAGTTCAGAGAAGGCTTTGGTGAAAGGAAGGGTGGGAAGCATGTCAAACCCATCTATAAAGCCAGTAGAACACCTAGTAAATAATCATAATTATAATTAAGATTCAGCTGACTATACATTTATAGAATTAGTGAATACCTTTATAATAGATGATCTTGGGTATGTTGAATAAAAATGCTTTTTTCAAGTTTGTTGTTATTGGTTGTACCTTTTCTACAGGAGGAATTCAGTGCTATGACAAAGTCAGACGCTGAAGCTCTTTCTCTCAATTGCAATTAGCAGAAGAATTATTAAATGCTGAGGCTTATAGCTTGGTTGCATAGCAACTGATTCTAACACATCAGGCAAGAAAAATGGAATGCAGTAGTGCAGTGAGAAAAGCTGTGAGGTCTCCAGTGACTGGATTTTTGTGTTTCTTACTTCTGAACACAAAGCCTGAAATGGATTTTTTCAAGATGATATTCTGTTCCTGCTTTTGTTCCAACCTATTAGTACAGTAGTAAACTTTTCTTACTTCTCTTGATATGCAGGCTAGAAAGTTACGAGAAGCTATTATTTAAGATTTCTGCCATTTTAAATTACTTTCCTGAATTAGCTCCCATGCATTTGTAAGGTATAGGTTAACTCAGCAGCAGATACATTTCAAAAAATACTAATACCACTTAAGAGAAATCCGCGGAGCTTTGTGTTTAAGTGAGGCATAGTTTGAAAACTGGCCCTGTTATGCGGATTGTTTTGTCATAGCCAAGTTTATAGAGAGTTAAGCTGGTCGGAAGTTTTCTATTTATGCATCTACTCTACTTTGCAAGTTTCAGTTTTTAAGAGAGTTGTCTTTATCTTATTGTACTTGAATCACAAACAACACTGTTTCAAGAGTTGCCATGGGAAGATTGTAATTTCAGCATTGTTTTTCACCAGAATAATCTGTCTTAACAGCACAAGTCTCCCCATTTTGTTTCTGCTGTAGAAAAAAAGTAAGTTCCAAAACTTTCATTTTAGAAGGATGCTACTTGTGTTGTTTTTTACAACGTTCTTTTATTATAGTACTATTTTTAGGAAATAATTGGTAATTTAGTTTTTTTTCACTACCATTTTCTTCAGTTTTTAAAATTGAGCCTAACCACAAAGGTTAGGAAAGGTTGTAATATTGCACATCATTCCATATTTTTTCATATATTCTGGAGAAATCCCTGAGCTTTTCATGGTCACTGAAGAACTTCACTGGGTCATCAAACCTCCGTGTTATATTTTTATTGTGGTTGTGTAAGTGAATAAGGTGTATGTTTTTGTACTTTCTGTGTCCTCTGAATAGCTGCTGACCTGTTGTGTTTCCCAGTTGCCACAGGTCACTGGCAGGTACTCAATTCTCTGAAAGCTCAGCTGTAAAGGGAGAGTGTATTTCATCAGAGAGAAGAAAGCTGCAGTTTACCGACTTGGTTTTCACCAGGACTCTTCTATACAGCAGAAGGCCAACACAATTTGTTGCCTACTGAAATTTGTCCTGTGAATAGTGACATGACAGGAGAATATTTACAAGATTTTTGAGCACTAAATTAAGCCTTAAAAGGGAGTGTTCATGTAGGCAGCTTAGGGAGCATCAAGCTCTCTATGTCTTTAAAGGTCAGCCTTCTGATTTAAGATGTAACTAGTGTGCTGGAAGTCTTATTTGTCTCTGAAAATATCTGTGTAAATTTTCACTCATGAAAGTAAAAAAACCCAGAGATTCCTGTAAACTGCTCCCAGCCCACCCTGATATTCTATCTGCAGGATTGCAGAGGAGGCTGCATGACCTCGTGTACTCTGAGGGATGATTTCACTTACAGCTCAATCTTCACAACAGGTGATTGCAAATCATACTTCTCCAATCTGGCCAAATAGCAGAAGAGTTGTGAAACTTATGACTTTTCTGGAGGTTGCTGGGAACTGGCAGGTGTTTCTCAAAGCATTATATATTTAATGCTCTGTGACCTTAAGAAAGCTCTCTAGAAGCTAGATTTTGCATGAAGTATGGAATGGAATTAAAAAATGTTTTAGAGCAAATATTCACTTCATGAGTAATTAGGCACCACAGATTAATTTCAGCAATAAAAGAATATTGTTAGTGTTTAAAAAAATGAGGTTTAGTATGAAAAATTTAATTAGTACATTACTTGATTTTTATATTATCTTTTTTTTTTGCTGATAAAGAATGGTTTGGAATTGTTGGTTTGTGCATGGGAATTCATTTTTCAAGAAGTTGTTGCAAAACTGTCTCTTAGGAAAAACTTCACTAGTTATCATCTTGTCTCTGTCTTTATGGAACTTCACTTCTAGATATGTTTGTCTTGAATGCTGATCCTTAATAACAGTAGTGTATTGCCTTTCATTACTATTACTTTACAGAACAGAAATGTCATCAAGCACAAAACAACTCAGAAGTAGGACATAAAGTCTAACTTCAAACACTTTCCTGACGTAGGAATACTTGGCCACTGTCCACTGTTTTATTTAAAAAGGAAAAGAAAAGGAAAAAATAGAAGGGGGGAGAAAGATTGAGGTTGCACAGTCCAGAAGGCAGAAAATGCCAAATTTATGGTTGCTGCTACAACCCTGACTTTTTTTTTTTTTTTTTAAATTTATTCCCTTTTCTAACCCACACAATGTATGAGACATAAGTCTGCTGGAAAAATTAGGTTATGATCATACACTCATCTTGGAGGCAAGTGTAAGAGACAGACAAAAGCTCCTGGGCTGGGGATGTTCTGGCAGGTTTGAAGGGAACCTGCTGCAGCGTATGATACTGGATTTCCTTTGCATTCAGCTGACTGCTCTGACATGCTGATGAAATTTTTGAGGAAACATAAGTGAAAGTTAGAAATTACGAATTTTGAAAGTTTTAAATATTCGACCTGAATTAAATAGGATGGTTTCCTTTTAGTTCTGTTTGGTTCCATGCTTCAAAAGATGATGAAATTAATTTTTTCTTGGTAAATTTTTACTCATTTAATTACACTATAATGCTTTACTCTTGTATTTACTATGGATAGAGAGGTTAAAGAAGTGTTGATGATGAACTGTATAGTTCTTGTGTTTGTCTTGAGTAATTTATAGAAAACAGAACTCCTTAATACTCACCACTTCAAGAAGAATCAGCAGAGCTATGGCCATGGAGCAATCTTGCTGCTCAGGTAGGCATGGGCTGGACCGACCCTGGAATTTTGGTCTCTTAGCCCAGACTGGTAGTTTGTGTTGATGCTTTCATCCACACCTCCACTGGCACCTGTAATGGAGCTAAATTAGTACGAAATACTGAGTATGAAATGTGTTTGCATCTGTGGTCCTAAATTAAGCATTGATTTTTGCCCTATATGTGATAATGAAATTTAAAGTTTCTGCTTTATTGTGTCTCTATAGTATTGTCAATTCCATGACTCTCAGAAAAATGAGGCCAATGGAAATAAATAAGCAATTTAACGTCTTCTATTTCAAGAGGCTTTTTTTCTTCCTCTTTTGTGCAAACCATGGTCTTTAGCAGAATTTTGCTTTTGTGGTGGGGGGAGAGGGGAGTGAGAAAAGATGGGATTTCAGGTCTCAACTCATGCAGAAGATTCTGGATGGAATAAGGAAAAGCAGATTAAGTTATTATGCAAGTTAAAGTCACAATTTGAATAGGCTGGCAAAATTGAAATAATAAAGACAATTGATAATAGCTTGGCTGTATAAATGTTAATAAATCAGTACACATTAAAACACTGAGTCCACACAGAGGCAATTGCTGCAGAGTGAGCACCCTGTGCAAGTGCAGAGCCATGTCTGAGCAGCAACAGCTTTAATTTATTCAGTTAGAGACATAACAGCAACTACTTGTTGATCGTGCACTATCATATTTTAATGGCACACTTAAAATATTTAAAATGCCATCGGCTTGATGCATCCTTGAGGAGGATTCTGAATTCAGCATTATAGTTCAAGGTCTTTATTTTGTTATGGAGGGTTACTGTACAGAAAGGCTGCTGTGGATCCTTTTGCTTGTGTTATTTGTATGATGTTCTAACATTTCCTGGATTATTCCATTTTCTTCATCCCTAGAGCAATTGTTTATTTCGTTGATAGGCTGTTGGATTGTGGTCCCTTGTGCCAATATTTAATACCCAGAAATTTCAGTATTTCGCTTTCAGTTTTTCTACAAGATTCGGATTTTTTTTTTTTTTTAAGGTTGCATAAGATATGCTAAGATACTCTAGAAAACTAATTATTCTTTCTATGCTGAATTAATGAAGTGCAAACTCCCTCTAATGACCTACTGCAATGTTTCTTGCTAATGTCATTTAGCTCTTAACCTGTAATGTGGGTATTATGGAATGGGCAGAAAAATGATCATCTACTTTCTCTCTGGCCAAAGACACCGGAATGTTTTGGGAAAAAATCTTGCATGAAGAAATTTGAGTTGGCTGATTTCAAATGATCTGAGAACTCTGCTGAACCCTGCAGTCCTGCAAGGGTGGGGTTTATCTGCAGATTACCAAAGCCAGACTGGAATCATGATGTCTGCAGCATTGACCGATACATTTGGTTGACATAATAAAATCTTTTACATTTTATCCACTGCTAGAGTTGGTAAGACTCCATCTGGCCCATAGGACAGTGTTCAGTTTTTTGTCAAATGGGAAAAAACTTCTGTAACTATAGAAAATATGAAGAAAGATACAGGTAATTCTGTGAGCTGAGAAAATGTAAAGGGGAAAGTTATCCATGGGCTTTGCTTGCTTGAAGAAATCAAGTAATACCAGTTCCATTGGCATATTTTCAGTAAAAGCACACAAAATTGACTGGCATCTGCACTGAATACTTGCAGAACAGAGCTGACTGATTTATTATATATACGCATTTCACTTACATGTTGGGAGAGATGGTTTAATGTAATTGTGTCCTTGTAGCACTCATAAAATTACTGACTAACGTATGTGAAATTGTTAATGAAATTGTTTGAGCTGACACATTTTTATATGGTATTTGGCTATTCTGGTATCGTGTTAAACCTAACCCAAAGGACATCTTTAAAAATTCTGAAATTCTGTCAGTGTTGGTTGTTTTTGGTTTTGTTTTGTTTTTTTAATTTTTATTCTTGATTTAATGACAGAAAGTATTTTAAGGTATTTGTATGAAAATAGGATTTTATAGGAAATGACAAGGTTCAGAACTCTCATCATCTTTAGGGCTGAACTTGTGAAGCAATGACATTATCTCTACTCCCATCTTCCTGTAGCAGTTATTTCCTGTGTCAGGATTTATAGCCCAGAGAAGGAGCAATTTGGAGAC
Source organism: Donacobius atricapilla (assembly GCA_013397315.1). NCBI lineage: Eukaryota > Metazoa > Chordata > Aves > Passeriformes > Mimidae > Donacobius > Donacobius atricapilla. The sequence goes on from WBMY01005833.1 coordinate 67,372, forward strand.
TCTGAACAAGTAGCAGTGCATCTCATTAACAGGCATGTGGTGAAGAGGTGCATTCTGCCCTACATCTGTGCTGAAAACAAAACAGCTGCAACCACAGGCACACTTGTAAACATTTGTATTAAAGCCAGATGCAGACTAATTTGATTTGATCAATACTTCTGATGCGGTGTTAAATAACAACGCTTTTGAAAGATTGCTCGAATTAGTGATAAGATTAAGAGCATTTTTATGTGCTTTGCTGCATAGCAAATGGTGTTGGCATCACCTTAAGTGTGCTGCCTGTGTACATGACTTCTAGATCTGAAATGAGGAAAAATGTACACAGACATTAATCCTTTTTGTTCCTTCTTCTTAGATGAACTTCGTCAAGCTATCGTGGCCATGATGAATAGAAAGGATGAACTGGAAGAGCAGAATAGGTAGTTTGCCTTTTTTAGTCGAGAGGGACTGTAATTGAAAAAAAAAATCTGTTCTCTACTAGAAGCTGTCCTTTCTGTAAATCTATACATAATATTTATGTAACCTTTTTGATGTATATATTATTTTTTCTGTGAAAGGTTAACTTAGTAGTTCACTACTTAAATGTTGATACTGAGGAAAAGTGTTTTGAGGGCAACTTTTTTTCTTTTAGTTTGAATCGGGTAACTCTTTGTACCTTGGGAGCTTTGCAGTTGTAGTTTTTTCAAAACCAAACCTAATAGCCAGAAGATTCTGAAGCTCTCTTAAGATAGCTTTCCAAATGAGCAGAAGTTTCTCCTAATGCAAATATTCTGAAAATTTCTGGTTTTTCCCTTCTGGTGAAGAGGTGACGTAGGATGGCTGACAATGTAATGCTGAAAGTGACTTCCATTTCTGACTGTCCTTATGTTCACTTGGGGAAAAATGATGATGTAAATGTAGAAATGATCAGTTGTTTATATGAAATGCCATCAAACATACTTTGTATTTATTTAATTCATTGAAACACATAGATGAATGAAAATACAAATGTATTCAATGCATTTTGTTAATTCATTTTTTCCTATAGGTAGGTATTTTGGTTTTCTTAATGCTGAGCCTACCGACAGATCCTATTTTCCTTCCTCCTATTCTTCCCACTCCCATAATTGCAAGTTATTGCCTCATTCAGCTTTGTGGGCTTTTTTGGCAGAAGGACCAGGATGCTTTGGGTTTTGCCATTATGCATCTTGCTGACCTTTGCTATCTCATCAAGGGGTTTTCACAGAGGTCTGTGGCAGTGCACTTGGCAGAGGCAGAGCCCTGCCCGTCTTGCTATAAATACATTGCTTATAGATTATTCCCAAGATGCATGGAATTGCACTGAAGTACTGAAAACAGCTTACAAGCTTATTTAAAAAACAGATTCTTTCTGCATGCTGGTACCCAGTAGATCCCATAATGGGTTGTTCTTTGGGTTTGTTGACAAGATAGTAATACAAATTAATAGTAAGCATTTGCAACTGTTTTTTCCTTGTAGCTTTTCATATCTTTGTATAATCAAATCAGGTGAATTTATTAAATTGAATAATGAAATTTTAGGATGACATCAGTGGTATCATTCAGGCAACCTCCTCTGTGATTCTTAGAGTATACTCTAATTACCAGGTAGTGTGTGCAGTGCTCTAAAGAGAGGCTGTTGCCTTCTTGCAGATCCCTGCGAAATCTGCTGGATGCAGAGATGGAGCACTCTGCAGCCCTGAGGCAGGAGGTGGAGAACTGCCGGAGGAAGGTGGCAGAACAGGAAGAGCGCCATGCCACAAAAGTCCAAGCCTTGGCACGGTAAGAAGTGCTGAAAACACCTCAAAAAGTAACTGCAGGGGAGCAAGGGAGTAGCAGAGTCCGTATACAAGGGAAATCATTTTCAAGTAGCCAGGTTTGCAGAAAACGGAAGCGGTCTAGGACTAAAAATCCTACTGTAAGCAGTAGCTGTTGTGAAACACTATTGACAAGTTCTGCAGTGCTGCAGCTGTTTTTCCCCCAGCTCCAGGAAGGTCATCTGGAACAGGTTTCTCAGGGCCATTTCCAGTCAGGTTTGGAACATCTGCACAGATGGAGGCTCCCCAGCCCCTTAGGGCAGCACTGTTGGCAGTGCCTTGTTGGCAGTGCTGTTCCTAGAGGGGTCCAGGCTGCTCTTGGCTTGCTTTGCGTGGAGGGGGTGTTGAAGGCTCGTGCTCAGCTGCCTGTGCCCCAGGGCTCCCAGATCCTCCTCCACAGAGCTGTTTGCCAGCCCTCCAGCACTGCCTGGGTGTCCTGAGCCATTTCCCCCCAAATGCAGGACTCTGCATTTACCCTTGGTGAACTTCACCAAGATTTTCTGAGTCCCGTTCTCCAGGCTGTCTCTGTCCCCCTGGATGGCAGTGCAGCCACGCAGTGTCTCTGCTCCTCAGTTTTGTGCTGTGACCTTGCTGAGGGTGTGCTCTGGCCCAGCATGCAGGTGATGTTAAGGTGTTAAACAGCATTGGCCCCAGTGTTGAGCTGCCCTCAGCTTGATTTTGTGCAACAGTGAAATTGAAGAATTTTAACCCTCTCCTTGTCTAAATGGGATTCAGTTTAAGAAAGACATTTGAAGGTAAATGCTGCTGTAATAGTGTTATTTACTTCTTAAAATACAAAATAAGCTCTAGAGTAACCATGATGTGTAAGATCTTGGGGGTGATTCATGTATATAGTAAACAACAAACAATCCAAGAGTTAAATAATCTGCCTTACCCAGAGAAAGGTGTTTGTTTTCTGCATGCATAGGAAGAGTGTGTTTAGTGTCAATCTCAAAGTACCACAGCAGAGATTCCTTTAAGCTTTTTAGTGCCTATTTGAAAATGATAAATATAAAGCTTTCTTAAAAATAAAGGTATTTAGGACACTACTAATTCTGCTTTTGATGACACATCAAACCGAACTACTTGCTTTGAGGGAGGGAGAGATATGAATAAGTGAGTTTGACATTCATGTACGTTGCTGTAAGGCAATAGAGACAATGCAAATACTTCATCATTTAATATTCATGTTTCAGGTTATAGGAATTGTATATTCATATTTCTTTGACTCACTTCCCCCACAGTTTTAGAATTTGCAGTGACATATGGGTGAATCAGATATTTGTCATGCACATACCTCTTTAAAGAATAGATAAGGAGCTTTTACCAGACCTGAAAAGATGCTCACTTGGACTAATAAGGTATTTTTAAACAAGTCTGTGTAATTCCTCTTATTGCTACATGGGTGTGTTGTGTTGATTGCTCTTCTGAAAGTCAGTTTGCCTTGTCGTGTGATAAAAACAGTGTTGGGAGCTGCTGAGGCATGATAAATTCGTGTGTCACCGGTTACTTTGGACTTGGGAGGCATTTCTTTAATGATTCATTGCAGCTCATTTTCTAACATCCTAACATAAGATACTTTGTGAGTAGTTTCTTTGGAATATAGGCTTTTTTTTCTAAATTTTTTGTTGGTTCACTTTGTATGCTGTAGATGATGCTGGCTGCAATAATTAAGAGCAGTAAATTTTTTTAAATAAATAGTGTTTTAAGCCAAGAAGTTGAGCAAGCTGAATAATCTAAAGAATTTGAAGTAACAAAAAGTTTGGAATTGCTTTGTGAGTGCCGCATAATACACTAGATGAGTAAGAGGAAACTTAAGTTTCAGATATTTTGAAGTAGTGAAATCTCACTGTTTCCCTTGAAAACCATTGATCACATGACCAGAGTAGAAAATTTTCCTCAGTTGTAATGTTCTGAATATTTTAAGGCCAGGGAGATCATTCAGTAACAATCTGACTGTTGTGATTTGATGAATGAATATTTTTCAGATTATAAGAGCTGATATTTATGTGTGTCCCCAAAGCTCTTTTGAAGAATTTGACGTAAATAGCTTCCTGAAGGCTTCGAGAACACAAATTTCAGTGACACATCAGTCAGTGCTGAAATGATGGCTTCTGGAAATCTGCAATTATTCAGCTGTTCTCCTGGACTCTCCCAAGAGGCTCCAGCCTCCTAGACAAAATGCTAGTTTACTGAGAGACATTTTCCCAAGTTTCCCAGTTTCTCTTTGAAAAGTAGAAGTCTTAGGTCAGCTTAGTTACAAGTAGTGGTAATCTCATTGTTCCATGTGAAATACTCGAATAGCTCTTTCATAACAGCTGCTGCATTGTTCCAAAAGGAGCAGGCTCAGGTTCAATCTATTTGCCAGTCTTCTGATAGAATGCACTCAGTAGTCCCTCTAGTATAATGTTGTTTTGGGCTTTTTTGTGGGTTTTTTTGGTTTTTTTTTGTTCTTGTCAATGAACCTTTCTCAAATTGCTTGGACATATTGTGCCAGTGGCTTCTTGGCAATACTAACGTTTTTTAATTGAGATTCTTTTTTCTGTGTGGAATACTATTACAGCCCTTTGCAAGGCAAAGGAATTTATTGAAGTTGACTGTGAAATTGGATAATCTCAGATTGCATATTCTTAGACTATATTCAGCAATGTTGGAGGAAAGCATATTACAAAGGACAGGCTTTGTAGCAAGAAAAGCAGATAGCGAAGATGAGAATGCACTGTGTGGGGAAAGGGGGGATGAGAATTTGGCTTTACTTCATTTTACCTTTCTACATACCTCCTGTTTACTGTAGATTCTGTAACCTAATATGCCTCCTCTGTCTATGGTCTGTATTACTTAAACCATATTTTGGATTTGGCATTTTCTGTTATTCTGTTTTACAACACTTCTTTCACAGCCATAGCCCTTCAGTGATGGGTGAAGTGATGTGTGGTACATCTTGAAATGACTCCATCACTTCCCTTAAGCGGCCTCTTAAGAGAGAGGAGAAAATATCTCTTGTTTCTGCTTGTGAAAACTAATTTGAATATTCCTATATTAAATGACTTTTTCTTCCTGCGTAGTTAGTTGTAGGTGACATGTAACAAGTCATCAGTAGCTCCTATACATGAGAAAAAAATACTGGAAGGGGAAGTCAGCCCATTTAGTAAGGGACAAAGGAGCTTCCTAGCGGGAGCAGGAGGAGGAAGTGGATGAGGAAGAATATTTGGCAGCAGGACATCACTGAGGGCAGGAGGAGGAGAAGCAGCTGTAGCCTGAGGAGGAGGAAGGGGAAGAACTAAACAAGGTGAGAACCACCCAGCCTCCATCTCTGAGTGTGCCCCCAGCCAGGGAAAAGGTTTCAGTGCTGGCCCTGCTTCAGCTGCAGCCCCAGCCCTGACAGGCAGTTCCATTTAGCACATTATTCCTCGTTATGGTTTTCTCTGGAGATTGGTTTTATTATGTAATCTCATTATATTGTATACAGTTCAACTTCCACTTTTATGAGTAACAATTTGAATTTTCCTTATCTAATTCTATTTGATGACAATTAACTGTGATCTTGCATCTCCTAGCAGTAGAATCATTCAGGTTAGAAGGCATCTCTGGAAGTCCCCGGCTTTAGATTCTACATATTGTTGCAGGACATTGTTTATTTCAATTAATTCTTAATTCCTGCAGGTTCTTTTATTGTTTGGATATTTCATACCTTTATAGTATTTCCTAAAAATGTTAACATTTTTATCAAAACATAGACATCTCTTGGTTTCTTGTAGTTTGTTTGTTTTGTTTTATTTTGTTTTATTTCATTTTTCCCAGGTCTGAATTTAGGAATAAGACACTTTCCTGGAGTAAGCTTCACAGAAAGCACTTGCTAGAATCTGATATTTGTGCCAGAAACTTACTACATTCTGGCCACTATACTTGAGATACAGGAGAAATTACTCTTTTTCAAGTTCTTTTCTTACCATGCTCATTTCACAGAAGCCCTAGAGAATTTTCAAGAAGCAGATGTGTGGTGGAGTTTTGTTTGGGTTTCTTTTTTTTTTTTCTATTAAGATCTGTGGGCTCGACATTTCTGAGTCTTAATTTTTAGCTTGCTAACTATGGCTAGCTCCTTTCCCAAGGGAAAGCTGTCAACAGTTTCTCTTTTCAAAACATCTCTCTCCATTTCTCAGCACAAGTGAAGCAAACAGTGTTCCCTTTGCCAGAAACAACTGTCCCAGGGGTTGTTTCCTATTGCTGAACCATCGGAGAGCAGTGTCAGTCCCATGGACCAATAACAGACCTTTTTACACAGCTGGTATAAAAGAAACTGTTGGGATTGTAAATAAAGCCTTCTTTCTCTTCTGACACCTCTATGGAGTCTATCTATTTCGTGTCCTACTGTGACAAAGATCTAAGAAAATAAAGTCCTGTAAGGCCTCTTTACCTGCAACAAAAACTGAATGCTATGTGTTTGTTCACTGGATGTAAAACAGGCAAATACGTGTTTCCTAAATACAAACTTGTTTTATGCTGCTGAAAAAGTTACCATTCTGACAGAAGTTTTGATTTTCTTTCAGACAGGGATTCCTTAAATGCTAATTTTTAAATAATGAAATAGAGAGGAAGTGTCATTATTTTTGATTCGAAATTAGGCAGGGAATTGAAGGTACTTGACAACTTACTTACATTTAGTATATAATTGATCATTCCTGTATATATATGCAATAAAGCTTAATCAACAACACTCACTAGGCCTGTGCTATTTGAGCAAAAAGAGTAATTTGTAGGGCTATTACATTGTCATTCTCTGTCATTGTCCTTTTCCCCTATACCAGCTCATTTTACCTGCTGTCTTTCACCTTATTAAATGGAAGAAGTGATCAGGCAGGGAAATTTGTTATAATGGTGATTTTGGAGAAGGGTGTGCTTTTAGTGCTGCAGTTCTGCCTTTGTTTTCCTGGATATTTCAGCCTGGGTTTTTTTTTCTTTTTTTTCTTCCTCTCTAGGCTTCAACTTGTACTTACAGTCTTGTTGCTTATTCTTCAGCACAAAATGTGGAACTATTTAGAGCACTTTAAAGATGCTGAAAACATTGTTTTGATTTCTGGGCTGATACCAGGTGAACAGTTCTGCCTCAGTTAGGTGGTGTTGTTTGGATACACTGCAGAGGTACAGCAGGGCCTGCCTACAGAAGCATTTCACATCCTTCAGTCTGCAGACCTGACCCTTGACTCCTGGACAGGAAATTTCTCCTGTGGAATATTTGTTAGGAATATATCTAATAAAATCCCTCTTGAACTCATTAAGGACTTTTAAATGAGTACTTACTAATTGTTTTTAAAAGATGCTCTGATTATAAGAACAACATAAAATCATACACATCAGGATGGACCCTCTTTGAAATCCAGCTAAATAGTACTAATGAGAAAGAGATGTCAAAGAATGAGAAGTAATAACCTGAAAAAAAGGCATATTAGAAAATTGTGACTGGGCTATAGTATTCTGCTTGGAATTTCAGTCTTGTATCAAAAACCTTAAGTCAATTAAAGTCTTTTTTAACTTCGTCTGTAAAATTTAAGTCAATTTTCAGGCACAGTAGTAAAAAATGGATTTTTAAAATGCTATCACAGTACTGACAGAAGGCACTGAGTCTATTCTCATATGTATTAATGAGGTGATACATGGTTATTTTATAAGAATCCTTAATACTCAGTAAATTGTAACTGTACACAGTTATTTTCATGCAGACATTCTTAAAAATCTTGTGAGAAACCTTGCTGTTTAGCTGTCATAGAATTTTTTCATTAATTAATTAATTAAGTTTGTCTTAATAGAGTATATAGGATTAAACTGTGGTTGTGATGTTTTTTTTCCCTTAACCTGAATATCAGCATCTGTCTCTGGTGATAAAAATGATTTGTTCTTTGTAGACTTAGAAACGAAAAATATCAAATGCATAAAATCATCAAGGACTCTGAAAATTTGATTGTCGAGCAATCAATAGCTTCTCAATTATTTAGCGACCTCCTACTAACATGCTGAATAAAATTGGGGTAACAAAGTTCAGCAAGCTGAATTGAAATCCGTAGGAAGGGGAATATTGTGCAGGTCCAGGCTCCTTGTGGGAGCAGAGTAGCATTGCTCACAGCAGCAGTTTGTGTGTGTGTATATATGTGTGTGTATTTTATGTGTGTGTGTATCTAGTGTAGTAAGGACCATCAGACATACTTACATGTTTCTTGGAATATTTCTAATTCTTAAATAAATTCCAATTAATAGAATGACTTTTTTTTTGATGTCTCATCTATTTACAGCTTTCTATGCTGTGTTCCTTGACCAGGTTCCATAGTGCCTGGAGCGTGGCCTTGGCTGGCCCAAATTTCCTCTCTCTAAAGGCTTGTGGGTTTCTCTGTGTGTTGTGCTGCATTGGTGGCACCCACATATTTCTACCTCCATATTTTCTTAAAGAAGAGTAAAAGTGGTTGGAATTCAGAGTCTGGAAACACATTTTTGTTCCGTTTCTTTGGTATAAACATCTCCATCGTACTCGCTTAACTGAATGGGCTTAGACAATAATTGAATTTTCATATATGCAATTTGTCAACTTCGTTTAAAATCAATCAGTTGGAGCCCTTTTTATTTCTGCCCAAATATAAGCTAAGGTGCTTAATGTTCTTAAGTGGAGCCGAGGCAGTACCTGGTTTCAATTCTTGTACTCTCCAAAGAGAAGTGAGGCAGGCACAGGCACTGAAATATGACAGCTGAAGGGATTACCTAAATTCCTTGTCTTATGGTTTTCCTTAGGAATGGTTTGTGGAAACTTTTGCCTTGAATATTGTTGCTGAAGTGCTGCCATTTTCTCACAATGATAAAGCCTGTTTCTAAAGCTGAATTATTATTTGCTTGCAATTAGATACAAACTAGCAAAATAATGATCTCAGTTTACATTGGCCACTCTGAATTGCCTTGTGTAGTATCCTATCCTTATGTTTTAGTTGATGTTGATTTAGACAGACTGTGTAGTTTGTTTGCCATCAGTAGACCATACTATAGAAAATCTAAACTAAACAATGATTGGAAAGTGTTTGATTATGAGAGAATCTGTTTCACTGGCGTGTTTCTGTGGTCCTGGAAAACTAATTTCCCTGCTACTCTGCTGCTGCTGTATTATTTAATGTGTATGTATTTTCTTTTTCCTCGCATCATAGTGACACAACTTGGGTAAAGCTCATTATAACAGAGAGTCTGTTTCCATTGAAAAGGACTTTTCATCTATTTTGAAAAAACAGTAATATTTTTTTATTTTGTTTTTTTTTTAATCAATAGAGAAAATGAGGTGCTAAAAGTGCAGCTTAAGAAGTATGTAGGAGCTGTCCAGATGCTCAGAAGAGAAGGTCAAACAGTGGAAGGTAAGGATAAAATGAAGGGGGAAAAGGGTTTGTTTTTCTGTATGCTACCATTGTGGGAGTAATATCTCCCAAAAGTGAAAATAACATATTGGATAAATTTTCCTTTTTAGAAAAATAGTGATGTAGATTTTTATACTCATTTTTACAGATCATTCTCTGGTAGTTGAGATGGTCTTACTTTTTTCAATAAGAAATTTTCCAGAAAAAGCTGTCAGATGAAAATTTAACTTAAATAAAAATCTGTGAATTAATGTGATATTGGAATATAAAATTAAATGGAGTATCTCTAGATTACACTGTTGTTTTGGAGATCAGTATTTGCAGACTGAAATAGACTCTGAGTAGTAATGAGCAGATTTTATATGTGAAAAGAGGATGAGCGAGGTTACCTGCAGTTTTACCTGTTTGTCTTGTGTGATCTGTGGTAGAAGCATCCTTGAGGAGCTGAATTGGTGTCTTGATTCTGAATCCTCTCCTGGTGGGACCTGAATTTCCACTTGTTACAGAAGGTGTTCAGAGAGCTGAGGAGGGTTTTCAGAAATTGGCACCATCTGTCTAATTTTTTTAATTGTTAATATTTGGGTCGGATAAGTAGCTGTATGAATGAATACTCCTGCTCTTAAGGGTTAGCCATTTTACTTCTCTGGAGTTTCAAAGCTTCATTCATCCCTAAAAGGATATTTGTTAGTGAGAACACATGTTTTTACTTCCGACTTTGCTGGAGTGTAGTGATTCATATTAAGAATTATTCACAAAAACCATGGCTTCCAGTAATAGCAGAAATTATCCTTCATTAGGTAGTGACAGTTTCCATGAAGAGTATAATTATAGGAAAAGAAAAAAAAATATTCCTAGGCTAGCTATATTCCACTGTGTTAAAATTATGCAGATTAGTGAGTGATAAGAATAGAAACTGAGTAGGATGGTCAGATTTTATGGATGAAAAAGTGGGATGGAACAGTACCAACATTTCTAAAAATGAACACATGTATGCTTTATGCTGGAAAGATATTTAATTGATCCACAGTAATTTTCTATAATATTTATCACTAGTGAGCAGAATAAATTTCAGCTACATGCAATATTTATAATAAATTTTTCGTACGTTCTAACTTGGCTTGTTGAATTTTTATAAAACTACATTTTTTTCCTTAGCTGCCATTGAAAATTTAAGTGAAATTTTAGTAGTACTGGAGTCTCTGACTCAAAGTACATAAGCATGTAAATAATCCCTGAGAACTAGCTGCAAAAAAGGAGTGAAACAAAAGGAGTTTTTCTTTTACCAGATTTATAGAAACTATTGGACCCATGGTTTGTATACTTAATGAGTAATTTTAATTATCATTAATCTTCTGAATGGTATGAAAACAAAGGTCTTAAATCCACTGTAGATTTTAGAATGCAGATTTTGTGTGACTCTGTTTTGAAAATCAGAATAAATTAGACTTCTGCTGTTATTTTTATCAGTATAAATAATGGAGACTCTACATGTTTGCTACAATAATCAGATCAAATGCTATTGAGTATGGCTTTTAAATAGTTTCCTAAAATAGTAAATGAAACTCAGCTTGATACTGTTCCTCGTGGAGACTTAAAAAGGCCAAAAAACCCCACTCAGCAAATGTGATTATAAATAAATTACCCAAAAGTCAGAACTATCAGCTTTCAAAATGAGTGATCCCTGCTGTAGCCTGGGCTGTTGGATATTGGTATTTAAATATTTAATAAATGAGCATCTTGATTTCTCAGCCATCAGCAGGAGTTGGCTCTGTACCATTTTTTAAACCTGCTTAGATAGAATATTTATATAAAAATGCTGATCTTAGAAGTCTGACTGAAGAACTTGAAGCAACATTTACAAGAAAAAGATCTTCAAATAGCTTTCAAATTCACTTAAATGATAATAAAGTTCTAAATTCTTCCCCAAAGCAAAAATCAATTTCCAGGCTCAAGATTATTTAGTCAGATAAATTATGGTCTCTCCTATCTACCTTATAGTGGTTGTATATATAGTTCAGATTTTGAAGAATGGTGAAAGCTTTTGTTCAACTTCTCTTCTATTAGGGCTTCACTTTTATGTGTTAACTTGTTTTCTTAGAAATTCATGAGCTATGAGGAAAAGTTGAATTGGATTTTGTGTAACTTGGAGGAGATTTACTTAGAATAGGCCTTAAAGTGATCTTCAAATACGTTAATGATAGCTGGGAGCAGTTACAGAATAATCTGTACTTTTCATTCACTATGGATAAAAGAAGTAATGGGCTGACATGGCAGGTGAAGGAGGTTTGATTAGCTATCAGGTAAACCTTTGTGAGGAGAATACTTAAATTTAAAAAGGTTACGCAGGGAAGCATGATATCGCCCTTCTTGGAAGTTTTTAGGAAGAAATTAGACAATTAACTGTCAGGAATGGAATAACTCCAGCCGATTCTGCTTGATGCAAAATCGTGAAATCCTGCATGAAGTATGAAATGTTCATTCTCAGCCCTATTTTTTGTAATTTCTATGATATATAAGCAGTCTGTGCAAGTAATATGAAATGATATTTTGTAAGCCCATTAAAAAGAAAAGCTTAAAAGAGAAGTGTAAGCTTAGTTTTAGAAGACTTTGGGCAGGAATTGCAGGTACTACATATATTAGACAGCTGTAGTCACAGAACAGTCAATGCTTTTGGTTTACCTTTTTTACTGGTAAGATTCCAGGCTAAATATTTCTTACAGAAAAAGGTCCCTGCAGAATCTGTATTTTGATACTTTAAATAGTATTTAATATTATGGCCTATTCTGATGTTTTTAATAACTGCTTCTTATAGAGCTATTATTTCTAAACAGGATGTCTTGGATGTTCATGGAATTTAACTTTTTAATTTGAGGTGTCTCTTTGTTATAGTTCTGCCAAACATTTGGAGCACTGATGGTGAATTTACAATTCCGGAGCAAAAGCAAGTAGAAAACAATGAGGAACTGGCCAGCTCTTATGAAAGGAAATTGATTGAGGTAAAGTTTGTACTGCACAGATTTTATGGAATCATAATTGTAAAACAAGGTTTGAAGCTTAAATAGTTGCTATTTTTTTCCCCTCAGGAATGTAAAAGATAAATCTGATTTTTTTCTTCAAAAATAAAAAACCTCAGATAATTAGAAGTGCTTTTCTTGACAGGGTTACACTTTTATATGCTGACATTTAAATGGAGGTTTAAATAAATAAGCAAGTTCCTTCAGGTTTTAACTGCAGGTAGTGAAGTTGAAACCATCATAGCAAATAGATTTGAGGTTTTGTGTAAGTTCCAGTACATAATTACAGGCATGGCTGTGTTGGCAGTGGAGCTTTATTTAAGGTCAGGACATAGTGAAATCTGTAGCTTTTTCTGTGCTTTCATGCTGGTTTCTGATTGCACACCATGTTTCATTTCTGTATTGCTTATTGAATACTGCAGTAAGGAAATGGCTGATAGAAGCTACTGCTTCTGTTGAGATGACCATGTTAGGAAAAGCTCCTAAGGCAAGATTTACTTCTAAGATTAATGTAAAATCGATTAAAGGAAAAAAAAAGATAGATTAGGGTTTTGTCCTATATTTGAATACAAATTATTTTTAAGACAAAAGTAATGAAATTTAGTATCTAATTTGTAATGAAATATTAGTACCTAATACCCATATCTGCTATTAAATATTTAAAGAACATTTTTATCAAAAGTAAAACAATTCTCTGTGTCTTTCTCTTGCCCAAAATACCCTAAAATTGGATACCCATATTAACTGATTAACATGAAGATGACTAAAAGTGCAGGTCATGGATCAAAGAGCTTCATCCAGTTCTTTTAAAACATTCATACTTGGTTATCCTTTTCTCATAGGACCATGTGAAACTAATTCTCTCCCTAATGCCTACCTTTGGTTGAGTTCTTCTGACTCCTTTCCTCTGTCCTGTACAGTTCGTTCTGCGTGCTCAGGAGTTGGTTGCTGACACTTTGGAGTTTGTGGCAGTGTCCGTGGTGACACAGCCTGGATGGGACCACAGGAAAAGCTTTCTTGCCAGTGATTTTGGGAAGAGGAGGACTGCAGCTGTTACATTTATTAGTCTCCAGCAATATCTTGACATACTCCAAACAGGATGTAACCCCTGTGACAGCCCTTTTTTAAGGCTCTGAGCATGGCAAACAGTGTCAGTCTCCGTAAATGCTTGGTAGGACTGGACACAACTGACAGAGACTGGGAATTCTTGCAAACATGAATAAGGATTTCATTAAATGTGCACAGTTCCCTGTTTATTGTGGGATGAAAGCTTCAGCTTATTTTCTACTTGTCGGTTTTGAGGAAACCTGACTTGTGTTTACCTTGTGTAGTGAGAGTAATAAACCAGCCAAGCAAAAATCCATACAACAAAACAAAACCAAGCTGTCCTGGTTTAGGGCAAATTTTGGGAGGAAATTTCTGAAGTGGGCTTTTCTAGAAGGCAAATTCAATCAGCCCCTTCCCCAGCTGGTTTGGGAGGTAAGCCTCCTCGGAGAAAAGTGGAAAAAACCTGTTTATTTAACAAGCAAAGTGTTCACAAGCATAAAAAATGAGTACTATTAAACAACGGAGCCCCTTGTTGTTGTGAAGAGATGGGAAATTCAGAGAGAGAGTCCTTGTTGTGGGGTGTAGCTCAACCCCCTCAGTCTCTGGTCAGTCCCTCCTGCGCTGCGATTCTGCGTCCCAGCCCCGGTGGGCCAGGTGTGAGCTCCCGGTGTTTGGTGCCACGGTAGGACACGAAATAGATTGACTCCATAGAGGTGTCAGAAGAGAAAGAAGGCTTTATTTACAATCCCAACAGTTTCTTTTAGAACACGCTGTGTAAAAAGGTCTATTATTGGTCCATGGCACTGACACTGCTCCCCATTGGTTCAGGAATAGGAAACAGCACCTGGGGACAGTTGTTATGGCAAAGGGAACACTGTTTACTGAACCTGTGCTGAGAAACAGAGAGAGATATTTTGAAAAAAAAGGAAACTGTTGACAGCTTTCTAGCAATGATTAGCAAGCTAAAATTCTCCCAGGCTCAGAAATATCAAGCCCACAGTCTGGATTTTCAGTGCAGAGCAGGCTGACCAGTTCCAAGAAAAAGAAAAGCCACAGTCCAGGGAACTTCTCTGCCTCAGCTACTGAAAACAAACCAAAAGCAAAGGAGAGCTCTCTGCCCCTGTCCGTGCTGTGGACACCCCTCTGCGTGTGGAGGATGCGAGGCAAGTGCAGTTTCTGCAAACAAACCCCGCCCTGCTTCTTTCCTCCCTTCACTCTCGGAACCCTCCTTAAAGTGCAGAGCTTAATAGCCAGCATAAAGAGCCAGGCAGCTGGGCTACAAGCATCATAAAGTCACCCTGGGATACAAGCCCATCCAAAGCAGCTCCTGAGCCTCCTCATGCCAAGCCTGCTTCTATGTGGTTTTTCAGTCTGCCTTGGACCAAATAACTTGTTTGCAGGTGGAAAGACACAATAGAAAATGAAAGTTTTGAAACAGAAGGCAATGTTTGGGCATTTCATGACTGTATCAGTAGAGTTTTTGGAACCATTTCTCCATAAAACTCAACCATTTTGAGTTTTACTGTTTTTCAGTTGTAGAAAAATGGAGTTGTTAATAGGATGCCTGCTTTGTTTTGCTGCTCTTTGGCTTTGTTTCTTTTGAGAAAAAGATGTATAAGAGCATTGATTTTTGAAAAGGCAATCTTCTCACAGAAGAAATACACCCATGCTTCCACGAAGAGCAAGAAGAAGCAACTTCCAGTTCTGTCTAGAGTTTCTTGGGAAACACATTGTTTTGTATTTTTTGACTATTGGGGAAAAAAATGCCTATGCCTGACAAAAAGTCATTAATTCACGTGCTGCTTGTGCAAAAACTTATATGAAGTCTTAGTTGTAAACAATGTTAAAAATTCTTGGGTTCCACTAAAACACTCTGTAAGAAAATTGCTATTTTTTTATGGTACCAAGTTTTTATTTATTTTATTTTTATTGCTGCATTGTTGTTAAATGTCTTTTTCTCTGTCTAGAAGTGTGTCCTTCCAAGATAGATTGTATTGTTAGATGCTTAGTGAAACATTCCTAGCCTGTTTTAAGTTAACTGCTTGGTCCTTTGCTGTGAAACATGAAGTGATACTTTCTTTGTCATTTCTCTGGAGACTGCTCCCAAGTGTGGTCATGCTGGGCAGTGTAACTGCCGTGCTCTCAGGCACTTAGGTTTTCTTTTGACAACTCGAAAGAATTCTCTTAGTGTGGAGCCTCAAGTGTTTACTTTAGCCTCACTTCACCTTCATGAGAAGAGTTTGGGTTCTTTAAACTGTTTTCTCGTATAGGAAGGAGCAAACCTAAATGATCCTCTGTCCAAAAGAAACTTAGCTTATTTCTACATTATTTTTTTTGCTTTAAGCATATTGTTATGAAGAAAAACAGCTGTGAAGATGATTGAAGCCCCAGCAGGGAAATTTCTTGCTTAAGCTTCATTGTGGATTGAGTAAAGGAAGATGTGATTCTATGAAAATGTAACTGAAAGGATATAGTTCTATGGAGACCTCTTTATTGTTTTAGCAGACTTTGATGCAGGAAAAATTAAAGGAGCCTAAATTAATATTGTTATTCATTGCTCCTCTTGATTTGCTGTGATGGTAATGCATTTTTCTTTGACAAGGAAAAGTATTGAAGTCAGTTAATTGCTAATAAGTGATACCTGCCAGTTGTCCTTTTGATAATACAGAACAAGTGATTCGGTGATTTGCTGTTAAATTTCCTTTTTATTATTTAACTTTGCTAGGGATACTTATAAATCTTTGCATTACTTGTAGTGTTTTGAGAGAGTTGTTGAATTTACATATTAATTGAGTCTGCAAGTGGAAAGTTATTTCAAGGACGTCCAAATCAGAGAGAGACAAAATAGTCACGTATCAGTCTGGATTTTGTTCTTTTGATAGACAGGCCCTGAAAAATCCAACATGTTTTCAAGCATGCATACTACAGAGATTTGTATCCTTATACTGCTTTTGATGACCAGCAGTATTGCAGTTTTTCTCTGTGAAGTGCAACTAGTTGTGTGCTGTATCTCTGTGCCTGAAATGCAAGGAAGTTCTGCCTTCCAGCCCAGGCTATGTGGAATTAACAGTGACCTGTTAATATTAACCTGGTATTCTTAAATGTTACACCACCCACTTCAGATTGGAATTAGTGGTTAAGCTATATGGAAAATGATTTATGTAGAGGTAATTGTATTATATTATTGTTTTCTCTAGTATATTGTTGATGTAGTTTAGCTCTCTTTAGCATTTATGTTACAGTGATGAATTGCTGGATTTGAAGGACTCCCTCTAATATAAAAAGAAATTGGAAAAGAATGCTTGAAGTTCACCTCAAAAAATTTATTTTAATTTTTTATTTATAACCAGTGATGTCAGATACTGGCTTGTTGAAATGAAGCTGTTTTTTTCTGTTTGCTTTGATCCTGTGAAGAATGCAGGTTTATGTGGAGCAAAGCACAAAATTAAAAGCAGGCACTAAATTAAACTGAATTGAACTGTTTTATTTTGGGGAACTTCCCAGGGGAAGAGGGAGAAGGCACGGTAATTCAAGGAAAGGAAATAGTGAAATTCACAGATAGTAATGAACTGCTTCCAGAAGAGAAACTATGAACTCTTAAGAGATTTGGCAGTAGTTCAAGTCCCTGTGCTGTTGTTGAGGTGCCTGGATTGAAATTCCTGTTGTTCCGCGGTGCTTCCATGCTGTTCCCCCTCTGCCTCTGCTGTTCTCTGGCTCTGCAGGGGGGAATGAGGAGGAGGAGGCGTTCCAGGAGTTGCTGTGGCTGAGGAGCAGGTTTAACCTTAACCGTGCTGCTGGGGCAGCCCCCGCAGTGCCCACTGTGTTCCTCTGACTGCTGCCGCTTCCGTCCTCCTCACTCCCTCAGCCCCTGGCACTCTCAGAACATCCTGCATCACTTGCTGCTCTCTTGGCTTAAAATGCAGAGCACAGCCACGCTGGGTGTCCAAAGAGGCCACTCTGTTTTCCTGTGAGAACAACCTGTGCCACAGCCTGACTCTGGTATTTCGACTCCTCTGACCTCTCACAGATTTGCCTGGAGTGATTGACTTCTAGCTCCAATCCTATTAGAACTCCCAACAAAGAGTGAAAAATACATCACTTATGAATTATGGACAAAGTTTAATGCAGTTTGTGCATTTTGCAGTACTCCCAGTTCAAAATACTGTGATTAGTTTGTACCTGTTGAGTGCTGCGTTCACCCAAGAACTAAACTGAGAACAGAAGTCAATGAGTATTTTATTAGGATCGATTGTCATGTGATTTTGAGTGATAGGAATAAATTTGACAAGAAGTTGTATTTTGTCCTATTCAATTCAACATCAAAACTACATTTCCAAGCATGAGTAAAAATTATAACAGTATCTGTTCTTAATGATTAGTTTGAACTAATGCATTAGCAGTACTTGGAGAGTATGGGAAAAAGAAATTGATATACATGTAAGAAATTAGGTAGTGGGATTTTTTTTTTTTCTCCAATTCAGAAGACAATTACCCCTTGGCTTTGCTTTTCAGGTGGCTGAGATGCATGGGGAGCTGATTGAATTCAATGAGAGGCTGCACCGTGCTCTGATGGCCAAGGAAGCTCTGGTGTTCCAGATGAGACAAGAACTAATTGATCTGAGAGGGCCAGTGAGTGTTTGGTTATTGCACTGTAGGATATCCCTCTGGAATTGGCTCAAACATGCTACTCATGATGAAATATCTGTTAGCTTGTAAGAAATAACACATCTGTGAAGAATTGGCTTTGCACAATTCCTTTCCTCTTAACTATTCTAGATTATGCTTTACATTTTCCTTTTAAAGGAAAGAAGATACCCTTGTATGTTTATTGTAGCTATAAAGTAAGGTAAAAAGCTATTTCTGTTTCAGTTCTAAATGCTCTTGCAATCTGTTTTTTTAATAACTGCTGCTTCCTTTGATTCTGCAGGTATTAGTCCATCATTGCATCATTATGAACTTTTGTACTTATATAATGTTTTGTAAGAGCACGGCTGAAATAAAATGCTCACATGTCCTTCCCTTAATGGAATATTGGTTGTAAAAGAAAGTGATCAGTAGGTTTTATGTGCTTTGTGTTTTCCCGTGAATATACACACAAAGTACTTGGTTTCAGCATCCTTTGCTCATAAAGCCCTAATAATGATGCTCTTTCCTGCATTTTCTTTATCTTTCAAAATGACATGCTTTTACAAACCCCAAGTTGTTTCTTTGCAAAACTGTAGCAAACTCTAACATAAAGGACTCACAAGGGTGATATGTTCACAATCCTCTTGCAGGATTTTGTTTTTCTTTTATTGCTTGTCAGTAATAGTTTTTATTGGCATTTATAAAATTAAATGTTGATTTGCAATTTCCTTATAATATTATGCTTTTTTAATTTGAAAACATAATAGCCACTGTGTGGAAATGATTTGTTTTGTAAATAGGTCCCTGGAGATTTGAGTCAAACATCTGAAGATCAGAGTTTGTCAGATTTTGAAATGTAAGTTCCATAATTCACAATTTTTTCTCTTCATACTGTCTCTGGGAATGGAGAATAAGCAAGCAGATTCAATAATTCGCTTTTCTTGTATTACTTCCAATAGCTGCATTCTTAGCTGTGGTGTTCCATTGTAAAAAGTATGGAGAGCTGCACAGTCCATGCCCCAGTGTTGTTAATAATGCTGAACTCAAGGAGTTTAGATTTAGGAAGATTCCCCTGGAGTGCTTTTTAAGTGCCCTAGGTCTTGGTATTCTGCCAAAGCACCAAGAAGTTACTGGTTTTAGTGCTTTGGGTTTGATGGGTGCTGCTTGCTGTTCATCATTTCATGGACTTCCTTATTTTTACAGAATAACTCCTAATCAGTGCTTACAAAAAACCCCAAAACCTCCACAAACAACCACCCCAGATCATTCTGGAGTGTTGTGATTTGGAATTTTGCCTTTAGTAGTCAAACTAATGGATCTTGCTTTTGTGGATGAGGGGTTGAAAATGTAGCTGATGTGTTTGAATCATAGAAATTTGGAAATGGATGACAAAGAGTGGATGGAAATGGCTTCTGCATAATTGTGTGCTGCTCTTCTGTTGTTTAATGAACTTTACCTGAGGCTTGTGGCTGAAAATGTTGAATTTGTTGAAGTGAATAATTTTTGCTCCATGTGTATAATTAAATGTTGTCAAGTGCAGGCTGTGAAAAACAGCCCCAAACCCCAGTAAACCTGCAGAAGGAATTGTTTCAGTTGGGTTAATTTTAGGGCACATTTTTAGATTCAGAACATATAAAAAGTTCGGCAGAACTCCAATTTTTCTGTTACTTCATTTGAAATGTTAAGTTTCTTTGTTGATCACTTTGATCATTATCTAAATCATTGACTGTAGTTGCTTTGCAATTCTTACACATAAATATTTTAAGTTTTTCCTATTTTAAGTTTTTCTTTCTCCTCTGCAGATCAAATCGTGCTCTTATTAATGTTTGGATTCCCTCAGTCTTTCTGCGTGGAAAAGCTGCCAATGCATTCCATGTTTATCAGGTAAGTGAGCCAGCTTAACGGGGATTTTGTGTATAAGTTTCTGACTGAAATAGCACATTTTAATAATTTAAAACTCTGTATAATTTCATTAGAGATCAGCTAATGAGCAGCAGCAGTAACTTCATATATATTCATCCATAGGATTGTGTTGATTATTCAAATAGCATATTTTGAGGGTTGTCTTTTAGTAGTTTAATACTTCAAAAGCATGCTAATGAGATGACTTCAGTGGTCAGGGGGTGTAACAATGCAATATTAATCAGTAGCACCTTCTTAAATGTAGATGTACATGTTTCACTTCAGTTTTGGGGATAACAATGACCAGAAAGGCTGCTTGAGAGACAGACAGATGTGGTTTATTGTAGTGGCTCACTTGAAAACATCTTGAATAATGAAACAGTTTTTCACTGTGTATTATTGAACGTGTTCACATTGTGTTCTGCCTCAGGCAAGGCTGAATTTAGGGGTTTGTGCTCCAGCCAGGCTTGTAGTTGAAGCATTGAAATTTTCCTTGATTCCTGGATTCTTGGTTTCAGGGCAGTGACATCTTCCATGGATAAAATGGCAGGGTGAACTTCAAACTCTCTCTAATGTGCTGTCCTAGGCTGTATTTCTTTATTTGTGGGTTGTTAGCAGCTGCAAAATTTCTCCACTTCTGTTTCAGCTACATGTACTTAGTTCTGAACCAGATTGCTGAAGCTGTTAACATTCCTCTCGCTCTGAATGATGTTTTTTTGTAGAATTTTGAATCATTTATGAAGTGTTGGCAGGTAGTTGAAAAATACAGGAAAACACCCACCTTTCGGCCGGTAAAAGACAATGAAAAATAAGACTTGAGGTAATGGAAAGAAAAGCCACCAGGCTGGGAGCAGTCAGTAATTTGTTCAAAGGCATTGAATAATCAATCACATTGAGATGCACAGGTGTGTGAAAACCTAGCTTGTTGACAAGTGTGATGATTTTTGTCTTTCTGGCTTTCACATTTTTCTCCACTCTGCTGTTACTGGCTACACATTCTCAAACCCAGACACAAGTCTGCCAACACAGAAATTCCTAAAAGCATCAATATCTCATCTCACCTGTTACTCTAATGATGTTGCAGTTTCATGTCCCGTAGAAGAGCTCTGGTTTCTTCTGCTTCTTTCTTAAGGTGCTCTGTGTTGTTTTTCATCCTGCTTGAGCAGGAGGGGTGGAGCAGATGGCCCACCGTGGTCCCTTCCACAATACCTTACCCATTCTGTGAATTCTTTGGAGAATTTAATGTGTTTATAATTTTACTTGTAACCTGGTATCAAAATTTGCAGTTTGACTGAGCATCAACTGTACAAGTGGGATTGTGAAAGCCTGCAAAGTATGCAGAATTCACATGTACTGTAGGTGTTCTGCACATTCGAAAGGAAAAATGTTGAGATAAATCAGGCTTCCCAATTTGTAAGAGGTTGAGAACTTTACCCAAAATCTGCTGAAGTGAGTAGAGAGTTAGATGTTGCTTGTCTTTAATGGAAAACAAAGAACTTGTAATTGAAGGCTAAGCCTCTTGGGAACAGGCAAAAAGAAAGCAAAATATTTCCAAAAGATTGAAAATTCTGAATCTACAAAAAAGACAATTTTGAGAATTTTATTATGTTTTTATGTCTACAGTATAAATTTGTAATGTTGGACATTCATAGTGTGCTGAATTCTGTTTATTGGTATATTTGAAGAATGTACAAATTCTTCTGAATATGTTCCATTCATTATCTTTCCCACTATCGGTTTACAGATTTTTTTTTAATGTGAAAATTTAAATATAGCTGTCTAGAACATAAAATGTAGTCAGACTAGTTTGTCTTCAGTTAGGGAACAGCACAGGATATGATAGAATTTTTCCAGTGAACAGTTGAACTTTGTCTTTTAATAGTTAAGAGAAAAAACAAGCAGGAATTCTGTAGAAGTGACTTAAAACTTCTGTAACTCTTGTTAAACTTCAGTCATGGCACCTGTTGAGCTCTTTCCTTATGGGAGAGTACATGAATATCATTCCTGCCAGTTTTTGGTCTCAGTAACAGGAGTGTCACTGCCGCTGTGCATGTGAAAAAGAAGTATTTTCCCAAATAGACTTATACAACTGTGATGAAACATTTGAAGTGAGTGCCACCTCTCTGATCAATTATGCAGTCATGCTTGCTGAATCTATGTTTTACGTTTTATATTGACTAGGAAAGCATTAATTTAGAAAACTTCAGAATAGCTTCAATAACAGCACTGTGCATTTATCTTATTAAACATCTGCCAAAACATGTGCTCCTGATTACAGAGAATTTTTTTCCGTTTTGAAATTGTAGAGAGGATATTTACCAGTATATCCTAAACAGACCCAGACTGGGAGTCCAATTAGGATAAATGATTGAGCTCCTTTTTGAGAGTTCTTTTATTCATAGTAAACATTGTTTTTACTGCCTTATCATTTATCTCTCCAGTGGCAGAAAATTAAAATGCATGTATAACTCTGTGTATCAGCTACAAGAGAAAGGGCTTGTGGTATATCAATATAAAGGAAAGTAGCAATATTGCACAATGTTGGTGTGAGTGAGATCATTACCGATACCTTTTGCAGTTCACATTTCTCTTGGAGAACTTGAGTGAAGAGATGTAAAAACTGACTCTTGGTTGTGCTGGTTAATGCTGAGAAAAAGACATCAGATGAACTTTGGAGAAAGCTAAAGTGTGCCAGCTGGAACAGGCAAAGTTTAAAATTTTGGTCTGGTGAAGCATAATTTTTAGATATGCTAAATACTTCTGACTGTACTTAAAGGTAATTAGAAATTAGCCCTCAGGTGCTTAACCCAACTGAAAATCAGATCATATGTGTGATACTATCAAGGTAAGGTGCTGCTGCTAAATGAGGTGCACAAAAGGGCATGAGCCTTGGCCCTTGCCTTTCCAAAAGCAGTTCACGTGAGTGTATTTCCGAGATGGCTTGATCTCTTCTGCATTTTCTATTATTAGAAAGCTAAAGAGAGTGTCCTCCTCTCCCCTCCTCTGGTGAGCCACCCTGTGAACCTCTGCTGATTTGGAACTGTGGGTCTCTGGAGCTCTTCACTTGATGGAGAGGGCAGGACTGTGCCAGGAGAGAGTTGCTATGTCACACTTACTGCTGATGCACTTCAGAATTGTTGTGCCTCTTCTGTCCCTTTTTGCTTATAAATAGGTATTTTGCAGCAGAAAATAAACTACTGTGTACATATCACTTGCCTTGGAAATGGCCAGAAGAGGGTGGAAACAATTGCACAGCATCTCAAGTAGTTTGGAAAATTATGAACCCATCAGTTCCACAGTGTCTGTTATCTGTTTTCATGGACTTAAAAAAGCTTTTGAAGAATATAAGAATTAGGAGAAATAAATATGAGTTTCTGTGCCTCTCCAAAATCAACGCCAATTTTGCACTTGTGCTTCTTAAACCAGGAAAAGAAATTAATGATGTGGTAATTTGCATATCAGGAGGGCCTGACCTGGACAGGATAAGTATAGACTCCTGCGGGAGTTTTCTTATTATGCTTGCTTTTTAAAATTTAATTTTATGTTTTTAAATTTAATGTAGATTTATAATGCTGTTTTGAAGGTCATTTCAAAGAATTTCTTTTTGTGTCATATTAACATCTGTTTCAGATGTTCAAAATCAGTGCATTTTCATCCTTAAAAAAGCCCAGATGTTGCTCTTCAGTAAATATAGCAGGAAAAGTTTACAGCATACTTGTGAAGCATACTTGTGAAATAGTTTCAACCATCAAGTATTTTCTTTAATTTCTGTTAAGGATTAAGGATTCTGGACAAGCTCAGAAATAAGACTGTGGACTCAGAAAGCAAGCAGCATTTTATAATGAATCCTATTAGATGTGGAAATTTCAATCAGACCTCTGTATTTGTAGAGTTACACTGCACTCTTGCAGTAATGTTTAACTGGCAGAATTAACGGGTTATGAATCTTAAGGATTTCAAAACAAGCTCCGGAAATGTAGCCAAATTTTATGCTCAATTTGAATGGCTGAGTTCAAGGGGACAGTTGTGAGCAGCCAATAATTCAGTGCCCCAGTTCAGCACTATCTGTTACTGTCTGAAAAATTAACAGAGCTGGGTGGGTCCGTATCATTCAGCTGTGGATGTTACAACAATTAGAGGGTGCATAAATTTTAGGGGAAAAGCTATTTAGAATTGGATGTGCACTTTAGTGCAGTTATTGAGTTCAATTAAAAATATTTTTTCACTTGTCTTCTCAGAATACCAAATAGCCACAGAAAAATGCATATTTTGTAATCTCTGTTCACCATGGAGGTGTCACGGGCTATTCTCATTCTGGATTATTCCTTGTGGAGAATAGCAGACTGTCTGTTTTAAATGAAATGCCAGTCACAGATCTTATTGAATAAATAAAGCATAAATCTCCACATGCAATGCAGCAGGAATTCAAAGGTGAAATAGCTGAAAAGTGACTGATAAATAGCTTCTGGCTTGCATACCACAGATTTTGAAGTAGCTAATCTGAGATAATTTTTAAAAGGATTTAAAGAGGTCTAAAAACCCAACTTGTTACAAATGATTAGGGAAAGGGATAGACAAATAGAAAACGCTATTATGCTGTGTATAATCTCTGGTTTAGCTCTGTGCAGTTCTACTCCTCTTCAAAGAAATATATCAGCTGCAAATAATATGGTTGAAAACCAAAGATTTTTCACTGGAGGAGCATATTAGAAATGCTCAGCCTGCATGGAAGGCAGCTGAGAGGGGAATACAATGACAATTTCTCAAATCAAGAAGGAAATGGAGACATTTTTAACTGTTTCAAAATGCAAATTAGAGCATCCATTTAAACTATTGCTTTGCTATTTCAAAACAAGTGCATGACAGTGGTTTGCTCCACAATGTATAATTGGGGGTAATACTGGAAGTTTTGTGGGTCTAGAAAATTATTGAGCTAATTAAATTGAAGAAAAACCAATCCAAACACAAAGACGTGACTTTTTTCTAAGGAAATCCCTGGATAGTGATATTTTGGAATAAAAAATACCACTATACCTTGTGTTCATATTTAATTGTTTTGGATAAAGTACATTTCATAATTCTCCGACGAATTTTCTGAACCACCGAGATCAGTGTGTCTTGCTGTAAGAGCAGGGTGCAAGAAACTTAGAGGTCATTTCAACTAAACATGAGTTGCCTTTGTAATGGTACGCTAAAAATGACTAATTTAGCCCTAAAATGGAAATATTAAGTATGATGACAAAATATCTTTCCTTCCAACTAATGCTAATCTTCTGTGCATGGCAAGCTCATTCTACTTGTTTTCAGAGCACATCCTCTCTCTTTGTACTTCCTCAGGTTTGTTTTGCTTCAGGTTTAGGTCTTGACTCCTGTCTTGCCGTTCATTAGCGCTGACAGATTACTAGTACAATTAATTTTGCACCTGAGTAGAAAAACTAATTAGATGACTAATTGATGTCTTCATTACCAATCAACAAATCATAAGGATTGTTTGGACTTCACTGGATGAAATTATCCAGGCTGTGACAGGAGCTCAGACTAGACACTCCCAGCCATGTCTTCCAGCAAGAGCATTAGGCACTTATCCAAAAGAAGGTTCAGAGGTTCATTCTCTCACGAAGTTTCTGATGGCTGATTAGTTATAAACATTATAGGACAGCCGTATATGGAGAAATTAAGTTGTTTTGTTCAAAGCCACACTTAAGGAAGCCTAGTCTGTTAGACAGTTTAAATATTAGGTGACTTTTTATAGCCAGGGTCATGGTGGCAAAAGTCTTCTCTTCCAAAAAACCTGTTTTCTCTCGTTAGAGAGAAACAACCTAGCTTCTCTGAGTTGCTTTCTGATGACTGCTTTTTGTTATCTCTGCAGTTTGATGCCCATCTTTTTTGTGTGGCAGACATTGCTCAGTCAGCCTATCATTAGAAAATGATTTCTTGTCTAATATATTCATGGGCATACAGATAAAACCCAGATCAGAATTAAAAAAAAAAAAATTGCATTTTCATTTTACCTCTAGATGGTGATAGATACAGTTTTAGTGTGTGAGCAAGCTGATTATTGCAGTAATACTATTTTGTCATGTTTCTCAACTGTTGAGTATCTTATTTTCTGTATACATGTGAATTCCACTTTCCTGTGAAGTGTACAGCAAATGCCATTAGTCATGCCTTTTGTTGCTATGATTACTAATGCCTGACACTTAAGATAATGAAACTGAGATTTTATGATTCCTAAAGTGATATCAATATTTAAATGGCTTCTTGCAAATCTGCCTTGTTTGCAGAGGAGTGAACACTTTACGTTGTAAACCAAATAAGTTTAAAGATTAATATGCTAATCAGACAAGACTGTTACTATTTGCATATGAATAGGACACCCTAAGACTATAATCAATAAACATTTCTTACAGTTTTTTTATTCCTTTGACTATCTTCAGTCTTGCTGTTTAGTTTTGACTGACATATTTGCTTGTAATATTTCTTTTCTATTACTTTAAATAATGTTTTAAAACCTGATGCTTTCCTCTGCACTTCCTTTGTGAAGGAAGACAATACACTTTCCTATGAAAGGGCTTTTATCACAGGATTGTTTAGGTTGGAAAACACCTCTAAGATCTTTGAGTCCAACTGTTCCCAGGTGGTCCAAGGCCGCCGCTAACCCACGTCCCCAGAAGCCACATCCTCACAGCTTTTAAATTCCTCCTGGTTTGGTGACTCTGCTCCTGGGGTGGGCAGCCTGTGCTGGCCAGCCCTTCGCATGAAGAAGTTTCCCTGACTTTGGGTGTAAACCCCCCTGGCACAGCCTGGGGCCCTTTCCCCTTGTCCTGTCCCTGCTCCCTGAGCCCACCTGGCCGCAGGCTCCCGCCAGGGACCTGAGGAGAGTCAGGAGTGAGGAGGCTCCCCCAGAGCCTCCTTGGTTCCAGCTGGGCCCCCAGAGCCTCCTTGGCTCCAGCGGGGCCCCCCAGCTCCCTCGGCTGCTCCCCGCAGCGCTTGAGCTCCAGCCCCTTCCCCAGCCCTCAGCGTCCTTGCGGAGGAGAGGGGAGAATTTTCACAGAAACACAACATACAAGAGATGGAGGAGGACAGTGTCTGATACCCGAGAATGTTTGAGGAGGAGGACAGTGCCCAGAAAATACTTGGAGAGAGAGCAGAGTCTGGGATCTGCTGGCTGGGCTTGTTGACCTTGAATTTAATCACAAGCCAGCATGGCCTTGGTTTTCCTCGAAGGTTGAAAATGGAAGGAAGTGGGGCTGGCAATTTAGAGCTGAAAGGTAAGCGACAAACTAAACCTAAAAAAATTAAACCCTCAATTGCATTTTATTTTCCTGATACATGATGAATTGGATGATTTCAGCAGCTGCAGCACTAAGCAGGCAAAAAGGAGAAATAAATAGTTTTCTAATCATATTCCATTTCAGTGCAGCTCAGGGCAAGTAGAGAAGAAAATGAACTGGAATGATTGGGAGAATTTGAAAGAAAGATGTGGCTCATGGTATTCTCAGTGATTTGAGAGTGTGTGAGCCAAGAAGGTTGAATATCCCACTTTTTCTGCAGTGAGACCCAAAGATGTATCAAAGAAGCATAAGAGGAAGCATAAAGCAGAATAATTTTTAAATAACTGGGATGGAGAAAGTATAGAAAGATGAGATCAGTCCTTGGAGACTTTTGCAACTTTTTCTAAAGGAAACAGAATTACACTTTACTTCATTGATTTGTCTATCGAAGTGCTGGATGCAAAAAATCCTAGGAAAGTAAAGTAGAATTTCTGTTTTCAGATTATTTTATAACTACTGCAGAAAGAAGCAAATAATTTATATTCAATAAATATCTAAAATAAATACTAGTTATGTTACATATTTTAGAAACTGATTGATGAGATAGCCTCCTTTCCCTTGCCTGAGCACCCACAATATTCTATTTGGAGAAAAAGGCAGCACTATTGTCATTTTAGTTATTTTCTCTTCTGCAGAAACTTTCCCTGCAGTGGTTGTCATGCATTGCAATGACGGTCTGGTTCAAAGTGCATATTTGTGAAATGACATTAATTATCTTGGGTTATTATAAGTCATATTTCACTGTCGAAAGGAGCATATTATGCTATTGAGTGACTTGGTTTTTTTGGTGCTGATTTGATTTGCATATAAAAAGACAAAAAATATTGATTCCATACAGCAGAAATGGAGGCAGTGCTGCCTTTGTTCTCTAGTGGCCAGTCACTTCAGCGCTGTTTTGGTGACTAGAAGCTGAGCTGTGACTGCAGAGGCACCGTGATCATTACTCTGCATGTCTGTAATTGAGTGCATAAGCCTAAAATGTGGGACATTTTTCTCTTCAGTGGAAGAACATTGGCTGTTTTTAAGGTTCATGCTTTGATATGTATTGTGTCATATATTTGACACTGTATTGTTCATTTTTATGAACTAAATAGGAGCTTGAAGATTTAACATAAATTATATTCAAGTATTTGTAGTCTTTGTGCAAGTGGATAAAATGGTCATGTTGAAATAAAAGCTTGTTCACTCTAATTCTTGTTCTGTCTCTATGACACACAAAAAGCTGCTCCTGTCACAGCTGAAAAGTTTCATTGTTCCATTTGTTTTTCATTATGCAGAAAATTCTTAAATTGGATTGTTTTCAAAGGGGGAACTTAGCCATAAATGCAGGCCTGCAGCTGTCTGAAAATATAACTTGCATTTGTATTCATTTCTCACCCTTCAGAGGTAACTTTGGTGAATTGAGCTTGAATTTATATTCTTAACAGAGTCCCGTTGTCCTGAAGTGAAATGAAACTAGTTTTTATTTTTTTTCATGAATGCTTCTTACTTCTTCTATATGTTTTGAGTGCAGAAATACATAATTTTGATAAAACCTGAGTAGATTGAAACACATTACTCCCATTTCATAGTTTGGCTTTCTAACAGGAAAGAAGGTATTTCCAATGCCCTGAAAACAATTACGTCTTAAATGGTACAATTTGATAAAAATCTCTTTAACTTCACGTTCCTGAATAATTGAGATGTACATTAAAGTTGAATCAGAGTTTTAAGAATTAAAAAAACTTTATTATCCAAAGTGTAAAACTATGGACCAATGGTACTCCAAGATTTGTAGTGTTATTTAAAAGCAAATTAAATGTAAGGGAAATATCCACCAGTCAAGCTTAGCTGAGTTAGCATCAAAAATTAATGGTGCCAATTAGCATGTTCTGGTTTTGTGTTCCTGCTGATTGGGTTGTCCCTACCAAAGTTGCTAATTTTCCTTTTTTGTTATCAAATGTTTGGGCATTGATTTGAAAGTATGTAACAAACAAGAGGATCTCCAGAAAATCCTTTTTTGTTAGTGAGGGAAAGGAAGTTAGAAATACAGAAATACAGTGGAATTACAGTAATACAGAAGCAATAGTTTTTCTCTGACCCTTTTTTTATCCCCTTGAAATGCTTACTTAGCTGGTAAATATCACAGGAGCCTCCTCAGTGCAGAGCAGTCTCTTTTGCATTCCTTACACTGCCCATCATTTTTTTCCATGCTCAAAACTATGACTTTGTCCAGCCTGGGACTGATTCTTTACAGACATTCTCAGTATTATCTCTGTCCTTTGAAGTTGCTGAAATGTTGCTGAAATGTCCTGAGTTCTCTTGTATCTTGTGCCATTTTTATATGTGGTTTAGTAGAGTTTTCACTGCTCGCCTTCCCTTAACATTATTCCCTTCCCTCTGGAATGGGCCATGGACTCACAAGGACTTTGACTGTGGCACTTTCGTATTTGTGGAGCTCTCTGTCTTAGAATTCGTTTTTCATTATATATTCAGTCCCACCTTCCAGGAAATGTGAGCCACATTTGCAGGCAAGATTCAGGAGTAACTTTGTTTAGGGAATATCCTTCCTGATGCCTTATCTGGAATTCTACAGCCATGGTTGTCATTGCAGCAGGAGAAGGTTCTGTCATATCTCAGTCAGCATCTCTTGCTGCCAGCTGGACTGGAGAGACACAAAAGGGAATCGTCAGTGTACCTAAAATCTGTATTTTGCATCAGAAAAAAAAAGCACCCACATGGAACTTCTGCAGATCAGAAGGACGAGTGTTGGTTACAGGCAT
Organism: Donacobius atricapilla; assembly: GCA_013397315.1. Classification (NCBI taxonomy): domain Eukaryota; kingdom Metazoa; phylum Chordata; class Aves; order Passeriformes; family Mimidae; genus Donacobius; species Donacobius atricapilla. The sequence goes on from WBMY01005833.1 coordinate 97,250, forward strand.
TTGAACTCTGTACACTGGAGCTGGAGCAAGTTGGAATTTTGGCATTTTTCCTTTATTTTCCTCAGGCTTTTCAATGTAAGTGGTGATGACCTGTGTCAGTTGGTACCAGTCTGTTACCAGGACTTGCTAACAGCATTTTTGACCCAGAACTGCTTAAAGATCCTTAACCTATTAAGAAACTTTTGGCTCAAACCTCAGTACTGTGGGAGCAGGATTTTTCATTTCAGTATGCAATCACTAAACTCGCTCTTTCACATTGATTCTCTGAAGACTTTCAGGATTTTGGTAATACTAAGTTAGCAGGTAGGAGACTGATAAACACTATTAAATTGCTACTGTCATTGCTATTGCTTTCCAAATCTCTGACTTCAGACATGTTTGTGATGAGAAAATAACAGACTAATTCATTAAACATACTTATTAACTGAAGTTTTTCTTAGTGCTGCTGTACCTCATAGCTACGGAAAGGTTACCAATCAATCTTTACACTGGAGACCCAAGTGGAAAGTGCTCCTAAATTACAAACAGAAACTACTTAATTATTTTTTTTTACATTCAATACAATATTAAAGTGAAATATTTTGTCTACAAGTAAATATTCTACTGGTGATTTTGATTTCGTCTGTACATTTTCATTACCCTGTAAATTATTTAAGTAGGTTAGAATTAGATGATATCAGGGAAACAGGGGCATCAAAAAGGAAACGAAAATTTTTAATTGGTCTTTTAAATTGACCTGAGAACAAGCCTGAGAGTAGTCATTTCAACTTTCTACAACATGGCCCTAAGATAACTATATGTCCTCAGTGACTAGACTATGATAAGTTTATCCAAATAATTTTATATTTAGTATTTACTTAGTTTGATTTCCCAACTAGATTTGCATTAAGCATGTAGCGATCCCTTGGCTGGGGAATAATATTCCCCTCTGAGGTAATAAAAGTGTAAATGTGTGCTGCATCATGAGCTTTAGTGTACCTTTCATAGTCTATTAGTTGATTATCAATAAATTCAGTATGGCACAGGGCTCCAAATGTTGCATTTTCATTTCTTGTTGTCTAAATGAAATCAATATCTAGGTACACAGAAGAACAGTAAGAAATTTTCCAATAGTTTTACCAGAAATCAATGTCTGTTTTTGCAGTCCTGAAAAATTTTGATTACAGTGTACAGGATTCCTTAGTTAGTTAACTATGGGTTACAGCTTAACAGGTAATGTTGAGCTGCATGATTCACCAAATCACATGTGCAAAGATAAGTGCTCAGTTAAATTAGGATTTCCATATTAAATAACTTAGTTAAAAATAATTTAACCTTTTTTTTTGTCATCCCTGCCCCCCACAGGGTAATTGAAACGTGAATCTTGGGAATTCATACAGAATTCCAAACAATATACTGGTTGAAGTGAGAATAGGCAGGGAGAGGGCTTGGAGCTGGGTGAATAAAGATTTTAATTTAGTTTTTACTATATTAAATAAATTTGATTAGAATTATGCAAAATAGTTGCACTTCATATATTCCTTCATTTGCCTTCAAAGATGTACTCAATTGTTAGAACAGATGGTCCTGTAGGTGTTTAATTATCCTGGCTTTGTTTTCAAAGTGACAAATCTGAATACTTCTTGCAGACTTACTACTGTGGTTCCATCATTACAGTATCTGAATTCTTGATACCAAAACTAGTTTTAGTTTACATATGCATTTGTAATTCATAAAGTTACAAAGAAGCCTGCTATAAATTTGAGAAACTAGGTGTCTGAAAGAGAACTTCACAAAGACAGCTGCATGGGCAGCTTTTGTGGGAGAAGACATTAATTTCATCTCTGAAATACCACCAGTCCTTAGAAAAATTGAATTTTTTCTCCTAAGGACTTGCAGTATCTCAGGGAGAAGGACCATGCTTCAGTCACCAGGAAAAGCTGCAATTCAGTGTTGCAACTGGCCACATCAAAATCCAAATTTTATTTTTATCTTGTTTCCACAAAAATACCGTTGTTACTGCCCACTCTTTGTGTGACGGTGGTCAGTGTTGCTTTTTTACCTTACCTGATATTTGCATTACAGTTTACTACTAAATTACTGGGGGGTTTTGGAGCTGCAAGGCAAGGCAGTGTCACCAGTACAGTTCCAGCTTAATTCCTGCTGTAAAATATTGAGGTTATTAACACACACACACAAACATAAACACACACACACAGAGGAATGAATAAATTACAGATTCCATTGAAGGAGCAAAGGGAAAGGTCACTCTGGATCTTAAATTCTGATGCTTGGTTTTTAGTTCCTGACTTGTCCTGTTTCAGCATTCTTTTAAACTGTGCCATTCCCTAGGAAAGAGTGAAATCTCAGTTTTCTCTAAGTATTTCACTTCTGCGTGACATTTTCCTAGAGAAAGCGAATATTTAGCATGTAATTGGTAATAGGCTCATGAAATAATGAGCAGCAAACAAAAACAGAATCACAAAAACTACAGCTGTGTTAAATTATGCTTAATGTCCTATACAAGCAGAAAGAATGAACTGTGTTTATTTTCCAAACAATAAAATTTCTGGTTTAGTTCTCAATGTAATTTTGTTAGGAAGTAAATTAAGTTTCATACTTCGGATAAAATTAGGTTTTGCAATTCTGATGCTACAAAGCTAATTTACAAAGTTGAAAAACTGCGTTGAGGACATAAAAATCAATTTCATAACGGTATTAAATTATTTTTTCCTTTGGTCACTGGGTGGTAGAATATGCTGGAAACCATGGTAACCAGAAGTGCTGCCATGGTTGCCCCAGAGTCATGTTAAAATGAGCAAGCTGTGTTTGTCTTGATTAAAATAAGAGAGAGAGAATGAGGAGGAGAAGGGAGAAGGGAGAGAATGAGGTTAATGACCTGTACCGCAGCAGCAGCAAATGCAGCCACAGGTGGGATCCTGGCCCTTGTGGTGCCTCACGTGAAGGTGCTGAGCCAGGAGGCTTTAAGCAGGGAAGGACACACAGCAGCCCGGCTTGTCCTTACCTTTTTCCCTTCCCTGTCCGTGTTTTGCAGGTTTATATAAGGATAAAGGACGATGAGTGGAATGTCTATCGAAGGTACGCGGAGTTCCGAAGCTTGCACCACAAATTACAGAATAAGTACCAGCAAGTGAGGACTTTTAACTTCCCACCAAAAAAGGCCATTGGAAACAAGGTACTTGAAAGCACTCACAGGATCGGTAAAAGCTGGGGGAAAAACCTCTCTTATCCGTGCCAAAAAATGAGGTGACATAAATATTTTCACCCCTGCTAGTACCTGCTATTTTTATAGACTTTCCCCCTACCAGCTGGAGATTCACTGATGTAGGTAATGCACTGGTTTTTCCACTTACTGAGAAGTTTTATTGAATGAAATATTGATGATGTACACAAATGCACAAACTCTCAAAAACTGTACTGGACAGCCCTATATGTAGAGTGAAGTCTCTTCTCCATTTCTCTCAAAAAATGCCAGCAATTAACACTGGTGAATAATTCATTCAATATTTCTGTAAATTAAAAAAAAAAAAATCAATCTAAATTCCTTAAATTTCCTGCACTCTTCCCAATACTTTAAAATTCTTTAAACTAGCTTTTAAAAGACATTTAGGGGCTTAATTCCTGTAATCTGTGTCTTTGTGTTTTAGCCCATCCATTTTAAAATAGGAATTTGTGTTTTCCTACCTATAGGGATTTTGAAATGACACAGTAAATATTGTAGTATGTATGTAGTAAATATATGGTACCGTGTAATAAAAGTCTTAGTCATCAAAACTTTAAACTGACCAAGAGTGTAAATACACATTGCAATGTACACCACAAATCCAGTAAGGATTGAGAAGTGACTGAAGTAATTTTCCTTTGCAGTGTGGGAATTATCTGAAAATTTTATTTAGCTATCACAAGTCAAATCTCCAATATATTGGAGATCTAAATTGCGTGTATGACTAAAACATCTTTACTACACTGCTGAGTTCTTAAATTAGAATTTTTAAGGTTAATCAAATTTCTTAGCTTTTACATAGGGTTTTCTCTTTTTACTATTTTTTTTGCCTTTGTATTATTGAGTTCTTGTACTAAATATTTAAGCTCCAACTATAGTGATTCGTATAGTCAGCAAAAACCAGCTGACGTAATGACTGCAAAACTCAGATCTTCCTGACATTGTGTTTGGTTTAAGACCACAGTAATACATATATTATTAAAATGCCACAATCCTCCTTTATCTGTGTTCAAAAAATGATCATTGCTAATTTGTATGAAGTAATATAAATTTTCAAAAAGAAATAGAAAAAAGTTAGATTCCTTATTGGCATCCAAATGTCAGTGAATGTGGTTTCCAATGTCTAAAGATTGTAACTTTGACTTCCAGGGATTTCCTAGGTATTTTGTAAAAATGAGGGGGTAAGTTTGGCACATGTGAAATGGCAGTGATGCACAGAATCTGGGATGGCTGCTGGTGGTACAAATATATATGAAATTTATCAATAAAATCCATAAGTCTGTTTGGCATAAGGTCCAGTTAATGTAGTTCCTTGCCCTGACTGAAGAAATGGAAGTACTTACGAGAGCTTTTCTGCTTTTTTTTTTTCATCTATTAGAAGATCATGCATTTTTCATTTAATTTTTAGTGGACAGTTTTGTAATGGAAACCAGGCATTTTCGTCTTTGTTACATAACTAATTCTCCTTTTTTGAAGTGATGGAGTATCAGCCACTTCAGTAAATTACAAAAGACGCCTTTTAAGCTTTTTTTGATTCTCTTTCATCCTTAATTACTTTAAATACTAATTGAGTTACAACTTCAGTTGCACAATTGATGCATACAAAATTATCAGTTGAGCAACTCATTAAAAAATTTGCATTGCTTATTCTTTCGGTGCTTTAGCTTTGAGCCAAAATTCTACCTTAATCTTGCATAAACCCACAACCACTTATCAGATCTCAGAAAAAGAGTTTTTTCTTTACAGTAAGAAGTGGGTGCCATCCCTTGCACTCTGCAGGGTTCCTGTGGTGAGACGTGGGGCGGTGGTGCGGTTGTGACCTGGCAAGGCTCAGAGTGACTTTCACCTCAGCTGTGCACGGCTCGATTTGTCACACAGGAGTTTATTTGCACAGCACATTGTGCAGGCAGATATTGGCTTTTTAGTGGGGCTATTCTCTGTGTGTGTGTATTGCCCTTTGGAATTGGGACCGTTTTGTGCAGTAGTCCGTGGGAAACAATTGTGCTGTGTGACTGACTCAGATGGGTTCAAGGCCCTGAGATGGCCCTGCTTTCCACGGCCACTTGAAGGCTTAAAAGCAAGGTTTAAAAATTTAGTGTAAAATTAATTAATTCACGTGGGAATGTCTGTCTTGGAATTCTGCAGAACTTCTGGGATGAGGATTTGTTCAGGATGTTACACATGGAAGTGTTTGGTAATAAACATTAGAGGAGAGATTGCCAATACTGCTTTTTTAGTACTGCTTTTTAAATTTAGTGGCTACCGAAGCACGTTTACCTTTAAATATGAAGTTAGATTTCAACAGATATCTTTTCTCCCTGATATAACTTTTGCTGGTTTTGATAGAATTGGAGATGTCTTCTCATTTCAAGATTAATCAATACAATCTTAAATCAGTGCCTTAAGAACAGTTTCAGTAGCTGAATTCTGCTAACAAAAATATTTCTTACATTAATCTGTGATTTTCATATCCTTTGCAACTCCTCAGTGTTATTAGATGCCCAGATAACGGACTGGTAGAAACAAGTCCTCCATTTTTAAATGGCTAAAAGTGATCACTTTTCAGCTTTTGGAAAGTGGCATTAATGCTTTTATATCCTTCAGGTCCATACCCGGATGAGTTTATTCACTGCATCCCTTCGGTGCACTCTGTACTGTGGGGCTGTGAAGGTGATGTGCTTATTGTAAATGTCAGAGCATCCAGAGGTCTTGCTGTAATTGAAACCAGCTCTGAATTTCGTGTTCAGTTACGTGTCCCAGATTTAGGGAGCTTCCAGGACCACAAGAGGACACCATTTTCTGCAGAATGACCTGGAATCACTCCTGCACACTGACAAAATACTGCCCAGTGCTCTGCTATGCAAAATCTTGGAGCTCAGGGGAAGGAACTTAACTAGAAGAGAGTAATGTAGAATAAAATACAGAGAAGTATTAATTTTCATGCATAGTTTTCCTGTTTACTGCAGTAGAAGTCAGGGAGGTCAGGTTCAAATGCAAATTTGCAGAATTTGACATTGGGAAAATGCAAAAAGAAAGCAGAATTTCAGCTGAATGAAGAAGTGTGGATTTTAAAAAGTGGGAAAATCAAATATTGTTATATATATTCATCAAGTTGCAGTGGAATTTAAAAATATTTAACAATTATAACCCACTATTGTTAATAATAATATAAATGTTGATCTTTATGTTTGTAATGTATTTTTGCTTTTCGTTTGCTTGCCTTCAATTGGGGCAATTTATCTTAAAATTCCATGTTCATGATATTTCAACAAATTATCTATGTAAGATTAAAAACTAGCTTTAATGCTTGAGGAAACCTAAATTTAATATACAGAAAACCAATTAGTTGAAAAATAACTGAAAAGAGGAAAGAATACTGCTTTGGACAAGTAACCTTTTTATAATTACAAAGAAGAGTGTGTATTTGCCTTTGAGCTTGGTAACCTCATTTTCAGCATATTAGTTTAACATTTGAATTTAGTAAGTTAGAACTAAAATAAAGCATGGAAGAGAATAATTTGTTTTATAAGTGTTGCTTTGAATCAAGTTAGATATTTACTGAAGGAAAATAATAATGCTTGCAAGAGTCCATGTATTAATTTTCATATATACTAGTCCCTGTGCTGTGTATCTTCTACTAAAGATCTTTCAGTGCTGTTAGCAAATAATTGTCAAAATCTTTGAGTAATCCTGGCAAGAATATGAATTCCTTCTTCAGTTCATCAGTGCTTTGTTTGAGTAAAACAAGAAATATATTTGTTCCCTTTGTTGTGGATATAAGAGAAATGTCTATACTCAGCATATATTTTAATTCTTTTTTTACCATGCAGATCAATTTCTTTAAAACTTACAAATTTCAACTGTATTGTTAATATTTGAGCTGTTCAGGTTTTGTAATTTTAAAAAATGCTCCCCATATATCAGCCTAGTCTGTGATTTAGTCAGTATTTTCTGTGTAGCTGTTTATACGAGATTTGTAATTTCAAACTGATTTTTCTTGCACGAGATAGATTTTTTTTTTTCCCTTTTAGCAGGCCTTCAGGTTCTTTGGATCTTTTGAACTCCTCTGTCCATTCTCATTGTTAGTGTTTGTGGCTGCTGGAATTCCTGTCAGGAGTGCCAGGACAGGCTGGGTTCTGTGGGGCAGTGTGCCCACTTAGGGGACTGCAGTGTGCCCACTTAGGGGAAGCTCATGAGCAGCACCTTTATGCAGTCACAGCACTTGATTGGAAAGGGTTCCCTGTATATCTGTACATAAATGTAATTTAACTTTTTTCATTTAAGATAATATTTAGCTTACATTTGCGTTCTGAACCTTTGCTGGTGTTGTGTTGGTGTCTCTCAAAATAAGGATTAAATACTAATACATGAATATTTACTGGACTGACTAGTCTAATTTTTTAAATGTTGCAGCATCTTTAAAATCCCAGTTGCTGCTTCTACATTGAGCAGATTATAGTAATTGAGAAAAGATCTAATTAAGAATCCTGTTGCAAGAGTGTTGTCCCAGTAGAGGGCATATCAAAATAGAAATGGTTCTTTAGTTCCACCGAAGTCCTGAATTCAGTGATTGTCTGAGTGAGGAGAAATTGAATCAGGTAGCTTTGCACTGAGTGCTGACTTGACTGCATGATGTCCTCTGCTTTCCTTTAAAACACTGGATACCCCATATGGAAAGAATACACAGCACTTTGCTAAGATCAGAAGAGTGACTTTGCTGTGACTTCTCTGTTGTGCTGGGGGAACAATACAGAACTCTTAAGAAAAGTTTCTGTCTCAGAGAAAATGTTGAGAGCAATGTAATTCATCATTTTTAGCCCGTGAAACTGAAGCCTGTGAGCTGTATCTCCAGCCACAGCTTGTTTCATGCTCAAATGTTAGTTCATAAAATGAATACGTACTTCTCACCTGTCAGTGGCTACCCTAAATTGTAGATTAATTTGTATATGTCCCTGTTTTAAAAAGTTCAAGTATATTATGTGCATATGTTTAAAAAGATTCTGTTTCTATATACGTAAGTATGCGTATGACAACATCAGGCAGCATTTGGGATATACATGAAGTTGACTTCTGGAATGTGTCCTGTGATTCTGCAAGTTCTGCTCCCCAGGAGCTCTACCTTGGAAATCCTGCCTTTGCTCACAGAGTGCAGAGATTCCTTTTCTTGTGTTCCCAATGGCAAAGCTGCCTTCTATCAGTGTTTGGTCTGTTTGCCTGTTGCTGAAGATAGTGAAGAGTTTATAGGCTGCAGGATAACTATTTTAGTATTAAAAAGCAGAGAAGATAGAGATTTTATTGCAAGTGAAAGAAAACAATAGAGCTTGCTCTTGTGCTTATAGTGTTTATTGGTTTTTAAAGAAGTTTGTCAAGTAAAGAGTTGCCTGGCTCTGTGTGTGTGTATATATATATACATATATATATGAAGGAATTTGCAGCCATTCAAATTGAGTTTGAGTGTTTATATTTTTGCTGCTAAGGGTTTCACATGGTGTCATCGCTGTGTAACTCCTGTCATGCATTTCCCTCCTGTAGAAGTGGATTGCCAGTTTTGGCGAGCAGGACCTGTCTGTTCACAGACAGGGAACTCACAACCCTTAAAGCTGCTTGTCGACCAGGTGATGGAGGAACTGAAGGCCCTTTGGAAAGGGATGCAGGGAGAGGCAGCATGATAGGAACAAGGTTTTTTAAGGAACACACACACTCCTCCCACGTAAAATATGCATTTGCAAATGGGAAGCATAACAATTCCTGTTTAACTAGTACATGGACAATAACAGAAGACATGAAATGTTTGAAAGGGGAGATGCAGGAAGAGTCTTAGGGGAGGAAGTAATTTCATTTTAAATTGTGGTGTTTTTCTGTCCAAATTCATCAAAGCAATTTCTAAAATTTAAGTGTGTGTTCGGCTTGCATTGGAATCAGAAAGTACAGATAAATGTGCATTTGTCCTCTAGGGGATTGAGGAGCTCACAGAAACTACCTCTCATCAGATTCGTTTGTCAAAGTCAGATTGTCAGGGGGAGCTGAGAAGAAAGCAAAACTTGTGATTAATGCACTTGAGACAGGGGGCTAAATAATGTTTCTCGGTCCTAAGCTTTGATATCTGATGTCTTCGAGTAGAATTGGTAGAAAATTATGACTCTGATGTTTCAGAATTGGGATACATTTATTAAAGCTTTGAAGATATAAATCCTCAAGTTATATGTTAAAAAATTGAAGTTAAAGATTCCTTTCATTAATGCTACTTAGGTATGATGTAATATAGAAGCTTAAATTCTGTATTATTCTTGATTTTCAAAGTAAGTAGATTTTAATTTTCAACCCTCTTAGTGGACTTAACTAATGTGTTATTTTCATGCAGTCTTTTGCCTTGTGGGTTATAGGAAAAACTGTAGCTAATATGTATTTGACAGATATGCTTGTTCCATAGTGACGGTAAAAGGAAAAGAAGTGGACCCATTTATATGTGTTCAAACCAGGAAAGGAACTCAAATTCATCTCATATATGTGATATTTCTATAATACAACACCGTTTTTGTGCCATTCTAAAGCCACAAAAGAAACTTTGTCTTGTAAGTTCACTGCATTACTTTGTAGGTGAAAAGTTCAATTGTCAAAGAAGCTTTAAAATAGCAATTGGGACTAAATGAATACAATCTGATTTTCAAATATGTAACTTAATTATAGTGCCATACAAATAGAAATAAAAATAATGTGACTCCTGGCATAGTCATTAGGATTTCTAGTCACAGCACACCTGTTTCCCAGCACTGTCACCTGCACATTGAGGGGGAATACAGAGTATTTCAGATTTTGAATCCAGATCCTCTGGGTTTTCTACTGCATAAGACTGCAGTTGATATTTTATGTATACAGCACTTAGAAAAGAGCATTCAGTTCTTCTTAATTTCCATTTTTTTGTCATATCGGTATCCAAGAGAAGAGAAATAAGTCAGCAGGAAATGGTTGGCTTTTATCTGACAAATACTTTATAGTAAATGCTTCCCATTGTGTGGTATGAAATGTCTGGGTTACCTGAAACTTGGCATGAAGGTTAAATCGAGCACAGTGCAGAGCAGCATATTTCATTTTCAGGGGTTTAATTTAAAAGGTAAACAGTTCTCCAGCTCGTGCTTCTCCATCTCCATCAGAATGTCTCACTGAATTAATCTGTTCATTTGGTGCTCAAGGGCACTATTTCAATGAAATAGTGAATTGAGTCATTTTCTTTTCAAGTTACAAAAATTTCCTGCTAATTGCTGTTGAAGTTTAGGAAGAAGGGATATGGACTATTTAGGGTCTACAAAACAAAACTTTGCCTGTCAAGAGATGTTTTTATTCTTGCTGTCTTGTAATGCTATAATCAAGAGAAGCAATTTATTCTCACAAATTATTGAATATGGAGCCCATAGAAACAGTTCAGATGGTGTTGCTTTGCATCATGACATTATAGGGAAAAAAAGGAAAGTAATTTACATGCTGCTTGGACAACTGCTAGATAAAAATATGGCAGTTTTATAACAACTCATGCGTCATTTAGATATTCTAGTAGCCTCCTGGTATAAAATGAAAATATAAAAATAAATTTTCTATATTTGTTTCTTATTGTGATGGTGATGCTAAATTACTGAGTTACTTGGATTAATAAACTTCCTTTCAGAGAAATCTTAACAGGAACACCTAATTACAAAAATAAAAGTAAACTTCTCTTTTTTTGAATTTGAAATTTTACCCACATTTTTCCCTTTCCTTACATATCAATGTGCTTGATTTCACTTCTATTCTCCTTTCCAGTATGCATTGTTTTATAAATATTGGCAAATTTTAATCTTACTTGCTCTATAGCTTTTTGGGCAATTGGTAGTACTAAAGATATTCAGTGCTAATTTTTTTAAAAGAAAACTAAATGTTGAATACTTCAGATCATGTGAAATGCTGAAGGCACTTCCTGCATGAAAAATCTGTTTCTCTTCATTGTATAATGTAAAATATTTTTGCATGAAGGCACAATAGATTGTGGGCACTTAATATCAATATTCATGATTAATTCAGTTTATTAAAAAACAGAATCATCCCATCAGAATCCATCTGAATAAAATTTTTGTAAAAGAAGAATCTAAACTTTTACATGAGAGTAAAGTTTTTATTTAATTATTGATTTTTTTAAGGGAAAGTATCATTGTAAGCTTACTGTATATATAAGCTTGTATACTGTAAGCACTGTATGCAACATGTTTCTGAAGGGTTTTGAGGGGGTTTTTTTTTGTTGTTATTTTAAATTTAGAGTCTGTATTGGTCTTCAGGGCATTTTCAACCAGATTAAAGAATGAAATTAAGAATGAAAACTGCAGTGTTGGAGAGAAGCACTGAACTGAGACACATTTTAACTAATATTGTTGATAGTTATTACTGTAATATAGGCTAGTGAAAAAATGGATCTCAATTTCATAAACTGTTGTGTTGTAGTTTGCAGAATCTCCTGAATAAAATTATAGGGTAGACTGCTAATACTTTATCTGAGGAGAAAACAGAAATAGTGTTTCCCTATTCAATAGCTGAGCAAGAGATAAGCCCTAGGGGTCTTGCTGCAGTTTTTTATTGATGCTTTTTAATTAACAGTTGATTCCTGACCAGTTGACAAATTAACACATGGTTGGCATATGTCTATAAATAACAAAATATTGAGATGACACTGGATTTTATTAGCATAACATTACCGAGTTCTTTTTCTAACAGTGGCATTAAGTACAACGCTAAAAAGAGATCAGTTTTAGATTTATTCTCAAGCTTTCTTTTTTCTGTTGGCATATTTACTGATTAAAATGTTGCTTTGATTAAATTGGTGCTTGACTGAGGGCATTGCAGGACTGTAGCTCACCCTCAGCATGTCTGCTACTGGATGGCTTTGCAGCAATGCCTTTTTCAAATTACTTTATCTAAAAGCACTTTCCTGGTACCATTGAAATGAACCCAGAGCTGGAGATGGAAATACATCGGCTATTTTAGTAGAGAAACACAGAGTAATAATTACAGTTGTGTAGTAAATCTCTGTTTAAAGGAAAATAGATTTCTTTTCAAAACTGACAGTTCCTTGATTTCTTCTTTGTATCTCAGCCTCTTAAATTCCTGTTTGTTCACTGAACAATAAATGTAAAAAAAATCTCATGCTGGGATGGGGAAGATGGCAATTTCATGTATTGTATACCCTTTTCATGTTGTGTAACGCTGGCCGGGTTCTGCCATACAGAAACTGGCAGGACAAGTAAGATGGACATTTTATGCTTATGTAGTTTCAATAATTTTGCGATGATTTTTTGTGTAATATGGTGGCATCTGGTATATTTAGGATTGGAAGCTGTACCTTCCTATAAGTTTTATGTTGCAAGAGTTACTGAAGGGCAGATGTACTGAAGTTATATTTTACTGTGACCTGTGCAAAGGCATCAGTTAACCTGTCAAGTGAATATTTGCTACATAACTTTTAATTACAAACTAGTGAGAATGACTCAGCAGATGAATATTTAATTTGCTCCCATCTCAGCTTCTGATTTCCAGCTTCATTTTGAGGTTAGCATTTGGTGCCTCATAAATAAATAAAAATTGATATGATAATTTTGCTAAGACTGGTTGGCCAAGATGGTGGAAAATACTAGGCTACATTAGAATAACCTGAGTTTATTTCTGCATTTGGTTCAGCTTTGAATAGCACTTTTGTCAGTTTAATTTAGGATGGGATGCATTGTGTGGTATCAGAGGCTGATTAAAGTCCTAGAGCCGTATTTCCTTTTATTTCATGTTCCCTTTTCTCTTTATTGAGTTGGATCGAGCCCTCAGCTGTTTTGTTGTTTGGTTTTGTTTGGGTTGTTGTCTTCCTGGTGCTGCCAGCAGGAGGTTGGTTAAATGCTAAGTAATGGTTAGAACCTCAGGAGCAGTGAGTTTGATGTTGGTTGCAACAGCACCAAGCCCAGAATCTAGAAGTGGGTTTTTTTGTCCCTAAGTCATGGCAGGTAACCATGGCAATCATAGCATTTCCAAAAGCTCCTGGAAAAGATTTGAAACATCTTAAGTGAGCTGTCCCATTAATAATGAAGAATATCAATGTTTCACCATCTGTTCCATACTAATAGTGTGTATAAAAGACCAGCAGTTGTGTGAAACAATTTAAACTGCAAGTGGGAATGAACTTGGCTTGTAATGAAAAACTGCAAAGCAGCATGACATAAAATATGGTCACCAAGACTCTGCCTCTTAGTTTTACACCTTAACATCTTCTAATATCAGTTGAGAGTCTATAACTTTTCCATTATCCAATTTTTAGAGATTTGTAATTTGATACTAGCATTTTGCCATGGGCAGAAGAGATGTGGCAAACTATCAGTCAAAAAGAACCTCATACAACATTTTGAGAGACATGAATTTCAGATTAAAAATGTTTTCTCAGATGTGTTTTGATGCTTCTGTAATCTGAAGGAGATATGCTTCTTAACTGAAATTTTGTGGTCTCTTAATCAAAACTGTGTGCTCTTGAGCTATGGGCTAATAAATTACTTTCACTGTAGATAGTGCAGAAATAGTAGCAGATTTACTTTCTAGAAGATATGCCTAAAAAACTTCAGTGAAATCTTAAAAGTGGGTCTTTATTTAAATACTGTTACTTTATCTTTCTGTGTATCTGTTTCCCTAAAAATGAAACTATGAAATCTAACCTTTAATAATGTGAAAATGCGAAGGATTTTTGCAAAGTGTATATATTTGTAATTTTAACAAAATTACTTTGCCCTCAAATTACATACACATCAAGTGTACGTAAATGTGTATACTGAACCTTGGGGGAAGATCTTTGCTGTTCCTGTGTGAGTACATATGCAAATGTGGGCTTGTATCGACTCATACAATCACCAAAGACGTACTAAAAGTAGGGGGTGGGTGTCACTGACACAAGCCCAAATCAAAACATTTCCCTTTATTTTTTGCTTGTAAATAAAAGTAGGTGTTTGTTTACGAGCTGGAATGTAAAGTACTACCTAGATTTCTGCTGTGGATAATTGGGCCCAATGAAAAGAAGGTTATAGGTACCTTTTTATAATTTAAGACTGAAAAAATTGGCCAGGCTTTGAGCCAGTTATGTTTTTCTGTTACCGATTGTTCTGTTTACTATATTGTGACAAAAACTCTTTATTACTGCAACAGCTTGGCAGTAACAACTCTGTGCTGAAATCATTGCTCTGAGTAGCCGACCTGCTGTTGGAAAAGGCACGTTTAATGATAAAGTGCAGACCTGGAGCTGAATCATTTTCACCTTCGTTTACATTGCTTCTGGTGAGGACAACGAGCCTTAGTACATGGTACAGAATTTCATGGTAGATTGCTTGGTGTTTGTTTTACAGATCAAATCCATGTCAGAGAAAAAGAACATTTTTAACTGTTTTCAGGCTGGGTTTTTATTTCTGGGATGTTCTGCTTTTTTTCTTGGACAAATGGCAGAAAAATAACCATATTATAAGCACTAATTTGATCAACTGTAAACAGCAAAAAGTGCATTCCCTAAGCGTGTTCTGGTGGTCATAATACCTACATTCAGCATTTAGATCCTGTGTCTATAACAGAAGTCCTTTCTGTGAAAGAAGATGTTTTTTAGTTAAATACCTTTGCAATACAGAAGACATACTAAAGGACTGCAGCTTCTGTTTAAGAGAAAACTTAAACATAATTGAAATTATTTCACTGAAAATACTGGTATCGAAGATGTGTGACAAAAAAACCTTCAGAACTGAAGAAGTTGCTGAATGTGGTATTTAAAAATGGAGGTTTTCTTGTGAGCTTGGAAACATAACTGATAGAAGTGAAAGTAGAATGAAGGAGGTGCAGTGAGGGCAAGGCGGTGCTTGGGAAGGGCTCTGAGCTGGGGCTGGGCCGGCACCGGGAGCGGCTCCAGGACCAAGGCAGGATCATCCTGCCCCGCGGCACAGCCCAGCAGCGCCTGGGGCCAGCAGGACTCCCCTGGCATGGGCTCAGGTGCCAAACGTCACCTCTGCTCGTGTGCTCAAAGCTTCCAGAAGCAAAGCTCTTCCACAGTCGTTTTCTTCTCCCCAGACATCTCCCGTGCCCCCCTGTCTTGTCTTCTTCCTCATGCAGCTGGTGGCAGCAAGTAAGCGTCCCTCCAATGGGATGATGTGGTCCTTTAAATCCTTGGAGAGGAAAAGGGAACACAAGGCTGTTCCTTGAGCCTCACCAAAGAGTCCAGTGGGAACAAAAATCTTAGTGAAAAGAAAAAAAAAACTAACATAGGCGTCAATTGTTTAACGAGCATTGAAAAGCACATTTATTTATTATTGTAGTTCCATTTGATGGTAATATTATGTGTCACAAATGAAAATGTTTGCTGTAACGTTCCCAACATCTTGTACAGGCTTCAGCTGCACGCATTTGTCCTCCTGCAGCGGGGCAGGGAGCGCGCTCTGCTCTGCTCTGTGCCAGCAGCAGCTGCTCTCCGCTGTGCGAAGGGGCAGGTGACCCTGACGGGGGCTTGGGGGGAGTTCCAACACCACACCTTTGTTGGTTTAAGGAAGAGTTTCCCATCACTTGCAACACAACTGGTGTGTGGAGTGTGTCTATGTCGCAAAAAATATGTGATAAAAACGAAATAGCAAAGTATATAATATGTAGGGGGTTTTAAATTTTCTCTTAGATCTTGATTGAATTAATTTATTTGATTAATGAATGCATTAATTAATTTTTGCATTAGATTACTACATTGAATGATTATTAATGTAGAACTGGAATATTGAAACAGGACTGGACATCTGTGTAAATTCATGTGTAGAAAACAAAAATCAAATGAACCTGTATATATTTTGGAATTCCATGAATTTAATTAAGCAATGTAAGCACTACTTAAGTTTATAAAGTCTGTAAGTATGGATGTGTTCAGCAATTTCTTATATCTTACTCTGTTATGTCCCTACAATTATGTCTGATTTGTTATTCCTAAAAATATTCCTGTTCTGGGTGACTTCGAAGGAGAGGGGAGAACAGGACAAGATATCCGTGAAGGTTCTAGGAATGCTACAGCAAATTCCTCCTGAACTCGGAGGAGCATCCCTGCTTTGATGGTGTTGTTCTGTTCCGTCTAGGGAGGCAATGACCTTCAGGTTTGCATCCCATGCATGGCAGCATGGGCGGAACCTTTTCCATACAATGAATTTATTCAGTTTTGTCAAATGTATGGTTTTTTTATTCTCATCAAGAAACAAGAATTAATTTCAATGCCTTTTTGTACAGACATAAATAATACAGGTTGGATAGACACATCTTTTAGATAATGGTCGTTTTTGAGAGCTGTAGTTGTCTAATAATAGGTTTGGCTTTGTGCCTAAAGAACATACTGTGACATTGAAACCAGTTGAGCAGTGCCAGCACTCCCAGGACAGAAAACTTTGGCTGGAGCATAAAGCATCCAGCCCCTGATGTCACTGTAAACCTGTTAGAGCTCCCTGTTCCTGGGAAATGTGTCACCTTTGGGTTATAGGCCGCTGTAATTGTGATCCCTCAGAGGGAAAAGCTTTAAAGGACATGTAAGTTATGGGATGCATGGCATCTTGCTGGTTGTGATAAACTTTTACGTCCATCAGCAGAATGTGGAGTTTATGGAACTACTCTATTTGTTTGGGCCAACATAGTATAAAATCTTGGATCTAAAATGCTACAGAAACTTCAGTGAAACATTTTAATGAGTTGTGATATAATATTAAAAAAAAAACCTCTACTATATGAAGACATCAAAACAAAATGATTTAATAACATAAAAATGCTGGACAAATAATTAGCCATTCTAGAGTTGTGTACCCAACATCTGAAAAGTATGAACTGGAGAGACATTGTGGGAGTAAGTCAGCATTTCCTCCTGCAAGGACTGGTAATGCTAGATCTCAAAAAAATTCCATAAATTGTTATGCCACAGCCTCTGTGCTGCTGTTCTGCTCTGCCTCTCTCCGATTGCAGTGGTTTATGGTCCAGAGAAGACAGATTCTACCAGGGAGAGGATCTGACATCCTGTCAGTGGATATGTTTGTGAAACAGGTTTTATTAGGATTCATGATTTTCCTTTTTCTCTAATGACAGAGTCAAAGGGTTTTTGCATATTGCCAACATATTTGTATAGCCATAATAACAGAGATTGTCAAAAGATCAATTTTTATGCTTACTAAGACTGTTTAGTTACATTATGAAGTTGAGAAACATGTTCTTTGTGCCATTTATTTTTTTTCCTCACTATTTTTAGGATGCAAAGTTTGTAGAAGAGCGACGCAAGCAGCTACAAAATTACCTAAGGAATGTAATGAACAAAATTATTCAAACGGTGCCAGAATTCACAGCCAATCCCAAAAAAGAGACTCTTATTCAGCTGATGCCCTTTTTTCTGTAAGTATCTGTCAAGTACTCAAGAAAATATTAAGGTTTCTTTATCACAGAATAATTTAAAATATAATGCCAGCAGCTCCAAAATCTTTAAAACAGTGGGTTTTTTTAAAATGGAAGGCTCCTCTTCAGATTGCAGGTGCTTTTGTTGTATTTAAAGGAATATATGACAACATGGAGTATTTTTTTGTTTAAGTGGTGATTTTGAATGCAAATCATAGTGTAAAGCTTTCAGAAATATCTAAGTGACTTTAAAACCTGCATCCATACATACTCTTCAAACATTAGGTATTTTCAATTTCTTCTTTAGTTTTCTGTTGTTTTTGCTTGTGGGGTTTGTATTATTTTTTAGTCTTTGCTTTTGGGGATGAGCATAGAGCACTATTAGGGTCCTTACTAACCAAATAAAAAAGTCAGACTGTTGAACTCTTTTTAGCTGAATTTTGCAGTCTGCTGATGTATGTTTTAATTTCATTAATGTTAAAGTTGAATATGTCCAGAAATAACAGTTGTTTATTAACAGTCTGTTAAGCATCTCAAACCCTTTGATATACCATCACACAAGGGGTATAATCTGGTAAAACTGTCCCTTTTCCCTTTAAACTTATCTCATTATGTGTTTGTAAATGATATTTAAAACTATTTAGGAAATAATACTAATGAAAATTTGGGTTTGGAAGTTGTGTTCTTTCACTGGTAATTTTTCACTTATGGTTTCCAGTACTCCACCTGTAGAAATTATGTACAGATTGAACACTCATTTACACTAAGTCCTCATGTGAGATTTGCTGTCCATGAGCCTCTGCACCGGGATTGTGCATCCATGCCTGTGAATCCATGGGTGGATTCATTTGCAGCTTCAAGATCAATTTCAAATGAATATGTTTCATCACAGCACACATATTTAGTTGTATTATTGCCTGGTCTTTTGCAGAGTATATCAGATTTTCAAGTTGAAATTGCATTTCAAGAAAGCTCTATTTATTAGAAAATGTAATAGATGAGTGGAAGAATGCCAAGATACATTTCATGGCATTCGTGAGTTTCCAATTTTTCTGTGGATTTGAAATCAATTTGATGAGACATCTTGCTGATGGTGGTATAAATGGTGAAGTGATATTTGTGGGGAAAACTTCTTAAGAGACTTGGCTTTTGTTCCCTAAAAACTTATTGTCTAGAACTTGCCTAAGGGCTGTAAAGATGGAAATGGTTTAAAGTTATACTTGAGAGGCCCATGTGTAGCTTTTTGTTGAGCCATTTTAAAGAAGTTACCCTTACTTAGTCTTGATTTTTAAAGAAGAGGGGGGGCAAATACAAAATACATTTGCAAATGTAAAATGTAATTGTAAATGTAATTATACTCCTTTTCCTATTTTTTTTTTTAATCTTAATAGACTGGTGTTTCAGACATAATTTATTACACTATTTTTTGGTTCTGAGAAACTACATTTCAAGAAAAGTATATTTATAATCCCCTGGCCACTTATGTCTAAAACAGGAAAGGAGAAAAAGTGTCCCCTTACTCCTCAGCCCTAAACAATTGCTTTCTGATACTTAGTCTTACCTCTTTTCTAAGTGTATAAGTATAATTCAAATCTCATGTTTCTGTTCATTAAAAGAAGTGCCAGGTATGGGGACCTGCACAGGACAAGATTAAAATCACAATCCATGTAATGGCTTCTGCTGCACAAGTCTGAGGGAACAGCATTTCCCTGTTATAAAAGCCTGCATCTCTGTTTCTTCTAATAAATGCAATGTAGGGAGAGATTCAATTAATTTCACAGAAAGAGCAAAGCTTTATTGCGAAGGCAGCACGTTTAAGTTCCAATATTCTAGGGGTACAATTTAGTTAGTGAAGCATTGTGATACAAAATAATGCAGTTATCTCTAAGGAGAGAGATTTGCTGAAGGAAATCGGCCAACACCATTTGTCACCCATTCCTAAACACCCCTGTGATGCACTGCACTGGTGCTAACCCTGGTGTGGGTGTGCCACAGGTGGCAAAAAAACGGTTTATTTTTAGAGATTTTTTTAAAATTTGGCATTTTCATAGTTCTTAACACATTGCATGAGACAATGGACTGGAATGTTCTGTGGTATCTGGACATTATGGCAGAGATTCTGTTCCTTCATGTATCTGGGAATTATTTCCTGAGAACTTTTTGTTATATAACAAATGTACCAGCATTCTCTCTTGGCTAGAGTAGATCTCTCTGGGAATGCTAGTGGGATTCTGGAAAAATTCAGCTGTTGAGCAAAATAACTATATTCCTCATCTATGGCAGCAGACCAAATAGCTTTTTAATGCATTTTACTACTGAGATATCAGACTCTTCTGCAGCTACAGCAGCAGCATTAAATTAATAAAAAGAACTTTTCTAGAATGTGCTCCTTCTATCAGTGACTGAAAGTGCCATCATTTCTAGGCTATGATTTGAACTCTCTAGGGCTGCTATTATATGAGAGTCATGACCTGGCACTGCTGGGGATTTAAAAAGCATCTGAAAGAAAATGCATTTCAGTTCCACTTCAGATTGCAAACTTCTCCAGTATTATCCTTCTGTAATGGATTTGGAGCTTCATCAACAGGAGACCTTAAATATCTTGGAGACTGTGATTTGTTTATTACATTAATCAGCTGTAACCTTTGTACTGTACCTGCAATTCTTCTATTCTGTTTAATAATATTTTACTATAAAACAGTGTAAATGCATACAAAAATTCTGATATATGTAATTTTTCCTCTGTAGCACAGATGTATGTACAGTTACTTGCATCTTTATCAATGAAGCAGTAATTACAAAACATTGAGGTATTAGTCCTAGGACTGTGCTGTAGACAGTAATGATACCTCAGTCTGGGGAGAAAATTACAATCTTGATATGCATAAACAATCTCCAAAGCATTGGATCTATCAGGAAACAATGAAATATAAAATAATAATAATAAAAAAATCTGTTCTTAAAGAGTTCCTTCTCACTGCAAAATTACGTGACCAGGCTTCAGTGTGCAAATGAAAAATCCCATGAAGGTTATGTCTGATTAGGCATCCTACAGATAGAAATTACAAGGTCGGTTTTAATTAATCACTTTTAAGACCTAAGTGTGGTCCTAGAATATGATGATGATGAACAGAACATAAGATTAATATCTCTAAGACTGAATCCGCTGTTAATTCAATGCCAGAATGAATATTGCCTAAACTTTTTATTGTGAGTTTATTCATTTGGGAATTTCTCCCTTTCAAGTGCAGTGGTTCCACACAATCAGGCTCAAATCTGACAGGGAAAAACATTTAAATTGATCTATATGAAATAGTCTGGCGCTCTTACAGAGGAAAGAATCACTTTTATTTTGAAACTCAGCTAACAGTTTGCAGTACAATAATGTGAATGAGTTTGCTACTCTTCCCATTATGGTATCAAATGCTGGGGGTGACTTGTGGAAGTGTCTTTTGGTCTGAATCCTTGTGCTGTGAACTGTCATTGATGTATTTTTTCTTTCATCAGTCTCCATCACTTGTAATCTCAGTTTGTATCTTTTTCACTTTTGATACTGCATTGGCTCAGTCACAGGATTGGTCAAAGAGTTTCCTTTATAGTCCACTTTCATGTCTTCATGTAAAAAATAGATTCTGGCTCTGTTAATCTGTCTGTTTGCATGCTGAATAAAAAATCCTTGCAATAAAAAAATTGACACCACAAGGTAAATTTTCCAGTCCATGTGGAGCAGAACCTAAATCAAGAATGGGCGCTGCTGAATTCGATTGCTACAGCTGCTAGCTGGTGAAGGCCTTTCTGCTAACGCTTCCTAGAATGAACGTTTTTTTGCACTTACAACTGGTTCATTATGGATAAAGAAAGCTGGTTATAACAAGTACAAGTGTGTTTTAATCACATTTTTATCAATATGAGAAATTATCACACACACTCAGGTCTTAGTAAATATATATTAAACCAGGAGGGATCATTGGCAACAAGAATCACAATTCTTTGGTCCATATAATTCAGTCTTTCAATATAAATTAACGTATAGATTGTATGATTTCAAGTACGTAAGAAGCTAAAAGCTGAAAAAAGTTGGGAAAAGGAATTTGAAAATGCTGTGATGGTCCAGTTTTCTATCTCTGTAGTTTCTGTATCAATTTTCCTCATTTTTTATAAGAGTTTTTCTTTCCATTGTTCCTATAATGGGCACACGGTGAAATGCAGAAAAAATAATAAACCCCCCTTTTTTTTCCACTGTGAGGGAGATGGAAGCCTGTAGCAGTTTGCCCAGAGGTTGCTCCCACTCCGTGTCTGGATTTGACGGGACACAGCCCTGGGCAGCCTCGTGGGGATTGGCTCAGTGATCTCCACGGGTGCCTTCCAGCCTCAAATCATCTGTAAATCTGGAATATAATCTTAATTCCAGTTGTGTTTGGCACCCACCCTGCACAAAGAAGTGTTGGCTAAATTACAGCTGCTCACACGATGTTTGTTACCTGTGAGCAAACAAAGTCTGAACATGGGAAGCTCCTACAACACGGACTACACTTGGTAGCTATGCAAAGCCTTTCAGTAGGAGTAGTGCCACTCTGCTGGTTCTTCTGCATTGGCAGTGCAAATGTTTGGATAAAAATACATGCTAGAAGGATGTAAACACAATTTGGTGAATATCTTCACAGATTGCTGTGCTAAGTACTTTTTTATCTCAGATTGTAGGCCACAGGTACATGC
The DNA here is from genome assembly GCA_013397315.1 of Donacobius atricapilla. Taxonomy (NCBI): domain Eukaryota; kingdom Metazoa; phylum Chordata; class Aves; order Passeriformes; family Mimidae; genus Donacobius; species Donacobius atricapilla. The sequence goes on from WBMY01005833.1 coordinate 119,610, forward strand.
TACACTGGTTTCTAAATAACAATGTTATGTTCTGCTGAGCTGCAAAGCTGGACATTAATTCCCTTGTGGGAGCTGCTCAAATGGATGCTTTAACAAAAGCAAGGAATCTGCTCAGTAAATCAGCAGCAGGTTCTGTTGAGGTTCTGTTGTCTGCGGGAGCTGTTTGAACATCGAAGGAGGCTTCAGTTCTTCATGATGATTAGAGGATTGTAATTTTCAAAAAATATGTTGTCTCCATTTCCCCTGGGTGACATTCCTGGCAGCATAAGTGATAGCAGAAGTTGTGTTCTTACGTGTTTTGTGTCAGTTGTCTTTGAGTCACCAAGTTAAACTGTAGTAAAAAAATATCACTATTTCTACCTCTTTCTCATTTTGTAAAATGCTTCCGCCCTCTTAGAAGGTAAAGTTATGAGAAATGTGATAGAGAGAGACTGATGGGCAAATTTCACTGCCAACCAGTCAGCAACTCAAAAAAGAATGTCATCCTGGGAATACTCCTCTCAGATTGATTTAGCATTGAACAGTGTTCAAAGCAAAGTATCTGCTTTTGGTCTTGCAGACAACTAAGTTCAAATATTGTGGAAGAATAGATGTTTGATCTGAAAGAATTGAATGATTTTGGTTTGGTTTGGATTTGGCAGTTTTCTCATCTCTATTTCAGTTGCCCCTGTCTGTGTGTCATTGAGAACATTTAAATGTGTATATTAGAGGTGTGAAAAGTAAAAAGAACATTAACTTCACTACAATACCATTGCAAGTATTAAAATGTTGCAGCCAAGTAGAAATGAAATAAATCTTTTAGGAAAGTTACTGAGGCACCTGTGAATGTTGTATTTCTGGGTTCATTTTAAAGAAATTGACAATTGACCCTTTCAGAGTTAGTTTTGAGATACTATAGAGGGATGAAAACATTTGCTCAGACTCAACGTTAGCTACAGTTTAGTGCAACACTTCTATTTCATTCTATAACTTAATCCCCACAAGGGATAGGTCATGTACAGCAGATGTTGTACTTTTAGTGTAAAGAATGACCCTAAACCTTCTCACAGAAACTTGACTATTATTTAAAATAAGATTTTTAAATACAGAGACATGAATATATTTGCATGTGAAGATAGAGGTGTGACTGTCTGCTGTTCTGGCATCTTCAGATAAACAAAGAGATGAAAAGCAAACAAGCGATCCCTGAAATGCTGTAAAACAGTATTTGAAGCAAAGTAATGTCGCCCTGATTTTTCAGCCTTCTGTGTTTCACAGTTCATAGTTCTTAGGTTTTTTCTCACACACAGGTGTTATAAATAGAAGCAATGTTTTTGTTAATTCAAGGCAGTACATTCTTGTTTTAGAGCTATGGACAGCTGATGGACAGTTGTCTTGACCAATGGGATGGGAAGAGGTGTCAACCTTCTCCCCCAGTCCTAGGCCTTTGTAGAAATACTATAGAAGTGGAGTCAGATTTTCGTAATAAACAGTTCATACCTTCTCACCAAAGTAAGTGTGTTTGTGTGTCTAACAACGATAAAGTAAGGAAGTTTTAGATACAATTTTGAATCAATTGATTTCTCAAGAACTGACTTGGTGATGGCGTGACACTTCTTAAAGCTATCGGGATGCATATGTGTGCCTTCTGCTAGAATGAGTGGGGGCACTCAGCTCAAGCATCCTGCGGTGCTGTGGCCGGGCTGGTGCTGGATTCCCCCAGAGGGGCAGCCTGTGTCACCAGCTGGGCACTGCCCGGCTCCAGTGCCTCCTCCCCACAGCCCAGGTGTGCTGTGTAACAGGAATAAACTCTCTGACAGAGTATAGTCAGCACTGGAATAAAATTTACATGAACAAACTGGAAATGGCATTTGCTTAAATATGGGACTTCTAATTAGTAAAGCACCTTCTAATGCCTGAAACATGCTAATGAAACTAATTTGTTGCTGTGTTAATTGATTGATCTAATGTAGAGACATTACACAATATTTACCTTTCAGTTGAACTCTGTTGCCAAGCACTGATGATTGTTGAAGTAAAAATATCTTAGATATCTAAAGTTTGATTATCATGTTCAGATAATGCAGGAAGTTTCAGTGCAAAAATCTGATATTCTTTTGTGGAATTTTTGTTGATGGTAGAATTAAAATACTTGCATTTGAGTGGATTGTTTTTAGCAAACATAGAGTTGTCTCACTGTTATTCTTGGGTTCTGCATTCCTCACTTTGTAACTGGCAGTTTTGGTTTTAGTCTTTCATAACCTATGATGCTTGACATCAGACTTAAAAAAAGCATCATGCTTGTTTTGATCTAAGTGAAATGTGAAGAAGTAGGGCAAAAATTGTTTGGTCAAAGTATATGAAAATTCAAACTTTCATCTCTTTCCCTTCTGCCAGAATTGCCTCTTACATTGTGTTTTGTGGTTTTGCACATATTGATATTGAAGATGTGTATTACATGGCACTCTTCAAACGTCTTAAAATTTTTCCCCTCCCTGCTCTGGGTAATTGAGAGGGTTTATGAATGTTAGAGGGAAAAGAGGAAAGAAAAAATACATCAGCAGGAATAGAAACAGTGATAAAGTGGGCAAGAAAATGCAGGAAGAAAGAGAGATGAGATGCTTGATGTTAAAAGCAAGAGGGGTTGAATATAGTAAGGAATTGTGGATAAACACGGGTACTTTAGGCTTAGTAGAAGCATTTGGCTTTATGCAACTGGGTTTATCCAAACATATGAAGATGATATGATTGTAGGTTTTCATTTTACAATAGATCTCTCTGGGCTTTGACAGGCAATTTGTGAAATAATGAAAGCTTTGTATAGGACATGAAAAACTGACACGCATTCCATTAATTATTCAAGTCCATCAGGGAGCATTTATTGCAAATCTGCTGCTCCTTTGCACAGGGTAAAGAGCTGTCCTGCATCCTCTGATTTGTTCAGACCAAAGGTTTGCAAAATTATTTCTTACCAGCGGTTTTTCTTTTTAAATGGTTGGAATAGATTCTAAAATCTCTGACCTGAGCTAGGCAAGGTTACTTATCATGGCAATACCATTAATAGCAGTCACAGTCTTCAGACAGTTGCTGTAGATGCAAATATATTCCAAATACCCATCAGCACTAAAGGTATTTGCTGGTTCTGCTGTTAGTAGTTTTACAGAAGTTAGCAGTCAAGTAACTGCTCACCAGAGTTTAAATGCCATTTTTTGATCAGAAAGAATGTTTTATATAGACCCTAATGATTTACATGAGGCGTGTAAAACCAACAAGATACGCCTTTTGTATAAAAACATTGTAATCCTTTACGTGTCAGATAAAAATTAAACAAAGTCAAAATTTGCAGTCAGAATATATGTTTTGATGTATTTAAATCTATTTTTGTAGTTGCTTCTTTTCTTCTCAATTGTTAAAGTAAAAAGGACTAGAAAATCTGTTCAGTTTTCTTAGTTCTTTATTCCTCTCAGCTGCATTTCTATAGGTTGTTCCTTTTCCTGCAGTTGGTCTTATTAAACTTGCCAGCAGTGCCCAATGCAAAATAAGTTTAATTTTTCCTCAATTTCTTGCTCTCACTTGCATTTTCTCAGTCTTGCAGTTTTAAGGCACCACTGAGTCAGTTGTGTTTGAGAATTCAGAAGTACAATTGGAAGGCCTTTGTCCTGCAGGGGTGGGTGATAGTGAAAGTATTACAGAAACACATCCCTCTAAGCTCACCCTAATGAAACACCTCAGAGCTGCAGTGTTCCAGGACTGAGACACCTCAAGGAAAAGGTGTTTGTCATTTTTGTCTTGATGTGATGCTCAGTAAAGCTGGGGTGCCATTCAGCAACTCCATAATGCTGAAGGGGTTCATCTCTTGTGTTTATTGCCCCACTATTGAGCCTTACCATTAAAAAAGAAGAATCAACTTCACTTTGAAATAGTGTAACTTACACCAATTACCATCTCAATAAAGACACTAAGACTTGCTTTGCTGAGTTAATTGCTATGAATTGTTCAACAGGCCTCACAAATAGGTGTTTATGAGCATATTTCCATCAATTAGATTTTTATTGTGCTTCTTTATATTCAGAGTGACCTTTACAGTGCTTATGAGAAGAATAATTTAGTGCATACTGTACAAGGATTGAATGCTCTCCAGTTACCATTGGAAACATTTGAGGGCTGGTGATCTTTACAGTCACCTTGGAATAAACTCTTGTTTAATGCTGCCTGAGAAAATAAGAATTATGTTTAAAATTACTGAAACAAATGACAGAGAGACTATGTTATCATATTTCTTCTGCATGCGTAGAAATGTACAGGAAATGCTCTCCATTGCATTGGTTGAAAAGATGGGGCAAAAATAGAAAGCAAATAGATTGACAGCCACAGTTAAAAAGCACTTTGTGTGTTGCTAACTGATGGATATTGGTTTCCTTTATAATCACACAATTTATCAAGTTCTGAAACAAATAGAGATTATGTTGAAAACAGCCATGGTCAATATAAGAGCAAACCTCAGTGCTGTACAAAGGGAGCTTTTAACTGTGCTGTGCATTTTGTGATGTTCAATTCCTATCTGTCTTTTGCAAGAAACTGGCTGGATCAGGATGTCCTTGAATTTTTTTTTTCTTTTTTCTTTTTTTTTTTCATTGGGCCCGATGAATTCTATCATCACTTTCTATCCCTTTTTCTCCAAGTTAACAACAGGCTTTGTAATGAAAGATCATTCCAAGGGATGAGTTATGATTCTCAGCAGCACACCCTTCTTCCTTGCTCCTTTGCTGCTTGCCAACAAACTCACCAAGTCCTTAGCAAAAGACAGCATTTCTAAACTCTGGGGTTTGTGTTCTAACACGCTGAACTTGTAGCAGTGCAAGAAGAGGTTAAGATTTTTCTGATAAAAGAACACAGAGCCAGTTAAAGTTTTGTGTCATTACAGCAGTGAGCCTGTTTCCTTGGTTACAAGTCACATGCTCTCCCTTGTTAAAAAGTGAATTCTTTATAATTCAGGCATTTCTGTACTGAGCAGGTGTTTCTGAAATTGGTAGCAAAAAAAATGGGCTCTAGAGCCAGGAAAGAAAGTTTCAATTTGGAGGTTGGGCTCACCATTCCTGTCAGAATAGTTACTGCACACTCATGTCTGGCAGGGAGTTGCCAAGGTGGATTTGGTTAGCTAAATCAGAAATTGTTTCTAATTTTAAACCCATAGAAAATCCTGCTTCTAATTTGTCCATACCTAACTCATAAACAATAGATCCAATATTTTTTAAAGCTCCTTATGCCATTTTTGGATCTGGAACAAATTTTTGCATCCAGGCTATGAAAAGTGAAATGCTAATATAGTTAAGTGTGCTGGACTTCAAAGTCCTGTCCTCATTTGTGATAGCATGAAAGCGCTTTGCTGTGGAATAAGGTATGGAACAGTTTACTTTTTTTTTTGCTTTCAGCTATGTTGACAGCCATCTTGAGACCTTTTCTTTGTGGTGTGGTGTGGCTGTCCTAAGTGAGTAATAAAGATATTCTTGTCAGACGAGCCATATGACAGCTGTACCTGACATGCAAATATAGAATTGCTGCACCTTTCTTGTAAGCAGTGTGGTTTCTACCAGCATTCTCACTTTATTCCCTTCTGATGATCAGAACTGTGTAATATACTGAATTAATGATATACAGGAATAGAATTTAACCCAAGAAGATGTCATTATCATAACATGTTAAAGTGCACAGCACAGTGTCAAGGTGTTAGTTTAAATCAATTTAACAGCAATGCATAAAACCAGAAAAGTCCAGATTGCAACAGCCTGCAGTTGTTCACCAGAGTCATTCTTTTAACTGGAGTGACTTGCTCAGAACTTTCAAGTGAGGTTTTCAGCCTGGAGGAGTGTACTGAAAATACTGGAATTTTTCACAAAATACATGTAGGAAGGTAGACTAATGGAATAAAGCTTTGTCAAATACTCAGGAGGATTTGCTCACTGAGCTTGGGCAGTCCAGTGTCACACTGTGATTGAGGTCTGGGTGGCTGAAAACCAGAGTGAGTCAACAGGGACTCGAGGCCTATATTGTAATAAAGGAGATGTGAAATGAGGGCAAACTGAAACATGAACAGGTGAATTGATTTGAAAGAGATAACTTGATGCTATTCATGCAGGAGGGAATTGGTTTACATGGGGAGCTGTGGGAATGATGATTTCTGGACAACAGACCAACATAGAATCACCTTAGCACAGGAATTTGTTGAGAGAAGAATGAGGCATGAACAGGAGCAAACAATAGCTGGGGTTTAGTGGGTAATGGTGTTGTGGCTGTCAGCGGGAATTATTATAGAAAGAAAACTGGAGAAGGTAGGGAATACAAGAATAAATGAGTAGAATAAGAGTAGAGGAGTGTTGTAAAATGTAATAGGAGCAAGAGACTAAATGAGACAGTTTGGATTGATTGAAGAGAAGGTATGTTAAAATGGGGAAAATGGTGGAAAAGAATGTAAAAAAAGATTTATTTTCCTTTACTGCATTTTATGCACACATAGAAGAAGCCATTTCATTAGAAGGGATTTTCTTTCATTTTTTGAAATGGCAATGGTAGCTGAACTAGCAACCAAAGGTGTTCACCATAGGCACAGAATTTTTATTTAAACACTATGTGGAAGGTAATTTGTCTTCGAAAACAAGCCTTGAAAAAAATATACATTGGTGATTCTGGAATTTTTGAATATTCTTACTGTGTATAAGGGTTCAGCTCCCCATAGGATCTTGGGGTGAGAAGGTCTGGTGCAATGAGCATTCTGCATTCAGTATTACTCCATGTTCAGAGCAATGTAAATGCCTGGCAAGAGGAGATCCGTCTGCTTTGCTTGTCTGACCAGCTAGGTGGGCATTCAGTGGACCTGTTCTCTGTGTGCTGGAACAAAACTGCCTCTCAGCCTTTAATCCTCAGCTCTGTTAGCTTCCATTCTCTCCATCATACCCTGAATATATTTTTGTGAAGTGCTTTCAGCATAATTCAGGACGATTTTTTTTAAGTACTAGAAACTTGGAAAATGCACAAGCAAACATCTTCTATCTTCAGCTCCATTGTCTGCATACTTTAAGATCAATTTTTGCTCATGTAAACATTTAGTGAATTCTGAGGTAATTTATATGTTGATCCTCTCCATTCAGCAGTATATGTACTCTGCTTATCCTAAAACGCTAGAATCTGGATTTCCTTGGTAGGAAACAATTTCTTTGTGCAGTTCCAAAACTCTGCTGTCACTGTTCATTGGTATCAGGATACTGCTAGCAGATATATGAAATGATGAAATAAGCATTTGTGGGGCATATGCAAATACTCAAAAATTAGATCTAGGTGGCAATTTTAATAATATTTAAAATGCAGATTTTTGTGGTATCATCTGTGTCAGTTTGCTGTGCTCATTCTCTGGGCCTAAGGTATGAAGTGTATGGAAGGATGTAGGAAGGAGATCTGTGTGCCTTGGAGAGCCAGCCCCGAGGGGACAGGGACCCTTGTGGGCAGGGCTGGGCCTGGCACCTTGGGCTCGTTGGGATTTTGCCTTTTAGCTGTGGCTGCTGCTCAGTCTGTGCCAGAGCAGCCCAGCCAGGCCTGCCCGGAGCCCCCGTGTGCCTGGCAGCCCCAGTTCCCAGTCTGTGTGTGTGAGGTTCCGTCTCCCCAGGGGCTGGATGGGTGCTGTGTTCTGCAGCTCTGCTGGGTTCATGGGCTCTTCGTGCGGTGTTTGTCTCCAGAAGCAACGCCACGGTGCTGGACCTAAATCTTGGATAAAACAAATGCGTGTTTTAGTTCTCATACACAATAATGAATCAAGAGTTGCAAAGCATGACCATGAAAACAGCCACATACTAACTGATGTAAACCTGCTCTCCATTACCCTCCTTGTCTGCACCTGATTACTGACAACTGTAAAACATTGGCATTGAAATTGTCATGTTTGAGTTTGACATCTTGACAAGATTGATAAAAACTTTCCTAGTAAGGACATAGAACATATTTCTACTTGAATAGCTAAGAAATATAACAGGGCATTTTGTTTTTTCCTCCCTTCAAATAATAGTAATTATCAAAGGTTCGGATTCTTTTTTGTTCATGAACAAGTATACGTAATTTGTAAAGGAAGCTACATCGAGTTATCTTTCTATTATCTTTGCAATTGTCTAGTTATTTCTTTTTACTATGTAAACCAGTTTTTGGCATAATTGTCTGAGTAGAATTATTTAAAAAAAATTGGTGCAATGATGCACCTAATTTAATGAAAAAGAGTTTTATTTTCTATGTGTTATCCTACTTTTCCTAGTAAATGGCACTAGACATGTCTGGACAGTTTATTTCTTAGTTATCCTCTCTGTCTGTAACAATTTGCTCCATTATTCTGCTGGAATTGACTTTTTCAGAGGAGGAGAGCACAGAGGAGTTTGCAACTCAGTCAATCAATAGCTGAGAATGTGCTAAAATGCTGGGAGTGTAAGCGAGTGCAGATGCCCCCGTGTTCTTGCTGTCCTTGCTGTATGACAGTGTCTACCTTCCAGCATGTGGGAGCTCTCATACTTTGAACTACCAAAGCTGTGTCTTTTTGTCCCTTTTCAGTCAAAGCCCCCAAAATTCATACAATATTTTAAAATGAGCACAGAATTTTCAATATAAAAAGCCCACAAACATACAGAATTATATTGCATCCTAATGCATATTTTTATGTAGGATCCAGGTCATCAAAGAGCACTAGATTCGCCAAAAAAAAAATATCAAAGTGAATATTTTAATTTGGTGTGAAGACAATTTTCTTCTCAGTATAATTTTTCATGCTGCTGAGCAGGTGAGAGTACATTTAATTGCCTCTATAGTGACTGCATAATGGGATGGTAGGAGCCATTTACTGCATGGTTGTTCAGGACTGGCTCAGGTGCTTCACTGAGTCATGTGCACACCCCACAGACACCTCTGATGGAGCTGTATAATGTTCTTTTCACAAAATTTTCCCTTCTTGAGCCAATTTCCTGGCCTTAACCCAAATTTACATGAGTTCCTTGTAATGAATTTGTGATTTTTTAAAGCTAACTTTTTGGCCTACTAAATCCTGCAAAACAGTTTATAATATTTATTCTACAGCTGCACTTAAACTAGCTGATCTAAAATTGCTCGTTAAGTTTCTCTTTCTGGAGCTTATTTTAAGAAAATTGCCAGCTTTAGATATTCACAGTCAAATCTCAGCATATTAAGATTGTATAACAGGCAGTTCAGGAGATGTATTTTGGAGAACTTACAGGTAGGGAAAGGGAACCATCTGCAGGTCCCCAACAGAAAACAAGTTTCCAGTGGAAAGTGTTTTGAACACTGTTGATGTGAACGTGTTGTTTTGTAAGAAGCCATCTGGTCAGTCAGAGCAATCTGTGTGCAAGTGCGGATGGATCCGGGAGCTCGGGGATCCAGAACCCCGAGTTCCCTGTCCTGCTCCTGGGGCCAGGGCCCTGGGGGCTCCCCCCGGGAGGATGTGCTGCCCCCGCATCCAGCGGGCCTGCATCCCACAGCCGAGCTCTCGGTGGGAATGGCACCGTGCTGGAAGGAGCAGAGAGGCCCCAGGTTCCATTCTCCGTGCACTGAAAGCAGGCTGCAGCTAGGTGGGATGGCTTGGAGCAGATGGGATGGGGAGCTTCCCTTTTTGGTAAGTTCTCATAGCCCACAACTCTTCTACTGATGTTTTCTGAAATTAGAATTTGAAATATACGACTGAAGAGGGAATTATTTCTTTAAATATATGTTCACAGAATGAATAGAAACTGATTAATGGAACTGAAAGAAACCAAACAAAATAATACCGTATTTATCATATACCTTCTATTTAAACTATATTTAGAAATTGCATAGCATGCAACTGTGGCACTTCCAGATGTTTTTGAAGCCATACTATTCTCACAAAGAGTGAGGTTATTTCTACTCCTGATTTTCTCTGATGTTTTGGAAGGAACTTAGGGGCTTCTTACTCACTTTAACCAGTCTGCATGGCAAAATATATTACTTAAACTACACTAGTGTGGCCTGGGGGATGTGACCTCCACAAAACCCAGTCTGGAGATTCACGAGTTTAATTCTCTACTTAGTAAAATCTTACATAGAGTCATGAAACCGATAGGCACAGTTTATAACAGATGACTGCTGGTACAAACCAGTTACTGAAATTCAGTATGTGTTCAAGAGAAAGACTTTAATTTGACATTTTCAGCTTGAATTCTATTAACAGGGGAAGCTTGATAGAGATACTTGCCAGCAACACAGACCATCGAAAAATCACTTTTCTTCTACGGATTTCTAAAATGTGGGAGAATAGAAGATCTCCCAGACCAGCAGATGTGCAGTGGATGTACAAAGGCAGCACCTCCAGCGAGAACAGGATTTAGGGGATTTGTTCTTTGGGAAGCAGGGTCCGAGTTCCAGGACCTGCCGGGTTGGCTGTTACCTCCCTGTGGTCAGGGCATAGAGCCCTGTTCTCTCTGCAGTTCCCAAACACCCATTGTCGTGTAGCCAAAGTGCCTTTCTGATACTCTGGGAAATGGAAAAGGGCCTTTGCAAGGTGTCTGGTGCAGAAAACCAAGGAGTGGCCCCTGAAGGGCCCTGCTGCTTTCGTTCTGCCTGCCGGCCATCCCCGGGGGCGCTGCTGGTATTTGCCCCCTGCACGTCAGGCCTTGGTGCGCCCGGAGCTGCTCCGCACTCACCCAAGGGCCCTTTGCATACTGGGTGGGTCTCTGGGGCAGCTGCAAAGCCTTTGGGCACTGGATGGCATTTGCAAACAGTTTTGGTGAGCTGGATTTCTGTAATGTATTGTCAGAGATATTACAAGCTGAGCTCTCAGACAGGAGTTTATGATGTTTGCTCTAGATCCCCTGAAATGTCAATATCTCAGAGCAATTGCCCTTGAGAAATCTGTTATGCAGGGGAAAAAAGGGGAATAATTATTGAAAATACACTGTTCTTTAAATCAGAATGAGTGTGTGCAAATGTATTCCCATATGTAAATTTTACATAATTGCTTGAATGGCAGAATTAGTAGAATGATTTTCAAAAAAATAATTTGCTAATGAAACTACATGACTCTTTTTCCTCTTCATGGAACTGTTAGATTTGGAGTATTGCAAGAAAACCTATTCTGTAATGCTCATTTCACTGGGAATAAAACCAAAGATTAAGTTTAATTACTTTTCCACAGTGGAAGAGATTTTGAGGAATGAATGAGGCTATGCTAAGGATGGAAAATAAACTTTATTCCTTTCTCTTAGCATATGAAGCAGTAAGGAATACTCATGAAACTGTGGTTTAGAACAATCTGTTTATACATCTTATATTGCAGTCTTCCAGTGCTTATTCATACTCCTTTCTGTGTAACACTGACAGTAATGGATAAATGGATGCATCCATTCAAAGATATAAAGCAAATAATCTTCATAAGGGAGGTATCTTTGTACTTGTGCATGTACTTGGCTTTAATCCAGACCATAACAAGCTTGTTTATGCCCAACTGCACAGTTTTTCAAAAGGAGGTGGGTTATTGCTTTTCCTCATTTGAACTTGTATTGAAAAATATTGCAGCAGCCATCAGTTTTTCCTGTGAAAACAGCAGGAATTAGCTACAGGCCATCACTGAAATTCAAAACATCCTACAGAAGCTTTGTTCCTTGGTTTTGCTTATCTGCCAGCTGTAAACATAATCCATTCAATTCTGTTGTATTATGGATCCTATTTTTGTGGTGTATTTTTAATATGTTTGGTACTTGTGTGGTGGTAGCAGAATCCATGAATGGTTAGCTGAAGGGTATCAAGAATAACTTGATGTCCTTATAGGTCCTTGTCTATTAATAACAAAAAATTCATAGTATGCAGGCTTTATTCCCTGCCATAGCCCTTCACATCATTAACCAGTGAGTAAAAAAAGTGATTTTGGCTGGTTTTTTTTTTTACTTTAGACTGCTTCAGAGGTCTCCAAATACATCCTCTGTAGATACAAATGAGGCCAAGTGTCAGTTCAGAGATGCCAAATGACCTGAACTCCTGAGGTCCGTGCAGAAATAACAGTGGCAGCTTCCTCGGGCAGTGCTGGTGCGTGGGCAGCGGGGATGGCACAAATCTCCATCCTCTCCCTGCTCCCACTCCTGGCCCTACATGGCCCGGGGACAGCACCAGAACCTTGTGTACTGGCAGCACCAGTCTGGCACCAGGCTCCGCTGCTCTGTGAGGGTGGAGCCCAAACAGCTGCACAGTTCCTCATGCAGCTCTGCCCTACCGCTAAACAGGCTTCTTCAGTTTACTCTTGCTCAAATAACCCAAATTTAAACAGAAATTCCAGGAAGGATTTGTACTGAGATGGCTGGGGTCACCATCTCCAAGAGCAGACCAAAGTAATTTTTCTTCAAATCTTCACATATTAATTACACAGTGCTCCAGAATTTGATTATACCAACAGCAGTATGAAGGTTTGTTTTTAGATTAAGATTTTAGAAGTGTAACACAATTACACTTAAGAGTTTAGTAAAACTCATGATGTGTGGTAAAAAGAGACCTGCTAATCTTTGGGTCTGAAAGTTAGAAATATGGGCCTTGCAAACAGCAGAGTCCCTTTCTTACTATTCCACGTCTATCTGACTTCTGAAATCTTGTTTCTTAAATTTTATACTTATCTTTAAGAGCTCATAAATTAATTCTGTATAAGAGATTTATTAGTTTTAATACAGTAAATCTGATAAATCATATATATACTCTGAACAGCTCTAAATGTCTGACTCTGTTAGAAATCTTTCAGTAGAAGACTCCTACATAATAAAAGAGCTAAGTCCTAAAGCAGCAGCTATTGAGAATAGCCAGGTGTGACCGAAGGCAAAGAAAGTGGTGTTAGTTTACATTGTCAAGCAGACTGAATATTTTATCATATTTTTACTGTTAGTGCTACAGCTGAGTCAAAATGCATCTAAATCCTGAAGGCTCCAAGAAAATCCAGTGCCCAGCATTGCTGGGCAGGGGACAGGGATAAGAAGAAAAGGCTTCCTGCGTGCCCGCGGAGCTGTCGCTGCGGTCGGTTCGTGTGCCGCCTGAGCAGGGCACAAACAGCCTCTCCTCGCTGCTGCTCAGGCCAGCACAGCACCCCTGCCAGGGGAGCCCTGGCCACACACTTCCCCTCCTGTCTGCTGGGCTCTTCCGCTGCTGGCAAAGCAGAGCTACCCCAGCAAAGATAAAATTCTGCATCATCTCACATCTCCTGTGCATGTGCCCCTGTCATACTGGCCAGTGACACAGGTGCTTTACTGAGCTTCCAAACCAGGGAAAGGGAGTTGCTATTTAGTTCAAAATTTACCTGGACCCATCAATTGTACTTTATCAAAGTTGACTGTTCTTCCTAACAGAAGGAATCTCCATGTGGCCAAAAGCCACAAACCGCAAAGAAACAAGAAGGGGAATTCATAGGTAAATGAGGAAAGTGCCTGCCTTGTGATCCTGTGCCAGGTTCCTTCTGGGATGAAACTCAGCTGGCCTCCAGAAGCAGATTCTTTGGGGAGCAGCAGCCATTTCCAGGCTTCTCCAGGAGCTGGAACTGAGAGGGTTCAGCAGCTCCCAGCTGCCAGGAATGTCACTGCAGCCCTGCAGCTCCACGGCAGTGGCTGCCAGCAGTGGGACAGTCACGGCTGCTCACTGGTGTCCTAAATTGATTCTTCTCGAATATTCTGGAAAAGGAGCAAGCTTACTGCAAATCTGATATATTTTTTATTTTGAACTCATTGGCAAAGGTCTGAGTTACAGAGGGACCAAGACGATACACTTTTTAAAGGCTCTGATCCTGATGGTACCTGCAGAGCTGACCCCAAATTTCAGGAGCTCCTGGCCAGCAATGCACTGCGCATTGAACTCCCACTGGAGTCAGGAGCAAATTTGGCTGCCTGTTAACCTAATTTGGAGTCATAATGAAAAAAAAGGATGAGATGCATTTATCACATTTTCATTTTACAGAGAAAATAATTAAAATATGATTGAACAGAAAATGTGATTTTGGTTGCTGGTTACTGTGGCCGTCTTTTTGCCAGCCAGCCTGGTGCTTGTTCAGTTTCTGTCTAATCCAGCAAGGTTGTGGCATCCCAGGCTGGCTCCTGTAGTCATTTACTAGGCAGTGTCATTCTCCAAGGAGCTTCCTTTTCCATCTTGGATTAAATGTAAACATCAGTCCCTGTCTTCATTACCAAGAACAAAGTCAGCATTTCCCTTGTTATTCTGTTGATGGTACTGATTTATTTACATATTTCCCTATCTTGATTACTTTTGTTTATTTAGAGAGTGCAGATCTAATTCCACTATGCCAAGGCTCAACCCTCTCCCTGTGATCAGCTTGCCAGGTGCAGATGTACTATTTTCTACAGTTTTTCTTATCCAACTCAGTGGGAATTTCTTTTTTATCTTACTAAATAATGGGCTAAAATGAAGAATAATTTAAAAGCTCCCAGGGGTTGAGATTGTGGCATATATTTTTGAGGTTTTTAGGTCATGGATCACTATTAGTATCAAGCTTATAGCTGGAATGCAATAACATTCCCTTAGTATTTAAAAAATAAAACCCAGAAAGAGTGATTGCTGTAGAACAGTGTTCCTCATGTTATTGTTGCCACCATATTTTCCAGAAAAGTTATGATTATGATTCCTGGAGCAATTTTTAAGTTTGTTCATTTTTTATATTCATAGCTGTTATTTTTAATGTGACGTCAATTCAAATTTGGATCTGTCCCTGAGAATGGTCACATCAGCTCTCTCCTGCCTTTTGCACATGTTAATATCATGTATAATCTTCATGAGAAATAAGATACTCAGAGAAGCAGCTGATACCTCTTAACTTGATGGAGCAATTAAAACTGAAGCACTTCCTTGGAAGATCAAAACAACGTTTTGATCACAACTTTTCTCTATCATTCCATTTGCTTCTATGGTAATTTTAAAAGAAGGGGCTTGTCCTTAAAAGAATGATGGTAATTGTTTGTGCAGGTTTTTCTGAAGGGCTGTTTACTGCCAAACCCAAAGCAAAGAGCGCTAAGTTGCATTATTCCCTTGGAGACTGTTTAAACCCACGGAAAGCTGCAGCTGCCAGGGCTTTGGGGCAGATATTCCTGCCTGGCTGACTAGGAATGACGAGTCAGGGAGCGAGGAGGGGACAGAGCCCCTCCGCAGGGACACAGCAGCCAGCTCGCCCCACCAGGGCCGTTGCCAGGAACTGTTTGCTCCTGAGCCCATGGCAAAACAGGAGACTGGAAACTGCTGCTCTTCCCAGGTGCTGAAAGTAGGTGGTGTTGGAGGCTGGAAGTCTGATGTGGTAAAGTAAGGCAGGAATAAGCACCAAGGTTTTTACTGCCATTAGTCTCAGCACATTAGTGAGCTCAGGATCAGGTAAATGATAGGAATGAACAGACAGGAAGAAACATTTTAAGCTTTCAGATTTTTCCTCTCTGTGATAGTGGCAAAGTCAAGAAAATTGGAGGAGATGATAAATTTTTCTCTTTTTTCCCCCATTTTCCCAGTTCTTGGCATGGAACATGAATTATTTGCATTTTGTGTTCTGGGTAAACTGGAGGTGGAGAGCTCAGGGGTGTTAATACTTAACTCCTTTTACTGGCTTTATATGTTCTGGTGTCTGAGAAGGCATTTGCTGTAAACCTTGTTGTTATGCCCAATGCCAATTGTATTGATTATGTGCTGTTTAAAAACTAATTTGGTAATTAAAATTGTCTGCCTTCCATGTCAAAATTGTTGTGTGCAAACAGTTTGTGAATATGGAGGAGGAAGTGCCTGGCTGGTCACTGAGGCACTGCTGCCTCAGTGCGTGGAAATTGCTACTTGCCAAACAAAAGTTTTAGTTTATTTTCATGTGTATGATGCACTGTGAATCCTAATGCACGTCTTCTGTCTTCAGTTACCTCAGTATTTTCAATAAAATTGTATCCTAGCCGGCTGTGCTTTCCTTAAGGATAATTACTTACTAGCAGGAAAACCCAAATCCAGGTATTCACTGAACATGCTTCTTCTGAAAGCAAATCTGACCTTTTGTTATTCCATAAACAGCCTCGGATCATGTTCTGCTTCTGAACCCCTTGTTCTTGAAATCCCCTCTCACTGTGTGTGGTGGATGGTGCTGCTCACACAGAGTCACCCCTGACAGCAGGAGAATGAGTAGAGCTGAATGTTGGTGATTTCCAGACGGAAATGGATGGAACAGCCAAACTTCCTGCCTTTCAACTGAGCACAGAAATACAAACCCCCAGTATATCAGTTATAAATAAATGTAAATCTGTGTGTAGTGGTTTCTGTCTTCGAGTTAGCTAGGCAGGGGTTGTTTGCCAGAGCACAGTATTCATGCATTCTGTTATTCTGTCCGGGGCATCACAAGGCATGGAGAGTAACCATTCCCAACTGCAGAGGTCGTGTGCAGTGGAAAGCCAAGGAATGAGAGTATTAAGTACAAATATTGCGGAGATGGAAACTGAGGAAAGGTCACCTTTGCAGGGTTCTGAGCATTTCCTGAGTGAAAGAGTGTATAACAGAGATGTAATTCAGTTATAGAACTTTTAGATACAGTAACCATCTTGTTATTCCAACTTCATTTTGAAGTTAGTGGGGAAAAAATGTTGTTACCAGAGTTATGTACAGTGTCATGGTTTACAGGAAAATCCAAATAACAATGCAGATGTTGATGAAGAAAGTCTTCATGCTTTTATGGAAACTGAATTGTAGCACATGAATGTTCAAGTCAAGGTAATTTGAATTGTAACAAATGGAAACACGATTATGTGTCACTCTTTCTCTGCAAGGAGAGATCAAATACGTCATGAGTGTATGTGGAAGTTGAAGGAAGTACATTATCCAAATGGTCGGACAGACTATTAGAATTAATGCTTTTCATTTCTTGAAATTTCATTTCAGAAAATTTCATTTCAGATCTAATCTTGATGGGAAATGATTATTCAGTTTGTAACCTGACAACTTTGCTCTAATAGTGTCTTCAGGATTTTCAGTGTCAAATTGTACTATGGAGGGATTTTCTTTCTCTATCTTCTGTTAATAACTGACTCTTTAAACATCCAAATCAGACATTTGTATTAATAAATGGAGATCACTGTTTCTCATTAATAATTATATTTAATTTCTACAAAATTGGGAGCAGTGGCAGGAAATGTGTCTCCAATTATTTTTATGTTTCACCAACTGGAAACAAGGATTTTACCCAGCTGACTGCAAAGCAGGAGTTAACACAGTATGTGAAATTATGTAGTGAATTCAGAATCTTAGTTAATAATGCCACTAAACAGGTGCCTTCCCTGATTTTGGTGGGCAGAAGGTGCTGAGATACGTTGCATTGTCAAGTCAGAGTTAGTTCTTGATTTCTAATGAGGATCTCCTGATATGGTCTGGGCATTTCCTGACAGGACCTTTTTGAGGAGCACCACATTAGGTGTTGAAGTTATAACCAGAACTAGATTATTATAATGACTAACAAAGAATTAATAACACAAGAAGCTGGCAAAAGTCACCAAATTTATGTGGCAGTGAATGCCTTTTTTCATGAGGTGTGTTTAATATAACTCAAGTAAAACTAGAATTATGAATATCTCCAGAGAGGCATTTATGTGTGAGATAGATCTATAGATAGATACATGAAATGCCTGATCCTGAGCTTTGCTACACTCCCAAGATGTGCTTATTACTTCTGTTCTCTGGCTGATACAAAAGTATTTCGAATTGCAGATATGTTATACTATTTTTATCAGAAACTTCTCTAATTTTATCCGGAAGACTAGGCAATGACATGGGAAAGAAATTTCTTCATGTAAATGCTCACAACATCAGCCAAGAGAATACTGCAGTTCCATATACTGAGTATGTAAAGAAAAACCCACAAAATACAGTTTACATTTGGATACAGGGAGAGCAATAAATCAAAGGTATGAATAAACCAGCAGCTGATGAAAAGGACTGGTTATTTTAAGCTATTTTCTATAGATGCACCTCAGGCAGAACTTGACACCAAGACAAAATCAATGAAACTGAATCGTTTGCCAAACAAATGCTGGGCAGATCAATCAGGAATGCTTAAAAGCTAAACAATGACCCGGTGGGAAGGAGGAATTGATTGCCTCAGCAGGTTGCGTTTTTCTTCAGAATGGGCCAAGGTGAGAATGTAGAAAAGAATTTGAGCCTTTTATAGGTGGACATTCCGCTGCTGAACAGGGCAGTGCCTGGCAAGCCTCTCGGCCTGGAAAATTGGACTGTGCAAAGGCTTCTGTGGCTCAGAAGGAATAGAATGAGAAGCAGAATGTTTTATTAAAGCCAAACAGCTGTAGCCGGGACAGGTGTAGGCTTGGACGAATTGCAGACTTACCTCAGGGACTTGGGGGAGCTGGGCTGGGAGAGTTACTGCAGCACAGCTACTCCCTGGTTTAGATTTAGGTAGTTTAAATTTGTATTTTAATCTGGGTAAAATAAACATCTAGAGGTGGACCCTAACTCAGCCTCCCCAAACTAACCTAGGGACTATTTTTACTGAGTGTGACAAATGAGAGGATTTGCAAACCTTGTAGGTAATGGTTTATTCTTCCTTCTCCATCCCAAAGACTGTGTGCCAAAAAGATTTGTCTCAGTTCCATCTTCAAGTGCATTTGCCAGAAACAGACAGAATAATTTTTAGGTCTTCATGCCTCTGCCCAAGAGTTCATGGAATGTTTGACAGGTTGAATTGTCAGTACATTTAGAAAGCGTCTTGTTTAGTGCCAGAGACTATATAGGTATCATTCGACCTCTAGGCCAGAACTAAATTACTAAATCTAATAACAGGAGACAGAAGAGATGGGAGGTGAATTTTTTCCTCCTGTTTGATTACCATGTGCTTTGGGGGGTTGATAATTTTGCCAGAGCTGAAGCAGGCGAGTGAGATGGGTGGTTCTCCCATCAGGTTTGGAAAAAGGGAGAATGAAAAGGAGGCTGAAAGACTCTTAAATTTATGACTCTTTTTTATTACTTGAAATTTTTCCCCCCATAGAACATCTGTTTCCATGGAAGTTGATCAATTCAATTTCAGCTCCGGTTTTCTTTTCATGCTGGATGCATGAAGATGTAATTCCTCAGATATACATTGATTTCTGTAAACCTACATTAGATAATGATGTGTCTTAGATTGTCATTATAAAAATTAGCTAAGACATTTAAGAGAAATTAATCTCTAATTTAGTTATTAGATATGTTGTGGAGTAGCATCATTTAAATTAGCAGAATTACTTGCAATTTCTGTCCTTTGCTCACAGACACTGGTGTTCATGTAATTACCCTAAATGACCTGAGTACCTCAGCCCTGCCTGGTAGGGCAGACTGATATTAATTCATCTCTCTTCATTTTAGGGGAACTCCTTCTCCCCTTTTGCCCTTTTCGCTCTGCATAGCTTTGCTCCATTGGGCTGGCACGGATGTCGTTTTGGGGACATGCCAGCAGGAGGAGCTTGTGCATTGAAATGTGCTTTCCATAAAGCAATCACCAACTGACAGTAATTGCACTCCACTGGTGCTGCAAGGTGAACCAACCACCTTGTACCTGCCAGGGATTCCCGTGTGCCTCAGGCAGCCAAAGCTCTGTCAGCACTGGCCACTGTGCTGGTGAATTAACCCATTTTAGATTGAGCAAAGCCCAGTGAGGCGAACATTTAATTTTATTCCATTGTATACTTGATATTTAGATTATTTTGTGTTTACATGTTCTGGAAACTACATCTCTTAGAACAAAATCACAACCCTCTGAAGCCAATGTCACATGCTGTCTTTTACAAACATCACAGTATCAACACTGCATTGCTCAATTTTATAAATAGTATAAAAATTATGAGTAATAATATTCATGTTACTAAAAGAAATCCATGGTAATGAGCACAGCTGAAATTGGATTCACATGATCAGAATTCTCTACAGCAACTTAGATAGCATTGCTGAGTTTCAGAATAAGAAATCATAGGGCCACAATTTGAAGTCAAATTATCCTTGGCTACCAAGAATTAAAAACATAGGTTAAATTAATTTTTAGACTTTTTATTTTAGTGACAAGGAAAATAAGGAATCAAAGATCTAACTTGTTAATCTGGTTATTGAAGAAGAGGAGGATGTTTGCCACAAGTATTACGCATTTTTTTTACACAAAGGACTTCTTATTTACCTTGGAAGACTTGACTTAGGAAAATCCTTTATTTTAACTAAAGCTATTGCAGAGTTTTCTGCTTAGAAATGTAGACCAATTAAATACTCTGCCATTAAAAAACCCCACAAAACTTTATTTTCTGTTGCTTAGCATCTGAATTGAACATAACTTTTCCATACTGGTTTTTTTTCTCTTCCCTTTGTGGGTGTGAGTGTAGTTCTGAAGCCGGTGGCCGGGCAGGACAGCTGCCCTTTCTTGCAGAAGTGTTCTGCTGCCTGCAAGTGAACTTTCCGGTCAATCCCAAGACTTGTTAAAGGCTTTTGCTTTGCTAACACCTTTCCCACGTGGATGCTCCAGATGCCCCAGTGGGGCCCGAGTGTGCCTGTGGCTCTGGCCGGAGTGACTGACCTGTGTGTGAGGAAGGTCACTCTGCAGGAAAAGAAACTGCACAGCAAACTTTGAGGATTGCTTTAAAACGTATCTGAGTTTGTTTAATATGGCCAGAAGTGCAGATGAGTGATTTCTCCTTTCTGGACTTGTTACCACATTCTGAAGATAGGTATTATAAGGTTGGGGTTTTTCACTTATGAAAATAAGCTTGGCTTTGTATGCAGTGTAATACTATTGCTTAGTTGAGTTGCTAACTGCAGAAAACTTAGTTTTATTTATTGATCTGTGTGTAAGCAGTTTAATTAAAAACCATGTGGATTGCTGTAAAAGAATGGCAAAAGTACAATGCTATCCCTTTATACTGTAGTTTTCCGAGGAGTCTATAGCCTGAATATCACCTAGGTAAGCTGGAATTTTCTGTTACTGCTTGTTTTTGAACTTAATGTACTTCTCAGGGTCTTTTGCAAAAGGCTCATTCATGTAAGACTGTATAGTCTGTTGTGGGTCAGGAGAGACTGAAGAATTCAGGGATGTATTACCAATGTACTTCATCATGTAATGATACATCCATCCATGATTAGAGGACTGTTAATTGAGCATCATCCAAGCTCTTGTCTATTTTGCTTGTACTTTTATCACTTCAAAATGCTTTTCCCACCATTTCTGAACTGCAATCTCATAGAGGTCCGCTTTTATCTTGTAACTTGCAATCTTCCATAAAGTATTGGAAGTTCTACTAGTTCTCATTTCTGAAAGAGCCCATTTTGTAATTCCCACCTGAGACACCAGTAGAAAGAATGCAATTCCGTGATGTTGAAGATGTGTGCTGTACTTCGCAGTCATGTGCCAGGCTCTCATAACATCTGCTTTTTTCATGTTGGAAATAACTACACAACAATGACATATAACATAAATCAGCCGTTCTGTGTTTATTTCTTGTCTCTCTAGTGATATCCCAGCCTCTGGAGAAGCAGTGAGCAAAAGCAGTCGCTCCAAAGTGACCACCCGCTTCCCCAAACTGTCCCGCAGCCACCCGAGGGAGCCCCGCAGCCTGGAGCCTCAGAGTGGTGACCTCTGACCCTTCTCCTCAGGTCTCACTACGGGCAGCACGTACTTTAGGTTGTTCTGTGATCCCTTCCTAGCCTGTATTTATAATTTAAGCTCCTGAAGAGACTACAGCTGCATCAACTTAAATCCTGAAAAGAGACATTCATTACCAAGGGTCATATCCTGATTAACTACTTTGGAAGGCAGTAATCACTTTCTCAAAAGAATCCGAGGGCTCTTCACGAGAGCTCAGCAAACTGATCGGCATTTCCTTTGTTTTGTAAAGCTGCACTGCACAAATTCTCCTTTGTTCCTCTGAAGTCCTGTCACAATGAATTCCTTGTTTGTATTATGTTGTCCCTTTTTCCATGTACAGTTTTCTGTTCCAGAGAGACATGGGCTTCACGTCAAGACGATTTTTTTTTCCTTAGAAGAACCTTTATGATTATCACTACTTAATATGTCAGAAGGATGTGCTTAAAAGCACCTCACTAATTTATTACCTTTTGTAAATAGAAAGACTGTGTTGTTTTGGTTTTTTTTATTGTAAACCTCTGACACACAAAGGTTTTTAAAAAATTGACAATGTAGATGATGAGAAAAACATTACAGGTGAAAAAATAGCTTTTTTACATTTCTAGTTAGATACTCAACAGCATTCATTTGTGGGAAGTAATTCTTTAAAATCAGAGAATGTAACAATTTTTTAGTGAAATTTCAGTCTTCTGTAAGGCAGGTGCAATATTATTCATTTCTACAAATCACCACCGAGAGACACAAAATTAGTGTGGTACAAAACAGTGCTTGGATTATATTTTGTTATTAATTTGTTGCTTATGTTACAGAACAGTCCATCATCAACAGGGCAGGGTGGAATTCTTAATCTGATTTTGTAAAACCCTTCTCATGGTGATACTTAAAATTGCCTGTAATGAAAGTGCCTGTTACCCATCACCTCTTATTGAAAATTAATTTGTAATGCTACTACTGTAAGAGTAACTAAAACATTGACAGGAATTGTTACAAGTGATGGAAGTCCTGACATGGATTAACTGGAATCCAGTTCAGTATCCATTAGCTGCACTGCCGTAGGCAGTTAATTATGTTTTTGCTATCTCCTTCTCCTCATTAAGTTTAAGCAGTGTATGTTCCAATTTTCTATCAATTGTGTTCTGGTTTCCCTTTATGTAAGAACATCTTTCCTCTCAGAAGTTCTTTTGGATAACGTTACTTAAATTGATGTATCCTGTCATTTTATTATCCATTCATTATATTAAATTTTCACATCTTACATTCTTCTCCAGGAAAAAACAAACTGATGCTGAATAACAGACTTTGTACCTCAGTGCTTTACTAAAGTGTAAAGTGTGTTCTGCAGTCCTGTGAGCAGTGAGTGCTGTTCAGGCAGGTCAGTGATTTTCCTCTCAGGTGGGAAGGGCTTTGTTCCCCACAGTGAGTGGCCTCAGCGCTGCCTGAGCCCCTCGTGCTGGGTTCCCACCGCTGAAATGTGGAGCTTTCAGATTGCACTCAACTGCAAAATGTGGCAGAGAGGAGTGAAATTCACTCTCCAGGTCAGAAATTTCAGTAGGGGAAACACCAGGAAGTAAAATCATGTTACAGAAATGAAACAACATTTCTCAGTCAGTAAGAGATCTCAGTTACCGCACAGACAAAGAGAAAAGCCCAAAGGCCAGCCTGGGAGCTCGCTGCTGAGTGTTCATTAATAGATTAATTACTGTTGGTGTTTTGCCTTAGTTACAGTGAGACACTTACTTAAGAAGAAAGGAACGTGAGTAGATTGGCAGTTAAGTAGCCTCTCCAAACTCTTCAGCCTGATGCACTGCTGATGGTTTAATTTGTCTTTGTTGGAAAGAAAAGTAGCTATAATGATGATCCCACTTCGAAACAAATCCCATTTTTCAAAAAGTGGAGACTTGGTTTGCAGAAATATGGCACATGTACTAACACTGAATTGCAAGTAAATTTGAAAGAAAACATTGTGTGGAAACCTTTGTGATATATCTGTTACATGGAGCTGTATTCATTTTCAAGAAATAATTCACAGATTCAAGTACTTCTTATTCAGCAAGCTGCAAATGGTAAGAAATTTCATTTACTTCAGACTGAAGTTCTTTTTAGTTGTTTAAAAGGAATTTTTTGTATCTGCATTTGGCTCTTAAAATGATTTCATTCCTGATTATCTTGCTTGTAATTTTTAAAGTATGTATGTAGATCACATAAAAATACTACACTTATTTACCATGTACAAATTGCTCTTTGTTAACTTTAGCTGAATTGTGTATCAGATGCTAAGATTACAGTCTGCAAACAATGTTCACTTGGTGATACAAGATCCCATAATGAGTGCATTATTAATCCATTTAAAAGCTCAGCTGTGGTTTCTCTAAAATCCCAGGAAATAACCAAATGAAAGCCTTTCTTCACAACTTGGGATTCCCACTGTATACCCCTGGTTATGGCGAAGACTACGGAGGTACCTGCAGGAGTGCCAGTAGGTCCCTTCTCGCAGGAATGCCCAAATTTTTACCACCTTGAGACATTCTGAAAGGCCCTGTCTTAGAATCCTGTATATCTGCTACAAATCCCACTTCTGTTCATTGAGCAGAACCAGCGAAGCCTCTTGAAGAAGGCTGACCAGCTGGTGTTAAGAATCGCTAGTAGTTACATTATTCATCTGAAATTCCTGTAACAGTGACCTGTAACAAACTTCCTTTGGCTGACTCACAGCTCTTAAACCCCACCCCATGCTCAGTGGGCGGCTCATAATGAGCTTCTGGGTTCATTCCTAATGAATTATTAATTAATTCATTACTAACCCTGGCACCAGTGGCCAGTGCTGTAATCCCAGGCAGAGCACTCGGGGCAGGCTGGGCCCTGGAGCTGTTCCTGGCTGATAGAGCCAGCCTAGAGCAATTTGTGGTCTTGTTTGCATTTCATTCCTGCTTTGTCTTTAGAGCCAGGGCTTCTCCTCTGCATCCTGCAGTGACTGTTCACAATAAACTGTAAAAAAAGTGGCACAACTTCTGCTGCAATGCTTTTGGCCAGTCACCTCCACCATGAGCCCTTCCCTAAGAAACACAGAGCAGGCAGAGCTCTCCCAGCTTTTGCAGATGTCTCCATCAGTATTCACAGATCACCTGTGGTTTTGCAGAATCTCATTTATTTAGAGATTCTCTCATTCATTATGGAGAATGCAATGTGTCGACTTGGCTTTTGCAAATTAAATCAAAGTTCTCAATAATAATAACAATAATAAATCTCCAAGGTTTATATGAGGCAGGATATTGACATAGTTATAAAGGCTTAAATTGATATGTCCATTAAGTCACATATTCTTAGGAAGATAATAATTTCAAAGCCAGTCTTTTTAATGGAATATATTGTGGATGTGATAGTTGTAATCAAATTATACTACCTTACAGAATATACTGCAAGTCATAAACCATTGTGATTGAATTAATACAAGCATTTTGAGCAAGAACAGAATGGTATTAAAGATTACTGACTCAAAATTGTGACCTATTGCTAAAGTAGGGTGTTTTTGTTGTAACAGTCATGTTTTATTGTACAGAATAATATCTACATGGTAGCTGTCAAATTAATTAATACAAACCCACTGACAATGGGGTTGACTGACTCAGTGCAGCAAGCTAATAATAAACGAGACTTGGTGAACCCCCAGTGAACTAATGATGCTTCTGCCAGGACATATTAATGTTGAAGAACCTGGTGTTTTGTTACTAGAATCAGTAATTGGTGCTTTCTGATATTGGTGTCATTCTTTTTCCTTCAAAGAATTCAGGGATCTCAGTTCTGCTGGAAGTTGCGTGCCATTTCAGAGGTTCAAACCCCCCACCCCAAAACATTTTGCATCTAATGTCTTGGAATTCTCAGAACAGATAATATATACCTGTGGATAAAGTACAGTTACCTGCTTGAAATCACAATGAGAAACCTGTGGGACAGCTGTTTAAAACAAAACCCCCTACTTTTTGACCAAATCGTGCTGCTATACACCCAAGTCTTGGAACCAGCCCGGGGCTCTTCCAGCTGGAACTGTAGGGTATATGAAAAGAAACGTGTTCCACACGAAACCACGTTTTTCTCCTTGGAAACAACAGTAATGCTTCTGAATTGGATCTTGAGTAATTTCTGGAAAAGTGATTAAACAATTCAAGAAAGTGAAGGATTTCTCTCCTTCACTTTCTCTAGGTTAGGGTATTTCAGTCAGCCCTTGTATCACATGGAATATTAACTTGATTATTCTTTTGTAAGTTCGGTAGTTTCATAGCATTCTGTATTCAAAGAAACACTTCACTATAGGAATATATATATATGAAATACAAAATATATTTAAAAATATCAACTAATCTGCTTTGTGTTTCATGTATTGAATGGAAGATAAAACCACTTGTTCTACAGTGGTGTGACACTGTACATTTCATTTATTTCTCACTCTACACTAACTGTACTTTTATGATCCAGTTATAGAGAACTTAGATTATTTATAAATTCTTTCTACAAAAGTAATGAGAGCATACTTCTAATCAATATAAATGGCTTAGGTTTTTGTTCATAATGGCATGAATTTATTCTAGATAACAGCACTGAAATGTTTAGAAAGGAATGACTTTTCCAAATTGACAAGTTGTTGCAAATAACTGGACTTTAAAAAATACTGTTTTTTTTTATCACATCAAAACAGAATTTATTGCACTTCCCTGTAGGGGAATGAGTTCCTTTAACAAGATTTCAGAAATTATTGCCATGCCATGACAGTAGTTACACTGTGATAAGTGGGTTTTTTGAGTATTAATCATTTAAGAACTAAACATTATTAAAATGTAAGTGTGGTTGAAACTACAGTTCTGAAAGGCTGTGCTTTCCTTCTTAGTTAACACTGAGATGAGGAACTCGGTGTCTTGGATGTGGGACCAAACCCCCAGCTGGCAACTGAAGAAGCTGAATTTCCCTTTTGTCTTAGGGGAGGGATTTTTTTTGTTGTTGTTGTTGTTACTATTAAACTGTAGAAAAGATATTATTAACAAAGCATATATATGTACAGTATTCACATAAGTATTAATAAACTGTAATATTAACTTGCTATGCTAATGTTTACATAATAGAATTTTTAAGCAAATGTATATATATAAAATTTTCTAAATACTTTCTTGTTTGTTTGTTTTTTAAATATCCTGTGGTAATTTTATTGTAACCAGGTTAAAATATGCTACTTTACCCAGAAGAAAATAAAAAATAACATCTTTTATTTGAAGTAGAATGTTTATACATTCTATTTGTCCTATTTAGCTGTTTTGTAATTGCTTCTTTATGTTCATTTTTCCCATGTGTTTCCAGAGTGATGTATGTACATAACAGACTTTGTTGAAATCTTAATTCTTCACATGAGAGTAGTATTTATTGAAAGCCATCTTGAACATTTCAGTTTATAATCTCATTAGATAAATCACTCAAACAGGAGGACAAACAATGCCAGGCAATGCCACCACATTTGTGGGGTTTGGCTTTTTTACATTCAGAGTCCACATCTGAATGTTTTATTTCCTTTTACTGCACTATGATGCAGTTGGCAATTCATATCCAGTTCATCACTGTGTCATAACTGGCACTTTCATATCCAGTTCCTAACTGGATGCTTCCATATCATGTGAAAAAGGAAGTTTTAAAAAGGAAGCATTATATGCATTTAATCAATTTCCACCAAAAAAGCCGTAGTTTAACAAAAGTAAAGTACTGGTAGATTCCTCATACTTGCAGAATAACCTGCTGGTTAATTCAATTACAATTCTTTAAGCCACTGCCACTACAGAGTGTTCTAATTAGCTGAACATTTCATGTTAAAAAAGGACAGACACTGTAAAATTCACAGTGATGTTTATCTCCATCTTTTAAAAACTGTAGCAGGTTAGGTGTCATTACAGGAGTTAGATGACAGAATTTTTCTTTTAATTAGTCTTGGCAGTCCTTAGGATTCTGTTTTTGCTTTTCATATCAGTTACTTAAGATCATAAAGCAAAATTATGCTATAAACTTTAAATTAATAGTTTCAGGCAAAGTTTGTTTTCCCTTTTCTGTCTGCTTGAGGTACTAGAGCACAAATAGCCTCAGGCTGTTGATGGGGACTGCGTGGACTCGACATCTCTGCACCAGGGGTGGAGTTTCAGGCCTGCAGAACAAGTCTCTGTTCCCAGTGGGTGTTTCTTGGCCACCTGGACTTTATTTCCTGCCCAGCAGCACCTGAGCCTTGGAACTGCACGGGAAGGGTAAGATCTGGTGATTAGGGACAGACAAGCAGATTCCCAGCCCTGGGCTGCAGAAGGCTGGAAAGCAGGGGGTTGATGCTGTAACCTTTTTGTGCTGGATCCCACTGCCTGTTCCAGCTGCGGGGATGCTGCTGCTCCGTTGCCACCTCTAAAATCCCGGGAAGAACAAGATCATTTGAAGGGACCCCTGATCTTTCTGTGCATCCAGGCAAAGCTTCAGGTTTTGTTTGGAAATTTTTAACAGCTTGGCATTTGTATGTGCGCCTACAGGGTTTGAAGCTTTTCTTTTCAGGAAAGGACCTGTGGAGGATTTAGTGCTTTTTTTTTTTATTGCCCTAGAAATTTTAAGGAAATAAGGAGAAAGCTTTATACAAACGATCTGTCAGAAGAAAGAGCAAAGATATTTTTAAGATAGTGCTTAGAGTAAGATTTTTGCTGCTGCACTTCAGTCTTTCTGAATGACTTTTTAAGTATTGTGAGTGAACTTACTGTGTTTCCAAATTTAAAATAGATAGCTGACATTTTGATATATTGCAAGTTGTGCTTGATTTTGTTCTAGAAAATCATCATGCAGATTGTGTGTGTGTGTCATGCCTATTTTCTGAATTATTCTTGCCATTTTTTGACCTGCACTGGGACAGCAGGCTTTTATTATGTGCAATTTCTAAGAACCATGGTGATAACTTCCTTTTTATATCCAATTCAACAATATCCATACCATTTCCAACATTTCCTAATTTCCCAGTATTTTAAAGATGCTCAGCAAGTGCATGTACCTCATCCCATTCACCATCATTCCTACTGTCTTTATTTTTAATGTCACCTTCTAGCCTTACTCCTATGCAGCTTGTAAGTGGTTCAGTCACAGGGGCCCCTCATTAACAGACGTGCTGCCTTCAGAGCTCTGTGCTGAGCAAACTGCTGTGCTCTGGGTGAGTGCTCTGCACTTGCACTTTGTTAAAAATACCAAGCCTGTGGCCACTGGGGCTCGCTCTTTCTGTGGGAAGCTCTTTGTATGCTTGGAGATTCACTTTTTACGCCTGCTTGTGTTGAGTTTGTGGTATTTTTGGGGTCTCCATTGGATCACTAA
Source organism: Donacobius atricapilla (assembly GCA_013397315.1). Classification (NCBI taxonomy): domain Eukaryota; kingdom Metazoa; phylum Chordata; class Aves; order Passeriformes; family Mimidae; genus Donacobius; species Donacobius atricapilla. Next base: position 148,603 of record WBMY01005833.1, read on the forward strand.
GATCTGCCCTTCCCCAGTTATCTAGAATTCATGTCTGACAAATTCACCCTTGCACGGGGCTTCAGTTCTGATTTTAACTACTCCATTTTCCTATTAAGAACATTTTCATGATTGATTTTATTCCTGGTGCTGCATGTTGTTCAGAATCAGCTGAGGTGCATCAAGGGTTTGTTTTACTCAGTGTGGGTTCTACGCCATCAGGTTTTCGTGGGCTTGATGCCAGTTTGGGCCATTCACTTAAGAGTTGGACTGCATGACCCTTGTGGGTTCCTTCCAACTCAGAATATTCTGTGATTCTGTGGAACTTTGCATGACAAAAGCCTGTTTTTAATAATTCCAGCTAACATCTGCTGGAGCTGTCAAAAGCAATGCCTTTTTTTGGGAATTATTGCTATTATAAAATAGATTTCATATTGCTATTACATAGCTTCAGGTTGTGAAAAATATTTACAGGTTAAGTGAATATAGCAAGAAAAGATTTATCAGGTTAATACTAATTTTAAATGCCTAATTTCTGTAAGTATTTTGCTTTTTCTTCATTTTATTCCCTTTTTTTTCAAGTGCTAATTCATCCATGAAGGAAGATGGTTCAACAATGTGCCAATTGCACTGCCAGTTTCTACATTTCAGTTTCTAGTTGGAATTTAAATGATGTTTATTAACATTCTCAATTTGATATAGAATCATTGAATCATTGAGGTTGGAAAACACCTCCAAGATCATCAAATCCAACTGCCCCCCACAGCACTGCCCAGTGCCTCATCACCCCATGTCCCAAAGTGCCATATGCACACAACTTTTAAATCCCCTTCCCTGGGCAGCTGTGCCAGGACTTGGCAACACTTTTGGTGCAACAATTATTCCTAATATCCAATCTAAATCTTCCTTGGGACAACTTGAGGCCATTTCCCTTCCTTCTGTCACTGGAGAGACCAAGCCCCACCGGGCTGCACCCTCCTTTTCCAGGTAGCTGGGGAGAGCGAGAAGGTCCCTCCTGAGCCTCTTTTTCTGCAGGCTGAGCTCTCCCAGCTCCCTCAGCTGCTCCTGGTGCTCCAGCTCCTCCCCGGCTCTGTTCCTTTCTCTGGACATGATGCAGCCCCTCCATGTCCAGTTCTTGTCATGAGGGGCCCAGGACTGGGCACAGGACTCGAGGAGTGGCCTCAGCAGTGCCCAGGACAGGGGGACAGACACTGCCCTGCTCCTGCTGGCCTTGCTCTTCCTAAGAAAATTTTCAGGTGCCTCCAAAGAGGGAAGATAGGTTTATAGACAAGTAGAAAATCAAACATAATTTAATATAGTTAAGTAACATTCTAGCTACAAATCAGAGCAGGTAACACTTCTGACATCTGTCATTGGAAATATATCTTGTTTCCACTGATGCACACAAGCAAGGGTATTTCTTGACTGTAGGACTAAATAAAAAATTAATATTCTTTATATTTGAGCTGCTGAGCAGTTTGAAGGATTTGCTTTTCAGATCTGAGCTTTAGATACACACTAATACTTTGTAGCATACAATTTAGCTACTCACCCAGGTTTATCTTGAAGCAGCTCAAATTCGCAGTGGGCTTTTGTCTAATACAGTGATGGAACACATATTTCTTTGTGCACCCAAAGTGATACGTATGGCTTCAAGCAGTTAAAAACATGAGAGGCATTTTTGCAGTGGTACTTTAATTTCAAACAATGCATTAGATATAATTGTCATTTTGGAAACCATCTGGTTGATACTTTTTAAATGTGAAAAAAATTGTGAATTGGCAGATGAGATACATCAGTACCTTTGAGCAGTTTTACTGTATTGGAAAATGCAAGGTAATTGGATACTAGAAAAAGGGAAAATAAAAGAAAGCACATGTTCTGACCCATCAAAAAGCAACAGAAAAAGTGAATGAGAAATTCAACGTAGGAATACATTAAAAAAGGGTTTAAAATTGTACTACATCAAACTGCCACCATATGTTCCATAATGAGATAAACCAAAGTGGGTAACGGATCTGTTCCTGAGTCTGTCAAGCCATAGGACTCTTTGGATATGTCAGTAATTAACAAATAACATCTGCTGTCAACTGTTGTACTTAATCAGCATGGGCAGGGTTCTCCTCCCTGCATGACAGAGGGTACACTATGATAGTCTGCTTTTCCTTAGGGATTGAAAATGGCTTTGACCACACTGCTGTATGCAGAAGTCCTGCTGAGATGTAATTAATGAGAAATCTGGATGTGCAGAAACAGCAGAACACAGCTAGATTGGCATTATCAGTGCGGACTGAGAGCTTTGACTACCTTTGATCATTTTTTCTGTCAGATAATTCCTGATGGCTGTAATGCCCTACTGTGTTTACAGATTGCACCTTCAGAGTGGCTGAGCAGCCTTTTCAGATATGCAGAGAGACTAATGATAACCCACTCCCTCATTTAAACATGCACAACAGGTATGTTCTTGTTTTTGCTGATAACAGGGACATGGAAATATGTTAAGGCTTGTTGATTGACTTCTTGGTTACAAAGAAATTGTCAAATGCAATGCACCAATGCACCTTGAGGACCACCACCAATATATGGGAAATTAAAAGATCCCGAAGGTTTCAAAAGAAGTGAGCTTCAAAACTTGTCTGAGTTGCACCAGTAGTGGAAGTCTGCAGGAGTTGATCTATTTATCCTACCCATTTCTGTATCCATCCTGTCCCAAGAATTCACAAGGTTCCTCCAGACCAGAGGAATACTGGATGCACTGAAGTAGCTCTGTGCCCTTTAAGTGCAGCTAGTACAGAGAAATGGGGATTTGAAAGCAAAGAGCTGACCTTTCATTCATATCCACATGTTCAAGAATGGATTTAAATACAAATCTTAGAAATCTTGTGCCAGAACAACAATTCGAAATAATGAGATTTCCCTTTAATCTTCATCAGGGTTCATTACACAGATAATATATTATTCATTACAAATAATGAATATCTAATTAGCTAAGATAACACTCAAAACTATCTAATAAAAAGTGCTTAAGTTGGTAAATAATTTTTGTGAATTTAAGTAAATTTGTTTAATCACAATTTGTTGCTGATGCAGGTGTTACTGTGCTGATGGAATGTGAGTTTTAAGCATCCCCTCTGCTCTGATCAGACTGGTCTGGGTTACACGGGATAATTCAGTTTCTGTCATTATCCCTTTGCTCTCCCATGAATTGTGATAACAAAATACCAACTTTAAACAATAACTGTTTTAACGAAGACAATGCAGTATCAAGACAATCCTGGGGCTGGACAGTGTGCACAGTGCCACTGGGAGGAGCAGTTTTCCTTTGCCCCTGATGGCTCTGCTTTGCCAGCACAGGCAGTCCCCTCCCCTCTCTGTCCCATTCGGGTGGATCAGCAAACACCTTGTCAAACACCTCTTTTTAACACACCATAGAGGGTAAGTTAAGGCTGAGAATCCTCACTCCAGTTTGTCTTTGCACATGGACTTCTCTCCTACCATTTAAAGAACAGAGACCCCTTATGAGTTGCACTTCAGTTGCTCAAAAAGAACGCATCTAAAATATGTAAAATATTGTTTGACCTGACAATGTAGCTCTATTTAGGAAACAGAAAGTGTGCTGGATAATATATGCAGACACCTCTGTCATGAAACCTCATGGGGTTTCACACCCCATTATCTGTGACCACCTCTGGTTACCATAGCAATTCTCTCTTAATTAGAAATTCACCCCCTGTTCATGGCCTATCTGTGCTAAAGCATGAAATTCTGCTACACACTTGGGCATTTTTAAAATCTGTTTATACATTGACTGTAATTTACTGTGTCAAATGATGTCTATATCCAGTAGTGTGCTGGATTTTTGACTCAAACATTGATTAGAATTGTAATTCTTCCATGTGTCCTTGATCTACTTTCAGTCTGTGTATGAGGGGCAGGCCACGAGGAGAGAGGGCAGTGATGTTGGAGGTGTTAGTAGATGAAATCAGATGGTCAGTTAGGTGGAAGCAGCTCTCTGACTGCTGCTCAAAGGGAAGGACTATGAAACCTTCCACTTGCATTCAGACTCAAGTTGGTTTTATAACATTTTCAAAGGAAGGGGTCTCTGCCCATATAGAAGTATTTGATCATGTGTGAAGTTGTCCATAAGGTGGACAAAAACCACCACAGGGTGTGTTCATGACAGATGTAAGAGATTTATTCGTTCTCTTCAGAAAATGAGAGGAATAACTTACATGCACTGTAAGAAGACAATTCTAAAAGTTGGGCATCATACAATGATGGGCACAAGCTCAAAAGCAAAGGGTATGATCCTAAACACTCCGTGCTGTAATCCTGGGGACAGCAGAGGCTCATAATTCTTTGAGTTCAGACCAAAACTCTGGTATGAAAAATCTCTGGTTTCTGATGTAAGTATTGAACCTCAAAGTACAAATACCTCTTTCCAAGATGAACCAAATCCTCAAACAAAATGCATGGATCAGTTCTTTCGAGCGAACAGGACAAGAATAGAACATGATTCAGAAATGTGCTCAGATAGTGCATTTTGTAAGACCAAGTTAAGAACTTCCTAAGCAAAATAGAATAGAAAAGTAAAAGACAAACTAGAACAAACTCATGCATTGCAAAGTCCAGAGAGATAGGTTTTGAATGTTTGATCCACTTGTTGCAGCATCCAAGGGCTTCAGGCTTTTACTCTTTCATCTGGAGTTCTTGGGCTGCAAGAGGTTTAGGACTGTACTTTGATATAAGAGAACTGAGAGAAAGAACATGAAACATTCAGCTTAAAACAGAAGGTTACCCCATCTGCTACCTTTCACAAAGATCTCTGCTGCAGGCCCTGACACAATGAGAGGGGCTTTAGCATGTATGTAAACTCATCAGCCAGGTTGGAGGGCAATGCCACGTGGAGAAATTGTCACTTACTGTGTGCTATGAAGCTCATATAAATTGTGTTATATCTTATTAATATGTAATATTCTGAAGAGCACAAGCAAAAGCAGTCTTACCTTCTGCCATATACTGCACCACAAGAAATCCAAACCAATTTCAGCTTTGTGGTCCTGATGTGGACCGGGTATGTCAGCCAGGTGACAGCTGAGCTCTGTCAACTTTTATATTTTTATTTAGTGCTTCTCCCTGCTTATTCAAATACTGGATTCAGAACTAAAATGCAATTGTTATTTTTTCTGAATGTGCCTGGCATAGAAAGAAATGGTGTTTCTAATTTAATCTGTCTGAAAACATTCTTTAAATGAGTAATAAATAGTTCTTTAAAAGAACAAGTAAATTGGGCAATCGGCCTGTATCTTTAATTATAATTTTAGCCTTAATTATTCTTGAGTCAGCTGTACAGCATTATTATCATAAGCAAACCTGCCTATTTTAAAATCTAATGTCACAGTGCAATTGATTAAGGTAAAAAGAGATTATCCAGCAGTAAAAGCTTCAGTGACTGCTCAGGGGAGCAATCAGCATGTATACATAGACGTTTGCCAACATTCCCAGTATAAACTAAATGAGTCGTTATATGGTATCTTTGTTGTGCCTGGATTCTGATTTTCTATGAGTCATCCCTTGATTTACTGAAATAGAATAAGATGAGTAAGAGAGTCAATTTTTAGGGAAAAAAGTCTGCAAGCTGCGTAAGGTCCAACACAGTTACAGAGGGATTATTCCACTTTCTGTGCTCTTTATTGGCTCTGAATTTCATAGCAGAACCCTCCTGCCATTGGGTATCTTCTGCACGGAGGAGTTCTATAAAAAACCTCCTGAAGAACCAGGGTCAGTCTTTAGTACTGCATAGACCATAACAGTTTTCTTTCCGAATAACATTTTCTATTGAATTTGCATTCATCTGTAACTGCAAAATTGCATCACACATAACACTGTAAAGGCACATTGCATGTCTATGTGATGAAGGGGATAAAAGCAGTTTTCTATTACCACCACATTAAATTGGGATTGGATTTTGCATTATGCGTTATCATCTTATTTTACATATCGCTAAACAGAATGTAATGTTCCATTTAGATGTAACTGAGCTGGAATGTGAGGGAATTTTAAGCATTTGTATAAGGACAAGAGGAGGGACCACATCTGACACGTTTAGATTTTTAGGTTGTCTTCAATGTATAGCATCCTGCAATTATCATGCTGATGTTTTTCACTCAGAGAGGTAAAAAATCCTGTGCAGTACATTTGACTATACTATCAGGAATAGTTTGAAAAATCTTTAATTGCAGCAGTACGAAAATGAAAGAGCAACAGTGTCCCACAGAGAAATGTCAAACCTGAGAATCCTCTGGCTGTGCAAGGGGCGACCACATACTGATACAGTTCTACAAAGTATAAAGCCGTACTACGAGGACATATTCTTTAGGCTGAAGCTTTTCCTCGAGACTCATTCTTTCTAAATTATTTAGAGTAAAAGGATACTAAAGAAGTTATCTACTCAACATCAGAACTAATGGAAAAATGGCAATGCTAAAGTTGTAGTTTTATAGTATGTTCAAGATAAGCTACTGTGAAAAATATTTTTTTAAATAACAGTTTACCTTTGCTTTGAATTGTAAAATCTTTGTCTATTTGTGTTTCAAATTGTGTGTTCATTGTTACGTAACTGTTCCCATGGCACTTGGAAATCAGGTTCAGTCTGAGGTTAAATGGTCCCTTGTCAAAGCAGGGATGTGACCCAGGATGAAGGACTCAGATGACTCCGTTTGTTTTCCTGCTCTGTAAATCCTCTGCCTCTGCGTACACGGATGCGTAGGAAGAGGAGAGCAGATGTGAGGGAAAGGTCAGGGATGCTGGGAAGTCTGTGAGGCTTTCCTTTTACTTTCTGTGAGATCTAGATGACTCCTTTGTGCAGATACATGAAAACATTTCTCAGTGAACATTAGTGTTATTTATTTTTAGCAAAGTATAAACCAGGAAAGAAAGGAAAGTAGAGACCAGGTAGCATGCACATACCAAATGCCATCCAAATCCAGTGTTAAACCACTGTCATTGTAATATTCAACTAGCAAGAAGACTCCCTCACATATAAACATATCTTCTCTAACCCCATCAAAGAACTGAATATCTGAAACTGCTCCACTGAAACAATTTATGTGTCTGTGTGGGTATGCAGTTTTAGTAAATCCAAATTACAATGTTTCTCAGCACACTGGAGAACAGAGAATTGCTTCTTCGTAGCTGCACATCTTTTGTTATATTTTAGTATAGTAAATGGTTCTGAGTTTGACATTATAACAAAGGATAATCCTATGAACAGTTCAAGTTATTATGTTCTATTAGCTATAAGCAAGGGATAAACTGTGATCATTTTCCCATTAGAGGTGGGTTAGTTGAGGCTGTAATGGAGTACATATTATTTTAAAATCAATGCCAAAACAGATTAACTGTACCTTCTACTAGAGACATTGAGAAGGATTCCCAGTACTTGGTTTCTCCAGATATGCCACATTCTGATGACAAACACCCAGGAAACTCAATCCATGGGCTGAGTCTACAGCTCCTCCCCACAGGTAAAGGGAACCAGGCAGAGTTGCTTTGTCTAAAGGTCACTCTTTGGCTGCAGTGACTCTTGATCTCCAAGTTCTCTTTGTTTCCTATTTGTTATTTTCCTTCTGCCTGTAGGTTAGAGCTTTACAGGGCCATCCAATTAAAGAGAAAAAAAAAAAAAAAAAAAGCAGCTGTACCATTGGTTTATTCTGATGTTCAAAATGTTTCCCAGAGTCAAAGCTTATTTTCCTATTTCCTTGTGTGTTTCTCTATGTCTGGCAAACATAGGTGCCAGGTGATCATTTTAGAACTGGGTGTTGTCTAATGCTTTTCTTGCTCTGGTGTCAGGTTTGTACGTCCTGTACTCACATTTCCCTCTGTTTCAGCCTGGCATTGCACAGCTTGGAAAGCAATTTGTCTGGGCTGCTGGCTGGCTGAGCAGTGCACGCCGGTGTGTGCTTGCTGGCTGGCAGCTGGCAAGTCATCTCAAGGATATCTGTTCTGCAAGGAATCAGAAAAGGTTGTTACTGTCTCCTTGGAAAGGAAGGCTGTAGCAGGCAAATGTTTGCATGGTGCTCTCTTTTTCTGGTGGAGCAAGAACCCAAAGATGGGCTTACACCTGTGCAGTGCAAGGGAGAGACACTGCCATGGACTACAGCTGCACAAAGGCAGCTGGGCAGACACTGTTTTGGAAGGAGGGAAAGGATATGGGGTGGGTAAATCATGGAAAAGATGACATAGAGCTCAAAATTTGTAAAATAAGGTAATTCCAGCTCCACCCCTTCAAGAGTATGTTCATTATGAACTTACATGCCAATTTTCCTTCTTACTCTCACAGGAACAGCAAATTTTTATGGATGGCAAGGTATCGCTACTGCGTTAGGGATGGCGAATAATGATCTGACTCCAAATCTTCTTGGAGGGCATATAGCAAAGTTCATTAAACACCCTTTTTATACACTGCTCTGATACAACTGGACATGACTGGTCATTCAAACCAACACCTCTTCGTAAACATCTCTTGCGAGTAAACAAGTTGGAAAACAGCAAGTGCAAAGATTAGAAATTGTTTGGAATATCTTCTCCCAGCTCCCCCAGAGTACCTGGGAAAGTCTATCTAACTTTCTCTTCTGACCAGCCTTTCAGCATCCACAGCAAGAAGTCTAGTTCTGAGACACAAGGGACCGTGAGTTGGAACAATCCAAGAGCATTTAACTGGAAATGGTTAAGTGGGGAAGAGCCATAATTGTTGCTCAGGTGATGTTCCCTTGTTTGCTGATCAGATGTCTCATTACAGTCAATCAGTAGCAAGATGGAAATGAAAACAAACAGCTTTCATTATTCTTTTTTGTAACAAAGTTGTGCCTGAGAAAAAAGGCATTGACTTCCACTGGTGGAATCTGTGCAAACATATTTCCCCTTCATTAGGCCATTGGTGTAAAGGAATTCGAAGGTATTTCCAAAGAGTTTTTAAGAATCAGCTCATGCTCTGAGGCCCCACTTTGAGTGGTTACATACACCCTGTACTGCCTGGCAGCAGACATGAATGGCATGAAAAAAAGTAATTCAGGGAGTAAAGTTGTTTATTCAGCAGTCATACAATTCCAGCATGGAAGCCACTGGCATAAACAAATGAAAGCAATTTATGTATGTACATAAAGAACATAGTGTGAAATTCCCATTTGTAAAGTGGTTTAATGTACTACAGAGGCTTTTTAGTGTGAAAGAAAGGCATCAGGAGCAATTCTGAAACATATAAAGCTGACTGATGGTCTATAATGCTCCTCAAAAAGAGCCATGTGAGAAAACAAGGCATCAATAAAGGGTATTGTAAAATATATTAAAGCAGCATACCAACAGAAAACCTGTTGTGTATTTAGTCCAGTATTTACAAAAGGACTTATGCTACAGAATTACAGTCAAGAAGTAAAACTTTGTGATTCATTATTTCCTACTATTCTTAAAGAATTATTCTTTCTGATTTAAGATACATAAAACTCCTTAAAAAAACCCTTATTCAGGCAGTGAAATCAGATATTATGCAGATAGCGAGTTATACTCGAAAGCACTCGTAAGCAATTGCTCACTGTGTGAAGCAAACAGACTTTCCTTCAGCATGAGAAATGGATGCTTTCCCTCAAGAGCTACATAAAGATAAAATCAGGAAGTGCCACCTACCTTTCATCTATTCTTTGTATTCCCCAGGTGACCTTATTAACACAAATAACACAAGACTAGTCCTTGGTGGAGATTTGTAGAAGTAAGCCTCATTATTTACTTCTTCAGGATTTGGTGAAAAGCACATATAATATTTCTGCTTGAAATTCTTGCATTTTCATCTTCCTATTAGACAAAATGGCCTATTTAGAGAAAAGTTTTCAGCAAGTAAAATAAATGCATTCATCCACTGTGTAAATTCTGTAACTTTCAAACTTCTCACAAAAATAAAAGTTGATAGTGTAAAATACAAAATAGATATTTACTAGAAATAATATGGTTAAAGTGTTTTTAATGTATTATGAAATACAAGTCAGATATACATTGCCCAGTATGTAAGATTTTGTAACTGTATTAATAACTCTAGCTTCATGCCAATAAAGTCTCCATCTATAACTCATTTTTAGTAAAGCAACATGATCTGTATATTAATATTTTAATATACTAAATGCTTGGAGAGACAAAGGAATGAAATTTTGGCAGGCAAAGATTTGGAGACATTACATTTGCTGGTCAAATCTTAGCCTCCTTTGGGGTTCTGATTTTATAACCCATTAAGCACAGTCTTGTTTTTTTACTTTTCCTAAAGAGAGCAACACGTAAACTCAGCCTGAACTTTGCGATAACACTTTTGTGGTTTGTTCCTCCTGAAAATTGTTGAGTCATTTCAGTCTGGGCCTATCTAGCTGGTGAAGGAATGGATCTGTTTTTAGGCAGGAAGAGAGGAACTCAGGAGTCACATTCACCCAGACCCACGTTAGTGCAGTGCTGCCCCTCTTTCCCTCACCCCAAACTGATTTTACACTGTGTGGAGTGAAAGTTGGTCACAGCTGAAATCCAATCACCTACCAGACACTAAGCCAAGATATCAGAACTGATGGCTTTTATACTGCCAAAAAAACCCTTGCAAGGGTCTGGAAGTAGCAGGAGCAGCCAAAGTAGAGGAGCCACATCCCTGCCATTTATATTTGAGTTACAACCTGAGTGACAAACTCAGAAAATGCCATGGTTGAGTGACTGAAAAGCAAGCACTAGGAATGTACAGGACAAGAGAAGCATGTAATAATTATGGTTGGTCTGCATAAAACTGGAAAAAATGACACTGTAGAATTCAATCAGTCTGTTGTGTAAACCAGAAATTGCCTTGAGCAAAAAAAAAATGGAGTCACTTCCACATTAGGGAGCTTAAGCTATAATTTAGCAAAGTTAAAATTCATGTAATCCTATCATCCTTTATAAAACACTGGAATTAATATTGTTTGAGAAAATAAAAAGTTAATCAATATCGCACCTACGAAAATTAATACTGTTCACACAAATAAGATCAGCCAAAGGCAGCACATACATCTTAATCAGGGAACACAAAAGCAAGAGCTCTGGGGGAACCTGGAGTGGTTGTCTAGGAAACAGCAACAAAAACCCCAGTGTATGAATTCTGCTGCTAACAAGCAGTCAAGGTTCATGAAGACAGTACAACTTTTCAAGGGGAGAATTCTGAGAATTAGAATATCTTCTGAGAATTCCCAGATAACATAAAGTTTCGGAAATGTCACATCATTTAGACAAATAGGTATGACGCAATAGACAAAACCCCCGTGCACTATTGCAGATACCTGAGTCAGTGGCCACACCTGGCATCCAAATTTTGCTTTTTTATGAGGGGTTGGTTTTCCTGAAACCATCTTCACATCCACATGTAAATAAGCACTGATAAGAGTCTGACAGTGACATATTTGCTGTAGGTGTTAAATCTGTGCATGGTACTTGTAAGAAAATGTTGAGAGCCAGCACAGAGTATTGTACTTTCCCAGTTGTAACAAGCTGGTGGGATGAGGTACTAGCAAAACATTATTAAAATATATAAATTTGCTTGGTTTTTTAATTTTGTGCATATCTTTGTTTTCTGCAGATCAATCTGGAATGTCAGACAACTGCAACACGTCATATCCTTTCGTATCAGATGCCCTTGGGTTTTGTTTCAATCAATTATTGGTGTCACTTGTGAAAAGCAAATTGAGAGTTCATAAACAAAAATTGAATCTTCAAATTATGTTACTATCCTAGATATCTGCAGTGTCCAGGGGTCAGCATTAAAGGATGAACTTTGTGAATTGCCTGGTCTAACAATAAAAAAAAGCAAAGTGTCTGTGGTTTTTTTCTTCCCCTCCAACTTGCAACGGGGCAGTATTACAGTAAGTTGAGAAATCTAAAGTGTTATGGTTTGCTACATTTTTTTTTTCTGTCATCTTCTTTGACAGATATTTTGGAGCAAGGATATTGGTACTTGAAAAGAGTCTTTTAACTGTAGTTAAGGAACAGTAACCTGGGTAATATCACAGCCCCTGAGCGGCCTCCTCTCTGAGCAGCAGGTGTGTGTGTTATCTCCGTGGCACAGGAGGAAAGGCTGATACGATAAGGAGTAATGCAAGTTCCCCTGACACATTTTGTGTCATCCTCCTAAATTCCAACTCCTCTCGGATACCTGTCAGCCACCGCACCTCACAGAAACGGCTGAAAAAACCAAACAGAGGGACACGGGCACAGGCTGGGCACAGCTCAGCCCTGCGGCCGGGTGGGCACACGGGGCTCAGCGCCGTCGGGAGGCGCTGCAGTAGCTCGGGGGCGGCCGGGCGGTACCTGCCTGCAGTGAGGGGCAGGCAGCGCGGGCGGGTGGGCGCCTTCCAGCCCGCCCTCGGTGCCCGGAGCAGCCTCATGTGCCCTTCAGCCGCTCTCTTTGCCACCAGAAGTCTAAGTTTCAGCCTTTGCCACAAGCTTCCCTCCCTGCACAAAGCATCTGCCGCGTTTTTGGCTGCGGTGGGGTTTTCTCCTCTGAAAGGTCACCTCAGCTCCCAGCAGCCACTGCTGGCTGCCGATCAGCGCTGCTGCGGAAACTTTTTCCTATTCATCAATCTCAAGTTTTCCCATGCTGTCTTCCCGCGGGGTGCCCTCCTGCAGCAATCGTCTGTAAATGAACGCCGGGATGATTTTCCCGTGCTCACCCCGCCGCAGTTAACAGCGAAGGGCAGCGGCTGTCCCCGGCCGCCCCCGCCTCAGCCGCCACAGGCCGGGCTGCGGGAGCCGGCAGCCCCCGCCGGGATGGCAGGGCGGCGTCTGCCGTGCCAGCGCCTCCGCGAACACACGGTCTGGAGCAGATCCCGAGGCTCCCTCCTCGCAGCGCCTCACAGGCGTCGTGGGAGTGTCCTCGTGTTTCCCTCACAACCGGCCGGCTGCCGTGCCCGGCTTTCTCTCACAGACGGCCCGGCGCTGTCCCGGGGTGCCCGGGTTTGTGTCTCACAGACGGCCCGGCGCTGTCCCGGGGTGCCCGGGTTTCTCTCACAGACGGCCCGGCGCTGTCCCGGGGTGCCCGGGTTTCTCTCAGGACGGCGTTCCCAGCCCCGGTGGCGGCTGCCTGGGTGCGGATCCCCGGGGGAATCGGCCGGGCAATCTCTAGAACCGTCTGAGGGCTCAGCGCTGCCCTGCCCTGCCCTCCTGCTCTGCCCTGAGGCTCCCTGCCCGCCTTCCCTGACTTCCCCTGGCATGGAGGACCTTACTCGGAATAATATTTGAAACCACAGCTTTTAGCCCTGCCGCTTGTGCCGGCCCGCGGGGGTCCCCGCCGGGGTTCCGGGGCTCTCCGGGGAGAAGGCGCTGTGGGAAGCAGGCGCTGCCTTGTCCCCAGCGGGCCGCGGCCGGCCGGGGTGGCTGCCGGCTGAGCAGAGAGGCAGCAGATGTTTAATGTCTGTCTGCGAAATGCGAAATGCCACCAGGCTCTTCGCTGCTCAGCCCTTTACGGTATTTCCCTTATGGCTGCCTCGCTTCTTTTGTTCTTCCTTGGCAAGCTAAACGAGGAAGGAACTCGTGAATTAATAGAGGAGGAGGTGTCAAAATTTAAATGATTTTTTTTCTTGCTAGTATTTACTCAATTTGCAACACTTGTCACTGAGGGAAGTAATACAGTTACTCATAAAAGAGGAACCCGGAGACTTTTAATGTGAGAATTGGTGAGGCAGGAGGTTCTGGAGGAAACCTGCCTTTTCTCCCTCTTCAGGAAGGTCAATAGATACCCTTTGTCCCAAGGGTTGCGAGTCCTCTGCTCTCACCATTAATGTCGTTAGCTCATTTGGCAAATGATTCACTTCTTTAGACAATATATATAGAAAAATCACTTTAACTAACTTTATAATTGGTTTTTGAAACTTAAAATCACAACTCATTCCTAAACAGGTATTTGTTCTATAGATGAAAACCCCCAAAAAGTCTGGAGACCAGAAACCTTTTAGCTCTTCAAAATAAAGCTCGAAACCTTTGTCCTTTCTCTGTTCAGTCCGTGTTATAGACTTGATGATCTTTTGTCTTTGAGTATATTCGTTTTCCCCTCGGTACTTTACTTCAGCAGCACTCACCAGGCAAATTAATCTAAAATGAAGTTTACAACCATGTATCTGAAGTTTCCAGGCCTCAGAAGACTTGATTTGTGTAATGGGACAGGATTTAATTCAGTTGTAATTTTAAGTACAAGTTTAAGTTGCATTCCTTCATAATTCTTTAGCCAATTACATCTAACTGCTCACAGATTATATATTGTATGTGGTTTCAGTCAATTGTAGAGAACCCCATCAAACTGGTAAATACAATTGTCCTCAGCTTTTGATAGACTATAGAAGGAGACACAGATATGAATAGCTTTCCTGGAATGACAGATGGGTCTGCAGCAAGGATCTGGCCATTATGTTTCAGTTGCACTAATATGTTATGGATCAGCATTACAAAATAAGCCCATTAACACTGTGGAGAAAAAGGAAGTCATTGGCAAGAGCAAGAAAAAGAATTTATTAATACTATTTCCTAATCCTTCAGTCTAAACACTAAACCCTGTGGTCATTAAGAATTCAAAAAAAGAGAATATTGTTATTCCTAAACTGTGATCGTGCATTTTTATTCAAGGTTTACCTCACATATTGTAATATATTATGGAAGATGTTGACAAAGCGGAATTTCTTAAAGGTATGACAATCTGTAATGCAAAGGCTGCTTTGTTTGCAGTGTCTGTGACTCAGCGGACTGATGATACTGTCACTTCTTGGAAATTCTAAGCGGAAGAGGCTACAAAAAAACCAAGTCTCCCACTTACCAGTCATACGCAAGGAATGGCTATCTGATAAAGGGGAATTATATAACTACATAAGCACAGCATTTTTTATGCAGCCCTGGAAGCAGCTCCTGTTGTTCTCTTTACAGGGCAGGTGAAATGTGCATCAGATACAGGTAAGTGCATGTTTAATCTATACATTTCTATAGGAGAAACCTGACGCTGTCCACCTTTCATTGTGAAGGGTTTTGGACAACTTCTGCATTTGAAAAATGAACAGGTGTGAAGTGAATGAAAAATAATGTCTGGACCACGAGGAGTTACTTCATTAGTTCTCAAAACATGGAACAGAAATTAGCTCTCAAAACATGGAGCAGAACTCTCCAGCATCTGCAGCAAAGTGGCCTAGAAAGTCTTTCACAGCTTGTTCTGCAGCATAATATGCCGTGGAGCAAGAAAATCCCATGTGGTTCATGTTCATGGTGTCTGTTATTACTGGGGATTTAAAAAACCACAAACAAACAAACAAAAAATAATTCTTGATTTTTGTGCTAATTAGTGTATGGCATACTGCAAACCACCAAGATAACTATGGCTGTTTTAGTTAAGAAAAAATTGTGGTAAACATGTAGAAAAGTTAGATAGAAAGATAACCCTCACAAACCCCTAAATATTGAATTAAAAAATATGAAGTGAGTCCAGTATTAGTCTCTGCTGTTTTTAGTGGTGGGAGGATCATCCATCCATCACAATTCAAGGAGCAGAGGCAGTCACGGGCCATGTTTTCTCATTGGGTATTGATGGGCTGTATTTGTACACATTGGTTGGGAGTGTTTTGGATCGTTCTAGCTGTGCCTCTTGTGAAGTGTAGGTGTTTGCATTCCTGACTCGCACAGAGCTGCGAGGGCTTGGAAAAAACAGTCTCTGAGCTGGTGTTGAATGTGCGTGTGTGGGGCTTTCTTTAGCAGAACCAGAAATCTTTGCCAAGCTCTCGGGTAATGAATGAACTTGCAGAAAGCAGAGGATGTAAAGGTTAAATGGAAAAAGAAAGGTAGGTCAGGGAGTGTTTCTTGCAGGTGAATTATAGGGGAGTTCAGGGATTCAAGAATTAATCACTGGGTTCTGTGCATGTTTATCATAGGCAATTATTGGGTACACGACTGCTGCCTTTGAAGTGCTGTGTCTTCTCTCCTCCTTCGCAATAACCCAGGACTGGATGCCAGTTTTCTTCCTTGTTCTCCTGTGTGAAAAGAAAGTTTGTGCCTTTCCTATGAAGATCATGAAAAGGGTAATTTTCCCCTCTGGCTTTCCTTCTGTACCACTAAAGTAGAGACACTGGGATGACTCCTCTAGAAGGCACAGCTCCACCTCTTATTTCCATACTTTCTATACATAGCAAATCTACTTTCCTGTTTCTCTGGGAGCTTGGGGAGATTTCTTTAGTGTTTGAAAATGAAGCATCAGTTTCTTTTCCACATGAGAGCACCCAACCTGATCTTCTGGCTACATTAGGAAAGAAGAAGTGCTATAAAACATTCAGGCATGGCATAATAGCCTCTGATGGATGTTTCCCAAGTCAACAACGCTATTTGAGACCATTGCCTGAACCCCAGGTTTGCACTATTTCCTCCTTCCAGAGTGACTTGTGAGATTACTTCTAAAGTCACTTAGTATGAATTTTAAAAAGATAGGGCATGAACAGAAGCAGACTGGCTCTCCCTTGTTTTTTAATATCAGAAAAAACTGTGTAAGTAGGCCATGGAGAACAGGAATTGTAATGGAATTTGGTGGATTTTCCAGTTTCTTTAGCTCTTACATTTACTGAAGTGATTCTTATTGAATAAGTTTCTACATTATCATCCTTTTGTAGGGTTTGTCTTGCATGTTTGTTTGGAGTCAGTGTGGGTGGTTTTCACAAATATCTCTGGTGTTACTTTTGGACACCACATTTCTTAGACTTCTCATTCTTTCTGTTGTTGCTTGGTCGCTTTGATCTCTCCTTACACTGGTGACATTTCCAAGCAGGTCTGGAATAGATAATGCTTGTGATTTAAATCTGACACTGTTGGTAATGGACACTTTGCTTAGATAGATGATTTAAGAATAAGCTGCAGAATAAAATAGTCACATATGATTTCTTTTAAAAGAAGCTCTGGTCTTTGTAGGGCTTTTGCAAAATGTGTGTACACACTTTCAAATATTAGGCTTCCTAAACTAGCAACTGTACAGGGTAGCAGGCTCGTCATTAGCTCTGTTTTCTTGTTTTTCGACAGTAAATAGCAAACTAACTATTAAACTGGAAATGGCAAACAAAAACTGTAAATGGAGAATATGTGATGACAACTCTGGCTTCTGGGGAGATAGAAGGAAAAAGGGAAAGAAAATAAAATATCCAGATTTCCCAGATTTTCATTTAATCCCCTTCTTGTCCATCTGAATGTATTGTAGAATGTAAATCTATTACTTCATATTCCTTTGCCTTTCCAGCTGCCTTGCTTTTTATGACACATGCTGGATTCAAATTTAGACTAAGCTTAGTGACTTCTCCAATCTTTTATTTCAGATTTGCATATAAACAGAAAATATACAGCCCCCAAAGCAATGCAAATATTGCATCTATGTATAATTAGCATTAAGACATTTAAGAAAAATGGAAAAGCGATTGATGGTTTTGCTATATGAAAAAGCTATTTACCATTACAGATCTTCATTGAAAGTTGTCATCTGAGTGGTGTTTTTGGAGATTGCTTACTAGGGATGAAAAGAAATGCACCTCCCTTTTGTCATAAGCTTTCCTCACGACAACAGTGAATTGTCTTGCTCTGTCCTGTACTCTGTCCTGTACTCTCCTGTACTCTAACATATCAAATTGGATTTGCTCACTCATCTGTGTGGCAGTTCCACTGTGAAGTGTTTCCATCCATTTCACAGAGCCATTAGTAAGTGTTGATATGTTTAATACTACAAGACAGACCATCTCACAGTTCCTGTTCTCAGGATGCTGTAGGGTTTGGGAGACTCTTGAAGTATTCTTAACATTATTTCCATGTTATTTAAATGCTTTGCAAGATTATATAAGACTTACTTCGGTATTACTGCTTTTTAAAAAAAAGAATCTCATCCTCAAGAAACTTAATATTTTCTTGCAAATTTATTTTTAGTTGAAGTAATAAAACTTAGGTGTCTCCCTCAAGGAATTTCCTTTCAGTGAAAAAAAAAAAAAGTCTTACAAGAATTGCTTTTTGATAGGCTTTTCCCCTGTGCTTGCTGGTTTACAGAAATCTGAGTAGGTCTGGTTATCCTTTGAGGATTGTGTTTCATGTCTTAGACTTTCCAGGCTGTTTACTGCCTGTGATGGACCTTTCAGACTTTGCATCTTGTAACATTTTTGTGGTGGAAGTGTACTGGGAGAATATTCCTGAAAGATACATTTTTTTCAATGCAACTTCAGGACATGCTCAGTGGTGTGTACACTAAATTAATTTGGCTGCTTAGATCCACCACCTGGGGATAATGAAAGCCTGCAGTGCAGAAGAGAGGCAGAAACACTCCACTATTTGTCACTCCACTGTCCATTCCTTGCGAGTTCTGGTGTTGATCAGAAAACCAATAACAGTAAAAGTGCACAGAGACTCTTGTTGGGTCACTGCACAGTAGCATCCTGGGGTTTTTTGTTTTCTGTTTGTGCCATTGAAATCTCTTTACTCGTGGCATTCATTGTGTTGGGTTTTGGATGCAGGACCCTTACACTGCACTCCCTGTGTTTATCTTAAGCATTTACAGGCAGTTCCCCTCTGCTAAGTGAATTCTTATGGGGGAAATGGCTTCACTGTTTATTGAATTCCAACTGTTGAATTTTTGTGGAAAGCGTCATTGATATGTAACAGGGTTTGCCTGTAGCAGCTACACAAGCTCTGCCTTGCTGTGAGGGTAGGAGAGAAGCATTCCTTTGGGATCTTTGTGTTACCTGCAGGCTTCCTGGTGACCTTTTTCTCCTTTGGGGTAGAAAGGGACCACCTGCATCTGTTGAGTTGATGACACATCTGGGCTGCTGCAGATGGGGTGAGCAGGATCTGACCTAGGAGCACATGTGGGAAAGATGATACTCTCGTGCCCAGTCTTTGTGCAAAGCGCTTTGCCATTTGATGAACATCCAGCTAGTCACTCTTGGTAAGTGTTGCTGTAAGTGACCTAGAATTTGGGGTTTTTTAATTTATTTTCCTTTTATAATCAGGCAGGCAGAAACATTTGCTTTGATCAGTCATCTTTCTATTTTCTTATTCCTTTACCCGCAGGTACCAGCTTTTATCATTTCCCACAGCTCTGTGCATACAAACACTATAAACAAGTAGTAGAGTGTCTGAGTCATCAGATATAGTTCCTCAGGGAGTCTTGCAGAAGAGAAGTAGATCCTGATTTTTGCTGCTGTTGCTGTGCTTATGTTAAGAGTCCCATGACACTGGCCTGGTACTCATTTATAAGGAGAAAAATTCATAACCAGATGAAGAAATCAGGAAAATCAGAATATTTGTAATCTTCTGGTGGGTCTTATGTGCCTGCTAAACAACAGATACATGTATAGCAGTAACTCTTTCCCACTGGGTTTTAAAGCAAAAGTGGGAAATAACTGATGTCATTAACAATGACTAAATTTGCATATTTATTATATTATTCCAATGAAGAGCAGGACTGTGAATAAACTAATGTTATAACTGGCAAGGGATGTTTTTTGGCTGGTGCCTTATGTGGAATTTTATTGCTTTGACAATTGCTGATTTGATGCCTTCCCAAAGTGCTGCTTTTTCAAATAGCTTCTTCCAGGGAAGCCTCCTCAAAAAATTCCCTCCAGATTTGATAGCTCCTGCCATAACATGAGTTATGTTTTTGCCTCCGTTTCTACAGTGTTCTTTGTATTTGAGAAAGTATCTCAAGTTATGCATGGATGAAATATGGAAATATTCAATGAAGGTCCATAAAATACGTATAGATCATCCTTCTTCCAATCTACTTCCTCAGATAGCCTTGCAAACTTGTAATGCATATGTATTACAGATATTGTTTATTATTTCTATTGTTGAAAGAGAATTTTTGAGAAAAAAATAAAGCCAGCATTAACCCAATAGAATCTTAAAAAAAGTACTTTCTATTTCCAGAGAGCATGGGGACAGATAAAGCACATTGATAAGCTCACTAGTGCAAGTAAAATCAGATTTAACATTAATATCATATGGTCATCAGAATCTGGTGTACTGTAAATTATTGAAGATAATCTTGACAGTTGTTCCCTGCAGCTTGTGGTCTTAAGGTGATAAGAGCCTTTGGACAGGAGTCCTTGGCTAATAATGATTCTGTAATGGTGCTGGATGTTCCCTACCTGTGGCAAGGGCACTGACTTAAAAAGAAATCGAGTGAAATCCAGGACAGAGCAATGAGGAAAGGGTAATTAATATATCATAACTGAGACTTTTCTGATGTGAGCTGAAATTTACAGGAGGCAAGGGGAGCAAGAACTCAGAGATTTGCTACAGATTTCAAGAACTGCCAATACTGGGAGAGGCCTACCAAAGGATATGGATGCTTTGGTCACCCATTTGCAGTGAACCCATTTTCAAAGGTCAGCACTAATGTGAGATCTCCCTGTTTTCTGACTGTCGCATTGTCCATGTGGTGTGTAAAAACTAAAATTCAGGCTGATGTTAGGGAGTTTTAGCAGTACCCCACATCTGACTTTGTAGATTACAAACAAACAAAAAAACCCCAAAAAACAACAAAAAAAAAACAAACAAAAAAGACACTCCCCCCCCGAACTCTTTCATTTATCTTATTGCATGTATTTGTTTTGTTTCTGCAAAATTCATTAGAGAAGAGAGCAAGTCAGATTTTCTTCAGGTTTGCTTAAGTTGTACTCTCAGTGGAGCGTGGTTCGAGCGGTAGGAACTTAATTGATATAAATTACTTTTTCCCTCATCTTGACAAAAAGAATTGGCAGACAAATTTTGTATTTCTACAATGTAATTCTTCTAGAAGATGAAATACATAAACACATCTCTGTTTTTAATGCACGGATTCATGCATTCTAAAAGTCTAAAACCATAGATATTCAAAAGCTGTGATCAGTAGATCAGATTGGCATTCTCTTTGAACAAGTAAGAAGGACAGGTTTTAATGACATGAATAAAAATAACTTTCTAACAAGTAGATTCCTACAAAATAACCTTGTCCTCATTTGTTACAAAGGACTTCAATCTCTGTTTCAAGTGGAATGGAATTTTTGGAGTAAAATTCCAGGTAGTTGTAGATGTTGGGACATCTGTTGTTTGTGGGACACTACGGTCCAGTTAGGCCAACTTAAAGACCAGCAAGAAAATGTCTGCAAAATAACATGGCTACCCAGAGTGTGAAGCCAGGTCACTGAACTTCTAATATCATTGTATTTTCTTGAATAAAAACAGAACACTAAGTGGAACTGTGATTAGAGGGTGCCAAATTAAGATTTTATTTTTCATAAATATTTTATGGAGAAGTAGAGGTTATGTGTTTATTTCAGCTTAAGTGCATGCTCTGAGCAGGGTCTGGGTAGATGACATCCAGAGGTCTCTCAAAATGAAATTTTCTCTGTTTCAATGCCTGCTATATTAACGAGTGTCTGTACGCATGACAAGTGTGTCTGTATGTATGAAACAAAGTGAAGTAATTTTTTTTAACCTTTGCAGACAACAATATGCACAAGTAGGGATATTGCAGGAATGTTTGGTTGCCTCCAGACTACTTCTGCACCTGCAGAGCGACGCATGAGAACCCTTGACTGCGGCAGAACAGTTCATGGAGGCCCCAAGAGGACACACGTAGGCCATGCTTCTTGAGCCAGGTCCCAACACCTCTGGTAAATTGTGCTGACTTTCATTCCTTGGTTCATTTAGCCTTCTTAGGGTATTCCCAGGCCATCAGCTGTTTAACAAAGCACATTATTGACATTCATCTGCTTTATTACTCCTTGGCCATGAAAGATGGTCCTGGGCACTTCTGCTCAACTTGCTGATGGGCTTTGCTAAACCCTTCCCTTCGGCTCAGATGTCCATTACAATCCTTGCTTACAAAAGGAGTTGTCACAGAGCAGGTGAATCTGGAATCAAAGCTTCGGGATCAGTTATCCTGGACTGGAGCGTGCATCTTGGTGCCTGAAAGTCTTAGGATTTCATTTTGTTTGTTTCTATTGAAATTCAGCCGAACAAAGTGGCTCTACTTATTTGAGACTTGCATGCATATGAATGTGCTACCCACTAGCAATGTGAAGGACAGTGTAACCTGCTGTCGTGTGACATAGTTCTAGAGGTGGTTTATGAATATCAAATTATTTCAATAATCTAAAGTTTCTTCTTTTTTTCCAGCATGTCAAGAAATAGAAGTATTACATGTGCTTAGAGCTCTAATGTGATTATGTCTCCACAGGATACCAGGATTTAATGTGTGGGACAGAAAGTTTAATATATAGTATTATGCTCTTGCTTACAGTATTTGCCATCACTGTTGGGATGAAAACTTGATCTGACTCTAAAAATAACATATATTTCATTTTTATTTAAAAAAAGAGAAAAGTGTTCATTGATCATCATGGAAGAGGTATCACAGTCAATGAGGCACATTGTAGAAGCATTATCACTTAGATGATGATCTGGCATGTGCAGGAAGAATCTAACAAATTTATCAGTGTGTCTGAAGCAAGTTAATTTGGCTGCCTTAATCGATGTTCCATATAATCGTTATGACAAAGAGAGTAACCCAGTTTAATTTTAATGTTCAAAAAGCCAGGAGAAATTGTCATTAGTTAAAATTAAGAATAGTTCAAATCAGTGAAGATAATATCAAAACAGAGCCCTGAAATATCATTCTAGCCTCATTTCCCCAGAATCCAAAGTAGTAAAAACTCCCAGTAATTCTGTAATTTAGTTATGATCATAAGCACTCTTTAAATTGGATTAGAAGTGGAGTTCCAGATTAATGTTTCTTATTACACCCCTCAGGCTGCTTCTTTTTTTCAGTATTCACTTCTGATAGCCCTACATGCTGACAGTTCTTGTATATACAAAGGAGAAAGCTATCTGGAGGGCAATGGTTAGGTTTATCCTAATGGATGGTTGTCAAAATTACTTTTCCCTGAGTTCCTGGCCTGTAATTCTCTGTGAACTCAGTGATACTACAGGTCAGTCTCTATTCAGATGAAAACCCCAGTGTCTAAACATGGCCATTTGAAAGCAGAAATGTATAAATATTTTTGAAAAATTTAAGTCTCAAAGCCAGCATTTGCTTTCAGAAGTGTCACCTTTCTTATGCAGATCTGTTTTCTTCTCTCCTTGCAAAGTGAAAATAACCAATCTTAAATAATTGCAGATACTACATTGTAGGACTTAAGTAATTGTAATCAGCAGGCAAAATAACTTGCAGTTACTCACTTGGATTCTGTTCCTTTGCTTCACAGCACAACGTGGTTATTGCAGTTCCTGACCTTCTTAAAGACATGATTCTGAGCCTGTGCAGCTCTCCTGCTCCTTTCAGTGGAGCATTGAGGCTGCCAGAGCTTCCCAAGGCTGCCCCGGGCCGGCAGCTCTGTCAAGATGTGGAGTTCAGTACCTCAGTCTTCCATGTTCCATAACATCCTCATGGTCTGCCAGGACTTTTCCCTGCTTTGACTGAAGACCTTGAATGGGATGGAATCACAGAGACGAGGAGGGATGGCTGGTGCTTAGTTGACTTTGAAAACCTGGTCTGTTATTGACTGGGGCAGCACGAAGAAAATCAAGCATATGTCACTAAAATTTTAGAAATCATTGTAAAAATACCTGGCAAATCTCCTTCTCCCTAAGGCAGGCAACCCTCATCTGCCAGTGGTCATCTGCAAATCTGCTACTAGGTAATGGATGTAGAGGACTGAAAGTGAGGGTACTCTGTTTGTGTGTTTAAGAAATACTGCAACAAACACACACCTTGAAAAACATTTACTGTAAATGTTCTGGACCTGACAAATGGTTCTGCTGTCCTGTCTGAAGCCACACATACACACTGTCCTCCAGAGGTGCTGCCCTGTTTTCTTTCTTCAGCCCTCAGAGGGATGGAATCTGGGGAGACTGAGAGAACACTTGCTATTGGCACAGAAATAAATGTCAGGCTAGAAATTCTTCCATTCTATTTAAGAAAACCTATTTTTCACCACAATGGTGGAAAAGCTTGTGCAATTCCTCTTGTATGACTGAGATGTACTCTGCAACATAGAAATGTTAATGCTTCCTGCTGTCTTTAAAATCTGTGCCTCATTTTGACTGTGGGTTTCAGTCTTTTGAACAAATGCTTTTTTTTTTTCAACTCAATCAGTCACCCAGATTTCTTTAGTTGTATTATACCACCTGGAATGGAAAGAAAAGGAAATTTTGACTGAAAACTGCTATCTGCTAGAGGTGAATGATCAGATCAATGTTTCTTAAGACAAATGTTGGAAAGAACTTCACAAAGATTTTTACAATTTGTAGCTCATTGGCAAGTTGAATCAATAATGGTGTGAAGGTTTCAGCTGGGCCTGTGTGCAAAGATCACGGCAGCTGAAGAAGGTGTCCCTGGAGTGTGATGGGCTGCATGGCAATGTTGAAGAGGCTGGCTACACCTTAAAGCACACTCTGGTATGGTTAAAAAAGTGCATGTGTTGAACACAGATATGAAAAGGCCTTTTTTTCATGTTTTCTCCCTCCATGTGCACACATTTTCAAAAGAAATCTCCACTGCTTTTCAGACAGAGAGCGCTCTGTGCTGCTGGCAGTGCCATCAGGAGCACTGATCAGCCTCACAATTACCAATCCAGCCAGCTGATTAACGTGCCTTATCAACTGCCTTCAGCTCTGGAGCTCTCTCAAGGGCAGGGACACCTTTGGCTTTCAGGAGTTCAGCCTATCACCCCAACAGATCATCTCTGTTTGCAGCAGAAGGCAGTAGGAGATCTGTACTGTTTTTCATATCTCTAAGCAGTATTTTGCTTGCTTTCTCCCAGTTTCCCTTTAAACAGCATTATCCAGCAGAAAGTGCAAAACCTGCTGCTGAGAATGAAGTCAAAGGCATGTGATGAGCACAACAGCAGTTGGAAGCAACCCTCACTGGGAGTTTCTCTTTGTTAACACCAAGTGCAGTTATGTGTAAAAGATGAGGGGGAGTTCTAATTATGCATTTTCTGAACATAACATTTCATAAGATCATTGACAGCTAATCAGAAATTTCCAAACTTGTTCAGCATTCAAAGACACTTTGTAACCAAATGTAAACTTCAAATTAACACCTTTATATCAAACTTATGTATATCCTGTTTTCAGGGGCCTTTAATGAAAACCACACTGGCACCTCACAGGATTTAAAATGCTGACTAGTTCCCTCTTGCTCGAATTCCTTTAGAGTAAGCACAAGAGCTTTTAGAGAAGGTTCAACAATTTAATTCACTAATTAGACCTATATACATAAGTATGTTCCTAGCATTTGATTTGCCTAAGTTCGAAGTAGTAAAGTTCTAATTACAAAGCAGGGTAAGGAAATACAATTACTTCCACATGTTTTGTTTGGGGCTAAATATTAGGTAATAAATTTCCCAGTACCATTGCTACTTTTACAATGTGCCTGGTGAAATTTAATGTGCAGGAGCAGAGATGATGACAGGCTGGCACTTCTGAATATGGCCCATCCAAATAGTTTGATACCAGGTCGAGTAATGAAATTAGGATATTTTGGAGGATTATGAAGATTTTAATTTCCTTTTCCTTTGATGTCACTTGGAAAGGGGCTAACAATTCCAGCACATCAAAATGTTTTTGAATAATGTTTCTGAAGGCTTTTAGAGTCTTAATTTGAGTGAAATTTGCTTCTACTTTGCAAAGGCTGTAAGACTATTCAAACACATAAGGCTTTCTTACTAAAAAGCTTTCTTTGCTAAATAGTTATTTTTATCAAGACTTCTAATGCATTAAAATGCATTAGTCACATGTCTTGCTCAGTACTCAACACTGAAATATTACCTGCTCATGGCTGAGGTGATAAAAAGGTGCAATGCACATATTCAGTAGTACATTAGTTGCTGTCATGGTACCAGTTTTCAGGCAGAGTTCAGTTAAGGAAAGTTCTGTTTGAGGAAGAAAATCTGTCTGTCCTTTCTTCTTCTTGCTTCTTTATTAAGTCTCTGAATGTGGAGAGCCAGCTGGACAATCTTCCTGTCTATTTCTGGGCCTAGGTGTTAATTTAAAATAATTGTATTGAATTTAAGTTGTCATAATTACTGTCTGAATTCACGAGAACCTCCTGGAAACTCAGCTTACCCTGTTCCCTCTGTGATGCTTCAGTGTCTCGCCCTGCAAGAAACCCTGTGCACAGCTGGAGGTCGTTGCTGCAGCAAAACCACTGGACATAATTTAGTGTTCTGGTAGTATTAAAGTAATGAGTCAAAGATGAGTATAAATGTTGAAGAAAAGGCACTGCGAGTTCCCCAGCTGAGAAATAAATGGTACTGATGGATGTGCTCTAGATTTGCAAGGGTTTTATTGTGTTGAAGAATCCAGTTTCTAAGTTTTTGTTTTAGCTTGACTGTTCTTGTTAACTGAGAGATTTCACAATGAAGCCATTTTTCAGCCCCGACCTGGCAAACACCGAAGTTTTTAAGAAAATGAGTTGTTACAATTTCTGTAGGGGAGCTCTGTCCTACGCCCTGTAGGAGGCCACTGCAGGATTTTCCTGCAGGGAAGACAGCTCATGTCTACAGCCCCAGATGGGCTGATGGGTCAGTGCAGAATAATAAAGATGTAACTGCATTCATCCATGCATTCAGCATAGTAATTAAAAACCCTCCAGTTTTGGATTTTTAAAATTAATAACATTTGGAAATATTTTGCTTAAATGTTTAGAGTTGCTTCTACAAATACATTTATTGTTGAGCTAATATAGAAACTTCTTGCAGTGGAGTATTTCTAGCATTGATATAAAGAAGAAAAAGAGACAAATATCTGAGAACAAAGCTATAAAACTGTATTGAGACACCCCACAGACAGCTACATAGGATATTATCTCCTTATACAATATAATTATATTGCAGCAATTCATGTTCTACTTGTCTAATACATATAAAGAACTTCAGAAAAAAATTGCAAACTTTAAGCAACCTAAGTTCAGAAGGTAAGAAAATATTATTAATTAAGTATTATGTTAAAGATTTGTATGCTTAATGACACTTCTAGAACTATCAAGATACAGTCCTAATTATATTCTGTATTTTTCAGGGTAAGAAGTGATTTATCTTAAAATTTATTAAATTAAAAATCCATTAAAATTAAAAATTGATCATTTTGCCCAATACTTCCCTTTATGTTTATTATTTTGTAATAGGCATAATAGTCACCAGTTAGTCTGTAGTGTGTTGGAAGTACTAACACTACTACTGAGAGTGAACTCTGAACTGGATCATTTTTTAATATTATGCTGAAAAATTCCGAGTGTTGCCATCAAGCATCAGTTTGATCTCTGTCTCACTCACAGACCTTACTTAAGATGTCATTCATTCAGAGTTCACAGGAGGAATAATTAAATATCCTTTGTGTAGTGGTAGTTGAAATGGTAAAACCACGAGTGAGCTGAGTGGGAAGATCAGGATTTGCAGCATACCTGGGAGATGAAGGCCTGCACTGAATGTGTGCCTGAAGCTCTGGCTTTGCTCATCTTTGAGCTAGAGAGCGACAATGGCCAGAGGAGAATGAGAGAAGTCAGCAGTAGTAATGAAAGGATTATCTCCCCAGCAGAAAAGGGGAATCTTCACAGTGTTAATAGACAATTTTACTGCAAAGAAATACTTGGGTTGAACACTTTCTCATGCTAAAGGACCCAACTGATTCCAGTTCTGCCAAGAACTTTACTTAAAAATCAAGAGGTCAACTCCTGTGGCCATGGTTAAGGGAGATTTGGTTGCAGAGCTGGAGTTTGAGCCTCTGTCAGATCTCTGAGTGTGTCTTAACTGTGTTGCCTGGTTTACAGCCAGCTACACTTTCTCTGCTCAGCTTCTGCCAGGCTATGTCCTAATTTCAAAACAATATCTTCACTACATTTCAGTCCCCCAGGGCAGTAGCTACACCAGATTTAATTAAAACTGGGAATGCTAATCAGCAGGTCCTCCTGGAACTGAGAGATTTCTCACTGTCCCGGTGATAAGTGGCTTTTGCCTCCTGCCATTGTGGGAAGCCCTGGAATAATGCTCCTGGCTGACAGATCCCAGAGCCTGCAGTGCCCACGTTCCTTACCTGACACTGGGGAGCAGCAGCAGCCTCATCCAGGGACAGTTTGCCTGCAGATACATCAGTGGAGACACCACATAATTGAATTCTGTAACAAACCCCCTTCTGCACTGGCAAATCATAAAACAACATCAAGACTTTTCTAACGAATATGTGTAAGGAAATAAAAAGAACCTTGACTAACTCAATGTCCTTCCCGGCACTGAACTGGATGACAATTATACATCAGAGCAGCTTTCTGTTCAAGGCTCAGAGACCTTGCTTAGCCAGGCTGCCCCAAGCAGGGCAGGCCCCTCTGCTCTGTGCTCCTGGATTTTCTCCCCAGGGTGCGCACTACGGGAGCACAGGTGGAAGCAGAAGCACACTTGGAAGCAGGAAATGTCCTGAAGTTCAGCAGTTGCAACTAATCATTGAAGTCACCAAGGTGAACAATTATTTACTTTGCTGCTTTAAAGAAAGACGGGAGGAGTGAGGAAGGGAGGAATCAAGTGGAAATAGTAAGCAATAAATGCACATGCTTGAATTTTCACTGCTGTAGTGTTGTGTAAGAGTACAGAAATTTCATGGGTTTTACTTTACTTCCACAGGAAGTTTTGTGTTTGTATTTAATTTCTGGGAACCCAAGGGCAAAGCAAAGCAATTAACATGTTGAAGACTTAAAAATAAACTTCAGAAGCTTCAAGTAAAATACCTTTAGCTGATTAGTGTTACAATGCATCTTTAATGAGAAATAAATGAGGATTGCATTGTTTCTTAGGATAAGGAGAGTTGTTAGATATCTGCATTGATAATAGAGGGCTTAGAAATAATCTGTGAGCTGCTTTTCTAGAAAAAAAAGAGGAAACTTCTACATGGCCTAGTGCACAGATAATAAAAACAGTGAAACAAATACATTTGTACAAGTTCTTTCTGTAAAAAGGTTATTGCAAGGTGAATTTTAACATAGCCCTGTCACTCTTTGGATTGTTTAGACTCACCCCTTGATATGTATCCATGTTTCTCTATTTTTGTGCAACTGTTTGTTTTTCTTAAACTTTGATTTTACTACAAACCAATTTATATAAGAAGTGCAGGCTGTAAAATGTAGAATTAATTTTGAATGACCTACATATAAAATACTATCTCCTCTTGTACCCACACCAAACAAAATTCTATGGAAAACAAGGCTCAGAAACAGACTTTACAAAATATATCTTTACAGTTATCCTGTAATGGCTGTGTACCAAATAAAGGGAATATGAAAAGTCCTTTGATTGCGAAGATTGGCAGCATCTATGTTTTTGAACCAAATGGTTTTGAAATATGCATAAATTTATTCTCTTGGTTAAGTTGCTGCACAGTAAAAAGGAATGCTATTCTCTGAGCAATAATTGGTCTGTCTCAGCTCTCAAATTGGGTCACAGTGAGCAGACAGAATGCTCTGGTATTTCTCTCGCACTCTCTTACCTTGCTTTCTTGGAAAAGTGATTGAAACTGTAATCATTACTGTGTTGAGGTAGTGTACTGATAAAAAACCAGTGTTTTTCATGAATGATTGATCCTCCTCTTTTGTCCTGTTTTTGATGGTATTGTACTGTAGAACAGCTTAAAGAACAATGTAGAAATCTGCAGTCTCAACAAAATATGCTGAAATGCAGTGAATGAGTACAGCAATCCCACTTATTGCTGGAGTTTATTTTTGGTAATAAACATTTCACCTTCTGTATAGGGCTGTGCTAAAATGAAATAAATTTGAATTATTAATATTACACCATTTTACAGTCATCATATTCCTAAATATGCCAAATAACATTCTAAATATCCCCAAAAAGGGCTGAGGGTGGGGTGAAGGTGACAACACTGTTCTACAAAGCTCATGTGCTACATCACTTCTCTCCAGTTACATCTCCAATTGCTCCAACAATTATATAGGTGGGGAAGAGCTTCTTAGAAGGTTGTGGCTGTTACCTTGTGAGCCAGAGCAGGAATGCTGTGAATCAGCCAGGCCAGGCCTTTTTATGGGAATACGTGCATGCTGAAAAAGGTACCATGGGATCTCTGAAGGATCCTCTGCCTGGAGTGAGTACAGTGACCACCAGGGCAGCTGGGGAACCTTCCTCTATGGGACGCAGGAATGTATAATAGTAACAATATTACACATAGCTGGTGTTTATGTTTTGGATAACAGTGAAAATGTGTTGATGTGGAATTGCTGTGAGTCTCCAGCACAGGCAGAGGAGTAAACAGTCTGCAGGAGTGTCCTCCAGTCCTTGAGAATGTCAGGAGGTGATGGTGCCAGCTTCAGCCAAGGAGGGCAGCCAGGAGCTCTGGATGGGTTGTTTCCCACTTCTGTTTCATTTCCCACCCGTGTCTTCATCTTCTGATTTCATGGGGTGACAGCTCAGGCCCTGACCTCTTGCCTTCTGCCCCAGGCTAAGTGCACAGAGTTACTTCAGGGATCCTGGTAAGTGAATCCCAGGGACTAGCACCGTGGGGGCTCTTCAGTCCCTCTGCCTTCTGCAGCAGCCGCAGGACAGGGTAAATCCCCTGCTGCCCTCACCTGTCTCCAGCTCCAGTCTCTGGCTGGCCTGAGTGGGAAAGCAGATTTTACACAGCTGAAGCAAAGTAAGGTGCCCCTACGTTATCCTCATTGGCTAAGACAGAGCAAGACTTAGAATTAATAGAAGGGTGAGACTAAGTTCAGCTCAGGCTTTGTAGAAAAGTGACAGAAGATAATCATTGTCTTAGTGCTGTGTTCTTTTAGCAGCCTTGGCTTCAGTGTTTGCAGGGTACTGCAAAAACCACATTCTGCTGCAGTAATTTTATCTTTGTCTCTCACATGTATCCAAATACAGTCACTGGTGTCCTACCTGCAGTGCTGGGGACACGATTCGGGAAATCCCTGGCCAGGCAGCTTGCCCTGTGTAGGGCTGTGGGTCTTGGTCTGTTGGAGCAGTATTAGCTGCCTTTCTGTATTGCTGTGTCTTTTTTTATCGAAGGTGAGAAAGATTTGAATACAGTTAATTTAAAAGGCCAAATTGTGTTTTTAACAATGCTAGACCTTTCTAAGCAATGTTTGAGAAAGATAAGGATATATTTAGAAGATGGATGTTTCAATTTCTGGCTGCCCAAAAGTGACATAACAACATTATAAATTTAAATAGGATGAGGCTTTTATGGGTCTCCTAGAGTAAAAAAGAAAAAAAAGGTGTTTATTACTAGAAATATACTAAACTATCTACATTTGACAAAGTGCTAGTGGAGAAAATTACTTCTAGAGAAACAAATGAAAATGTCAATTAAAAAAAAGTAATGGCTCTCTGAGTTGTGGGTTGTGGTTTTGCTTTTGGAGTTGTGCATTTTTGGGGTGTTTTTTTCCTTTTTTTGAAGAGAAGTGCTGGGTATGTTTTCTGTATTGCTTGAAAAGCTTTTGATTTGTCTGTGTTGCCTTAGTTCCCTGAGTGTTGGGGGTTTTCTGGGGATGCCCCTTCAGTATCTGCTGCTGCACAGTTTTATTTCACGTAGGCTGGAAGCTGGTTTAGTATGCTGGTCTAATGCTTTCTCTCTATGTTTTGTTTTTGCACTTTATTTAGGGAGCATTTTCCAATGAAGTGTCCACAAGGACAGTGCCTGCAGCTTAAACCACCTGGCTTTGCACTTCCATCCATGCCAGAGATCGATGTCTCCTATCAGAGACATTCCTGGTAACTGCAGAACATCAGTGAAGTGGAAATTCCCTTTTTACAAGTTTCTGATCCCAATCAGCTTTTCTCCTTGGTGAGTGGGAATCCTGAGGTGCCAGCTAATGTCAGGGTTTGCTTGGCAGGCACCGTGGAACTGCTGAGGGTGTGAAGGCTGCCCTTGCTCTGAAGGATATTGTTGTGTTCAGCTGGAGTCTGCACAGAAAGGCTCAGGGAGGGCATGAAGAGAAGCAGCTTCCCCCCAGCACTGAGCAGTGACATGATGAGTGTGAGCCTGCAGTGACACACACACGTGTGCCATGACATGCAGGGGGAACTGAGCCCTCCTAAGCAGTGAAATGTTTAGGTTTTACTGCTGCGATTTGCTTGTTAGACGTGTCTTCAATTATTTGTCTCATAGCAGAATAAAACCAGCTATCTGAGGATAATGTCTGGAAAAACCAGACACTAGGACCCAAGCTGCTGAGCTGAGGTAGGAAAGGAATCATTGAGCAGTGACCATGGCACAGGCTGTCTGCAAATAGAGGGGGCAGGGGAGACTTCTGCCAGTGTAAAATGTGGTTAAGTTTTAACAAGAAATCAAGTGTTTCTCTTCTGTCTGTAATCTCCAGGAGCTGAATACTGTAGCCCTATAAAAATATTACCTCTATTAAAATCTGCAAGATGAGATGCTGGACCCAAATGCACTGAAGGCAAGCAGCAGGCAAGCAGATTGTACTCAAGTCTTAATGACTTTATGGAAAGGTTCAGAAAAAGTGTGCTCTTAAATTTGTTGTTTACACTGAAGCCGGCAAACCAGGATTTCTCTCAAAGACTTTGTTTTCAGTCATCTGCCTCATGTTCATAGGTCTCCCCCTCAGAGTGTAATTATGTAGTATTTGGTTACCTTCACAGGTTGCTCTGGTGTTCTAATGTGAATTTTCCTCATTTAGTAAGAGTCATCGAAGTTTACCTCATCCTTTTAGCAGCCTAAGAGAAACCAAACTGAACTGTGGTCACTTGATGTTTTTTAATCTCTGCCCAGCCTCTTGAGCGCACAGCAACACGAGGAATCCCTTTCTCTCTTGTTTCATCAGCACTTTGATGACATCTTAGTGACATCTTGCTTTAAAGGCAGTCATGTACTGACACTGACAGAGTTACAATTACCAGCCCTGCTGGAGGTACCAAAGTAATGTTCTCAACATCAAAAGATGTTGTTTTAAATTATAATTAGGGTCTCCATGGGTGAATTGTTTCATAATCTAACATATTTTATTTTTCTTGATATAAACAAGATGAGGCACAGTGACAGCAAGGACCTCTGCCATTTCAAATTAGTTAAAGCATCGGTGTTAATTCTAAATTAGCTAATTACACTGAGAAAAGTGAGAAAACACAATTTGTCATTTATGCTGATAAAAAACCACAATCCCAGCTTATTTTTGTGACTTTTTACTACATACAGGAATATCCAGCCACAACTATGGTTAAATATCCTTCCGATAGTTGCATTATATGGCTGTAAGATGTTCTCTCGTTTTCCACATTCTACTGAAAATGAGACTGTGAAAACATTCAGCTAAGCAAAGGCAGATGGAGAATAAAAGCAAAATCCCTTCTTTTCTGAGTCCAGCCTTAGCTGTGCTGAAGCTGCTGCCATGGGGCTGCAGCCCCCAGCCCTGTCCGGATGCAGGTACAACCACCTCACTGCGGCAAGGCAATGCTCCAGAGGTGGTTTTACATTCTCAGCAGTTCCACAAATCAGGCCTGAAGGAGACTCCTTGATAAACTGTTGTGACTAAAATGTAATTAAACTGACTCTTCAGCACAGCATTTCATACCTCTCACCATATTTAAATACCTGTAATACCCTCTAGGGAACACTGTTGTATGCGAGTACATACATAAAACATGAGAGAATCTATTAATGATGCTCATTGTGTTCCTCCCTCTTCAGGTGCCAAAGCTGCACCAGCTCCAATTCCAGATCACCCATAGCAAGGATTGTAATGTGTTCAACTACATACTTAAAACCCCAGCAGGTGTGAGTTAATTACATGAAGACTTTATTTGCAACAAATTAGATACAATTGCTAAAAAAATGGATTGAAGCAGGCAAACTATTTCATAAATTTGTTTTTAAAGACTTATTGCAGTGAAGAAACATACTTTTTAGGGTTTCCAATATTCTGCAGTATTCTGTACTGCCTTACAGTAAGGCACTCTACATTTGGAAATCAAAGATCTCTGCTTGTCTAGGAATCAACAAAGTGACTTCTGATTACAGTATTCCATCCTCAATATTCTCCCCATGCAATTATTCCAACTTCCATAGCCAGAGCCAGGATATATGTTAATTGAATGGCAGTGAAATTTCAAAATGGAAATAGTTGTTTCACCTTTAGTTTCTGTCAGTGACATCTTTATCAGCCTCATTTACAGACTTTTCATCATATAAAACTATATAATGGAAACTATAAAACTATATAACATTATATAAAACTTTATAACAGATATAACAGAAACCCAAGCTCTGACTGCTAATCAGAATGTGTCTGCTCTCCTATTG
This sequence comes from Donacobius atricapilla, assembly GCA_013397315.1. Taxonomy (NCBI): domain Eukaryota; kingdom Metazoa; phylum Chordata; class Aves; order Passeriformes; family Mimidae; genus Donacobius; species Donacobius atricapilla. Next base: position 182,920 of record WBMY01005833.1, read on the forward strand.
CTCCTGGCTCTGAAGAGCTAAGAAAAAAAGTGTGGGAAATGGTAGCAAATATGGCACCAAGGCAACAGGATGTGATCCAAAAGTTGCTAAAAGTCAGCAGGAGTCTGCTGATTTCACATTTTTTGAGATATTTCTGTATAAATGTGCCCCATTCATATTGCCAGGAGGTAATAGAAATGACTAAATTTACTGATTTTGAGATACCCTCTCAAGTTAAAGGGTTATAGAGACACCAGTTTCTCTGTAATAAGAAAGTATTATCTAGGAGCAAAGCAGAAATTCTCAGAACTGTACTTTTCAATGACACATTACCATATTAGCTCAGCTCTTCTCCCATATTCCTCATAGGTCTCATTTTCCCACAGAAAAATATGTCAACAACTTCCTTGTTATTTAGGACAACAACAAACTGAGAGCTGTTCTGGGACACTGCAGTCAGAAATCCGTAGTTCTGCTTGGGGAAACTTTATGAAACCGTGTATCTAATACGGAAAAACACGTCCTGACACAGCCTACTTCTGCTCAGCAAGCAAATCCAGCAGCTCCTTCTCTATGCCGCGGCTGCCCAGCTCAGCCAGGCTGTAGTATCTGTGCACCACCTTCTCCTCTGTCACAACCACCACTCGGAGGCCGTGCGGATCCTGCCCCAGCTGACATCCTATGGCTGAGGACACCACCATTTCCAGGCCTTTGTAGGACCCTCCAGCATTCCTGTGGTAATGCCCAGAAAATACAGCTCTAATGCCTGTGAAAAAAAAAAAAAAGAAGAAAAAGACAGAGTATATATTTAGTTAGCACCTTATAGGTGTCACATTTACCTTCATTCTTCGATGGCTCATCGAGCATAAGGTGAAACCATTTACCCAAACTTGCACTTGAAATAATAGCAAATAACTCTATTAGTAATAAATGATGAATCAAGCTTTACTGTGCTCCGCCAGCCGTGTTTAGGGCTGCTGGACTCTGAGTTCTTTATGCCCACTGCAAGGTGTGTTTGTTGTCTCCCCGCTCCTTTGGCTAGAAAGAAGGGACAGTTCAGAAGCAGCCGACTAAAGTGAGATACCTGCCTAGAGAATGATGGCACTGAAACACAGGCTGAAAGGCAAAGAGAGCAGAGCTGTACTCGTCAATTAGCGTGAAAAAAATTTTAATGACTTAAGGCTGTTCTGCTTCCTTTTTCTTTTCAAAAATAGATTACTTACATTTTGGACTTTATTGGAGTAAAGAATACGGAGTTTTTACAGACATTTTGAAACAATTTGAAATTAAATGAATTGTATCATCCTCACCTCCAAACCAGTAATTTCTACTTTTTGTTTCTGCTGTCTTGTGAACATAAACAAATGGGTAGAAGCTGTACTTGTTACAGTGAATAGCCTTTTTGATTGTCTTTACAAGTCAGATTCATGCTGCCAAATAGATAATCTTCCCCTCCCCAGATTTGATACATTTTAATGAAATGGTTTCATTACTAAAATTATGAAATCGCGAGTCTGAATAAAAAAATGTTGTTGCTAAGTACTTCTCTTTCCTGTCAAAGTTTGCAAACCCCCTCACAAGAGAGTTGAGAATGCAGCTTCCTGCCCAAGAGAGAACATTCTGCCCTAGACAAAGCTTTTAATTCACAGCTTATTCTGTCCTCCTTTGCCACTTGGCCTTTCCACGCTCTGCCCATAGGTACAGCTGAGCACCATAACTGAACAGCATTCAGAGTATGGTAAAAAAAACATTCCTCGGTTTTCTTGCTGATTTAAGGTAGCGCATGTTTTATTTTGAATGGAAACATGGAGTTAGTATAAATAGCTAATTTTACAAACAGGGTTTGTGATTATGTTTTGGCACGCTTTAGTCTAAGATCCTTGGACCTCTGGTCCAGACTCCTACAGCTTCCTGAAGCTGCATCTAATGCTACTTTATACTGTTGGGAAACAGAAAAATTACTGGACCAGATGGCTAAAAGTACTGGAAATTTTGTTGGCAGGTCAGAGAGGGGAATCTGTGAGACACTACAACTTTAAATGATATTTAAAAAATAAAAAGCTAACAACTGATTTTGCCTTCAGACAGCAGAAATCCTGGAAAATGGCAGAGGCAATTTAAAGCCAGAGAGGTGGAATGAGGAACATGCTACAACTTCACATGGAAATCCTTATTTCTCTAGCCAGAAAAAACCTTCCACATTTTCTCCTGCAGTAGATTTAGACCTCTTTCACAGAGATAAAATGAAAAGGGAAGTAGAGGTGAGCCCATCTTAAGACAGCTGGCTAACATCAATCCTTTGCCTTTGTGGGAGTGAGTGATCTGAAGACTGATATGAAATATATAAACTTGGCTCAAAGTATAGTTAAAAATTAAGCAGCTTGGAAAGCAAAATATAAATTATTCTGCTGTGTGTCTGGTAAGAGCTACATGGGCTTTCATATCTGAAATCCAAGCCCTTCTCAAAGAGCAAATGAGTCAAGGTAGAAAACAGAAAATGAAGAAGGCGCCTTGTCCCTGAGCGATGGCACACGGGCCTTGCCAGCTCCAGCCCCTCTGTTCCCCTGCTTTGGTGTCTCAGGGCTGCTGATCCTGCTGCTGGAACCACTCCCCTGGCTGCTGCAGGAGCTACACCCCTGAGAAAGACTGCAGGACAGCTTTGGGAGCTTGCTTGGACTCGGCTGCACAAACCCAGCAAAACCGGAGAGGAGTTTTTACATCTGGGGAGACACCCAGTTAGAGTCCCTCAAAAGGCAGAAGTGGAATACAAAAGTCAGTGACGCTGCTACTCTAACGAGACAAGGCCTTTTCAGTATTTCCCACTTTTTCTGCAGGTAAGCAGAACCACTCCAGTCTATGAAAGAATTAAAAAAAAGTAAGAATCATAAACCCATAGTGAGGTGCAAACCCATGTGACACAATTTTAATAACAGAAATAAGTACTTTGGAAGGGAATTAAGTTCTCTTTCTTTACTAGAAGAATCTGTGTCCTAAAGCAGCATCTTCCCATCATCCAGAGAATTCGACATTTTGATTTAGAACAGGAAAAGAGGCCCAGACTTTGTGTCATCATATATGTAAACCAAACCCTGACTAAGTGTAATTAGAAGGACAGAGGATATAAAAGTCATAAAGAAACTGTAGTTATGCTGAAGAAAAAATGTTCCACTCGTCTGATAATTCAAGGAAAGTTTTTGAGACCCCCATCCTAGACAGAGATCAGTAAAAAATTTTGCTCAGACTTCAGATACCCTTTAGTGCTAGCATTAACTCTAGTTATTGCTGGGTCACAGGATGTTACACCTCGAACAAGGAAACAAACAGGTCACTGCTGGGCACTGACAGGGGGCTCACTGATGGGGTTTTTCTGCAGGAGCACTTCCCTGCTCACTCAGCTCCGCTGCAGCCACTCTGTGAGCTAGCACAAGGAGGAAAGCCGAACCAGTCACTGCAATAATACCTAGAGGAGAAGCAGGCAATTTACTTTGCTCTTGCTTTTGATCTTTAACATAAAAAGAATCTTAGAGATATATGCACTCAAATTTAATTTATTAACTTCAGATGTTTTTTCTGAAGTAATAATGTCAAGTTCCTAGCAACAGACACCCCTACCCCTTCCCCCCTCCAACTCTGTGAGGAAGGAACAGTGTCCTGGCAGATCTCGTTTTTATAGCCCACTTTAACGTGTCCTGGGTCACTTAAATGCATCCAGCCATACACTAAAACATACAGTCCCTTCCCACTACAACAGAAGAAAAAAAGGTGGAGTTGTGATTTGTTTTGTATCTCTGGGTTCTTAAACAGCAGCTGGAAGAAGCATTGATAAAAAAGCTGTATGAAATACTAAAAAACTCCTGCGTAAATAAATGTCCAAAGAACAGCACCTTCACAAGGATTCATTATTTCATTTTTTATGAAGTATACAGTTATTTGAATCTATATGTGACTAGAGGTTTCACAGTATCCATTTACTAAAAGAAGCTGGATCCATTACTGCAAGACATATTCATACCTAATGGATTATTCATTAAAGAAAAAATGGATTAAAATCAGAATAAAGTAAAAAACTGTGCAGACAGTTAAGCTAAAAAAAAAAGCAAAACAATCCACACATCCTCATCTGATGTCAGACTTCGTAACAACATAACACATTACAGAGTATCTGCTAATGAAAAAAGGTCTGAACTGCCAAATCAATTTTTGATCAGGACAGGACGCCAGCGATCCAGGGCAGGCTCCACCCAGTGCTGGCTACCAAGTCTTGCTCTGTCTGTGCTAAAACTGTACCTGGGTCATGAAAACACTGACACCCACCGAGCTTCATGCCTGCTACCAAACGTGAGTTTTATGAACCAGTTAATATGTGAAAAAATCAGTGTCTTTGTAAAAAAGGTTTAGATACAGGAATTGGTTCTGATTTTGGTAAAGCAAAGCTGTTCTCCTGCCATGCAATTTACCATTATTTTCTGACCAAGCACAAAATGTCCTTCTTAGGTCTGATCTGAAAAAGCTGAAAAAGATTTTCCTTCTCCAGATCTGATGATAACTCTTCTTCCCTTCAGAATAATGCATCCCTACTAAAGAATAAAATACCTATTTTGGTACAAGTTCTTTGAGCCCAGAGCAGCCTACTTAGCAAAAATAATTCATGCTGTAACAACAAACCCAAACAAGGACTGTTCAAGAGTCCTGTGATGAGATGTAATACTTAAATATGTTGATAAGCCTTAGACTTTTCATCAGCTCAACCATGAAACAGGCATCTCAAGACTTTGGTTTTATGCTAATTCACAAACTGCATTGTGGCCTTGGGGCTGTAAGGCCACACAGTGGCTGTGGCAAGGCAAGAGGGGAGTGCTGGGGAGGGCAATTATCAGCTCATGCCATTCAACATGTTGCTGTTTCATAGGCAGAATCTTAACAGCACAACTCAATTTTAATAAGATTTCAAACTAAGTTCATATTTTAATTTGGATACTTTTTTCCAAGTCAAAATCACATTATGAACACTTGACTCATGGCTTCTACTGCAGACATTTTTCAAAAGGAAATTTAAAACCGCCTCTGAAGAACTTCCTCCCCTCTCTTTTGTTCCCTGTGTCTGCTTTCCAAAACCAGCTCACCAAGTAAGCAGTAGAGCTTCACCCAGCTCTTGTTGATTTGCATCTTCCTCCCTTTAACAACTTTGGGAAGTCGGACAATTTTTACCAACATTCCCCATCTTCACTTTTTCTGCTGGTTCTCTCTCTCGGCTTTGTGAGCCACACCAGCACCATGCACTAAAGGGTGTTTTTCTTACAGAGAGGCTCTAACAGGTACTGTTCACTGCCTCACTGGCCTACAGCAGAAGCGTCTACACAAGTGTCTGAGACGTGCTGTGGATGCTGCGCAGAAAAGGCTGACACAGAAAGGCATCAGGAGGCTCCAGGGGATCCAAGCAGGCTCAGAAGCAGCTGCCTATGTACAGCCATGACATCCTCACAGGCTGCAGCAGCTCCGAGTTTATAGAGATTATTCTCTGTAACTGTGGCCATCTTACAGCGCTTCTGAGCTCCCAAGCAACCCAAGGCAGAGGAATGTTCTGAAAGAAACCAAGTCCTGACTGAAATATTCACCCCCTTTTTCAACCCCGGAGATACTGAAGAAAACGAGAAGAAAACTTTAGCTATCCCAGTGTTGTTAGTACTCTGTTGATTTTATTTCTGACAAGAACCAAGTGAGAAAATATTTCATAACACAAAAAGAAACTGAGTATCGTGCAGGAGGCAGTCTGTCTGTCAGCAGGAGAAGCTGAGGTTATTTTACAGAATTTTGAAAGTGAAGCATGCTCCTCCTACAAATGATCATTTATCTCTCAGAAAAACCCTTCTGTGGCACCAGGGGAAGGGTCAGCGTGATTTTGATGCAATTGCATTGTAAGAGAACACAGGCATTTAGCTGCGTCTCATGGACAATCCCCCGGGAGCAGTAACATCCCTGTCTTAGCTCATGTGCACCTGCAGCGCTGTAATTCCCACACTCCCAAGGCCCCTTTCTTGGGACTCTACTGCTGTCTTCTGCAGCTTAGAAAAACGTAAGGACATGGAAGACTGGGCATGTTTTCAACTCCATTTGGTAGGAAAGAAAGGAGACTCTGGCCTGCCTCCTCTGTGTGGCCCAACAAACAGCCCCATCTTTTCTAGTCAGTGTTTTGACCAGCTTTCTTATTTCAGGAATAGTTACACCATGTTCATGTCTCCATTTAAACAAGAAATGCTAGCCAAATAATCTCTTTGCCGTATTAAACAAACAGGTGCATTCTGTAACCACACAACAGTAAGATTTTGTGAAACAGGTAACACCTCTTTTCTGAACTTCTTGAAGAATTTACTATTTTCTGGTTTAATTCAAGAAATACAGGCTGAGCCCCAGTCTCTAGGGAAACTGAGTTGCAATGACACAGGATGGAAAACAATGCACCCACGTTTACCTTGAAATAGAAAAAAACCCCAAAGAAACATGCACCTGGAAAACTATTTTTTTCACATAATCAGATAATATTGAGTTGTAATTGAATCAAACTAGTTTAAATTCCAGGGGTGTCTGACTCCTGTTTCTGTAATTACACTTCTATGGCTTGATTCTAACACCCCCTGAATTCAAAAGAAGCTGTTTTCCAACTCCAGTTCCAAATGTACAAACTCCATTTTTGAGGCAGGTTGGCTGTGTCTGAAATGTGACTGACCTCACTTTAGCTGGAAATCTGCTCAACCCAGCACTATGGACGGAGTAAAAATATAGGAAAAAAATACCAACATAAAAATAAACCAAAGAAAAGCAAGCAGATTTTCCAAATTAGGAGGAGAATGCCTGGAATAATCAGCATAGGCAATCAGTAGCATGCTTTATTTAGACTGAGCCTTCAATTAAATAAATGCTTTTCTCAGCAAAAGCAAATGAGACTGTAAAAGAAGGAGAAGGCTAAATTAGTGCAATATGAATGACATAATAAATATGTAATGGGTACAGTACAGACCTTGCCTCTCTTCCCATGCTCTCTGTAGAGATTTTTGGGAAAAAAAAAGCGGTTCTGACTGAACAGTGAAATTTATCACATGGTTCAGATTATCACCTTGTAAGTGCTGATTAATGAACTATTTTTTACAGTAACTGCATACATGAATCAATGTTCACTGCATTTCATGTACAGGTTGCTGGCTCTCCATCCAGACTGCAGGTGAAGTTCAAAGCAAAGAGAAGGAGGTATTTCTCTGCAGAGCTGGGAAACATGAAATTCCCTCCTGCAGACCATCGTGAAAGCTGTCAGGTTTCACAAATCAACTGAACAAATCTAGAGAGGAATCACTAAATTGCATTATGTTGATAACATTAATATGACACAGTTAAGTCCTTGAAAGAAAAAATTCTTGGAGGTGGGAAGAGGCCTGGGAAGAAATACCATTACGCACTTTATCCTGCGCCCTTCACAAGAGTTTGGGGAGTAGGAGCACAGAAGACTGGGCTATTGAGACTCTCATTCTGGTCCCATTACTCTGCTTTTCAGTTAGCTGTTCAAGTTTAATGATAAAATTAGATTTTAAATAGATTTATGCTTATCCAAAAATCCCTGAGTCACCACACAAATCTCTTTCTCAGTCAAGGACTGAAGAAAAAGGCCAGACTAGAAAAAGCTGATCCTAGATACATTTGTCCCCAGAAGTGCAGGAGCCAGAGACGAGCACCAGTAGAGCTGAAGTGGAAGCTAACAGGTGGAGAAGCAGTTCTGTAAAGACTTGGAATTGTATTGCAGGATCTGAATGTTACCAACACTCTTGTACCCTGTCATAGTTTTCAAATACAGGAGAAGCAAATAAGAATCCAGGCACAGGGAGATGCTACCCTGAGATGTGTGTTTATACCCCCCCGCAGGTAGGAGTACACAGGGACTTTGTAAAAGGCAGCGTTTCTGGCAAATACATCCATTTAAGTCACATGGATAAATTGATCTTGAACATTTCCCCTGGAGAATCAGTCACAAACTGGCTTTTCTTTCTTCCTTGCACTTGTAGAGTACAGCTGCTGTCTGAAGTGCTGAACAATGTGGTCGGTTCAAGAGTAATACCTGTTCTCACAACAATTTTGCACTCCAAAATGATGTTCTTTCAGCTTCCCTACAAGAGCCACATTAACTATAGGCATTTTTTGCTGCACCCTTTTTTCTCCCCCTGAGCACGTGGTGTACCTCATCTTTTCAAGACTCCAGTGCTACACAAGGACTGATAATATTTAGAAGTCTTAGAAAACAAAATCTCTTCAGTGGAATAGAATTGATTTTATCTCATTGCAATTTCAGAGTGCTGGCATTGCCTCATCTGCCAAGCAGGTGTTAGAGCAGCAAAGATGTGAAAGCATCAGTCACTGTTAACTGCTCAGTCTTCAGGCAGTTCTCTGACCCTGTTATCAAAAAAACCCCCAATAATTTCCCAACAGAGCACCAAGTGAAGGAAACAGCCCCGCTGGTAAGTACTGGGGATCAACATCCTCCCTTTCATAAGCTCTCTGGTCAGCCCTCAGTAACATACAGAATTATTTCGTGTAGCCCTTTTGAAGCTCTCTGTTATCCTTCCTCAGAAGAGCTGTATGAATGAAAGAGAACTGAGTAACTAGAATTTACATTGCACAGCTCTACAAGAATCTCAATAAAAATAGCCCATGCACTCTTTTTTGCAAACATTATCCTGCCAACGTGCAGGAAACCTCTGCCTTAAATTTGCTTTGTACCCTAAAGAATCAGGAGTTTGGTGTGGCTGGTGGTCAGTGGGTCTGTGTGAGTAGGAGATAAAATATTATTTTGAGAAGTATATTTATATTGAAAGCTTCTTTCGATATGACAATAGTAAATAGAGATACATGGAAAAGGATTTTAATGTCACTTGTTTTTCCTCTATAAACAGAGGAGAAACAACAGGCACAGCCAGAGGGTGATTCCAGATCACCTAATTAGAGCCCTGGTCTAAATAAGCTTTTAGAGGTCCTGTCTCCAGCAGGTCACTCTGTCCTTCAGGTTCGTTTCTGTGAATGCCTCGTGTGACCTTTCAGTGGAATTTACTTCCTGGTTTTGTTACTTTTTTCCATTTGAGAGCGATGCTTTCTCAGAGAGCTGACACAAACCCCAAACAGTCCTGGATTGCTGTGTGCTCTAGGGATCAAGAAGAAGTTTTAGCCCAGTGGATAAAACTGATTTCAAAAATTCATCTGAGAACAAATATTACTTACTGTCCTTTACAGACTGAATTTCTGGAAGAAAAATTTAAAAATCTGTGTCTTTGTGTATCTCCATGCAAGATTTACATTACCATACCTGGGGAACTGTTTTAACATAGAATTCATCAAATGTGGTCACTCTACCTGGGCCAGAAGTGCGTAATTGCGACCTTGAAAGAGGTTGATCTAAATCACTGAAGTTGAGAGTATTTAAATTACCTTAAATACTGACACACAAGCACTGAGATTACTCACTCAATGTATGGGCTTTGCCAAAATCAAGGTCTCAATGGCAGGAAGATGAAAATATTACTCCCCTGTCAACTCTGATTACACAACAAAGAAAATAATGAAACATAGCATATGTTGTCTGGTAAATTTTAGAAACAACAGCTTTCAGCACTCCATGCTTTAATTCTGTGCTCAAATATATCTCAGCTGTGGATGTTCTGAGAGCTTCTTCCTCCTTTAACACTGCTCTCCTGTCACAACATTTCTAAGAGGAGAATGCCGATATATCACACTCTTTTAATGAGTAAAGGTGTTAGAAGTTCCAGCACCTCCAGTCACAAATATAATGAAAAGATACACCATTTAATGAAGTTAGGTTGTTAGTTTTGCCCCTGTGTACATATTAAGTACTTTTAACCACATCTGAAAAATTGTTTTGAAGACACTTGGATGAATTTAAAACTTTTTAATTAAAGAAGCTGAAGACTGTAGGGAATTTCCTTTTGTGCATTTCTATCTCTGGTCTAGTTATTTTTCTCTAAGATGCATCATCTCTCAGCTACACAGACCACCCATACTCTAATTCTGAAACAAGGTCTTTTTTCAACCCTGTTGGTGAAAAACTATCGATTAATTTAGGTTTTATTCAACAGAGCTCCTAAACAAGTTCAGACATTTGTTTAAATGCTTTAGTTGATTTGTGACATTAAGAAACATTTATTACTATATTGTATTAACTAATGTAAGTACTGCTCAGTGTGTAAGGGATGGTTCTGGGGACACAAGGTCTTTAAGTTTGTCTATAGCTCACTAAAAATACCCTTACTTTTCAGGTCATAGAAAAAAAATTAATGTCCTAAGAAAATTTTACTGGAATGAGATATGTAAGAAAAAGTAGGTCTTTCATTACATAAAATGCCTAATTTGAAAACTTAATTTGCTGCTTATGTTTATCAAAGACACATGACTTGCAGACCAGATTTTTGGCTAGACCATAACTACTTCTTTATTTTCCCTATATTGCTATGAGGAAACCTATTTATATCAGCACTGTAAAATCCTTAAAAGCTGAATATGCATTTCATGCAGCAGAGTCGAGTGACTCCAGCAGATCTTACAGATGAGAACGTCAGGTCAGCTCTTTCACAGCTCTTGCACACGGGTTTTTTCTGAACATAACGTCGGCATGTGGAAGAGACAGAGCCTTTAAGCCTTTGACAACTTAGGCTTAACTTGCAGAAGTTATACCACTACACCCTCAGAAAGGTATCTCTACTTAAATGTAAACCCTGTTCTCAACTGAGCTGGTTTTTACTGTGACCAAAATCACATTTTCAAGGACAATAGTTGTTACAATGCATTTAAAAGAAACATGGTCTAGCAGGATTTCTTACACATGCAGCATACAAGTATGATTTAACTTTGCACAGTAGTAATACATATTTACAAGTGCCAGATTTTCAATGATAAATATTTATCATAAGGACATGATTTTATCTTTAATTAGCCCAACTGTTAAGGACACTTCTAATGTGAGAAATGCAATTCAGTATTTCATACCAGATGTAGCTGCTACAGCTAGTCTTTTATCTCTGCTTGTAACGAGCAGATACGTACACCAAAACCATTATGTAACATGAGAGTGATTAGAAGAGAATAACTACAGAAGACCTGGGCTCTGGAATTAAAATAAGAATTTTCTGAAGTTGCATACCTCAGCTTAAAGCACCTGTGACCATATGTCCAACATGACCACACTTTAAGTATCTGACTACTTTCTACACAATCCATGTGAATTTATTTTTCTCATAAAGACTTGAATGAGTAGATTATCTTCCCTTTCCTGTACCTCTCTAACCTGCTAAGTTATGGCTCCATGTCTGACACTTCTAGAAAAAGTATAAACATGAGAACTGGGGTAATTCCAGGTTTGATCCTGGGTTATAAACTACTGAAATATTATGCCCATCGAATAATGCCAAACACCCTAAACCATGCACGTCACTGACATAATGACACAACAAACACAGTTTCAAGCCCTGAAACAGCAGGAGGCAGAAGGAAGGACTGGTGACAGGTTGGGGGAGAAGAACAGTGGCAGCCTGCTGGTCTCCTAGAAAGGCAGACTGACTTTCTTTTTCCAGAATAAATAGTTATACCGAATTTTGAAATTAAAAAAAACCAAAAAAACAGCGAAGTATGTTGGGATTTCATTAGCAATATTCTGTGTTTTAATCCTCCAAGAATGCATGAAGGGAACTGGGGGAAAACCAAGTTCACGTCTAATGATGTGCTAAACTTGATTACTCTTTGGCAAATCAGAGAAGGCAAGTGGTGCCCTTGCATCTCTGTGCATCTCTCTTGCATCTCTACCCCACCATGCCAACAGCGTCTCTGCAACCTGCTGAGACCTCTGTGGTCTCACAAAGGCTGCTCTTGAACGGAATAATACAATGGAAACAGAATGCACCCGTTACTAAGGTAACTCTCAGCCAACTTTGGATTCAGCTCATTTTTCTCAGCAGTTACTGAGTTACTGAGCTGCCTGTTCTCTGTGTTCATTTCATTAGCAAAATGTTTGATTATTGGCTTGCAAATGTTACCTATTGACTCAGGGTACAGTAATAAGCATGCCAAAGATCAGTGTTTAAACACACTCATTAAGGAACCAAACAACTTACTAGAGATGGGAATGAGGGATACAAGGAGAAATGATGGAGAGAACAGTTAGGTGGCACAGAAAGGAGTTTGGGAATATCTTCCCTGGAGTTGTACTGCTCACTTCCCATTCAGTTCCTTTCCGCCATCATTTGAAGCCTTCCCAACTTGTGGTTAAGCCTCTGGACACCCTTCTAAGAAACATGACAACCTAACAATGTCATAATGATAATGTTTCTTTTACCACTAGATGAATTATATTCCTACTAGTGAGTGTTGTCAAATGTTAGTAAACCAATTGGATGACAGAAAATCCTAAAACAGAACTGCTTTGGTTCCCACATTAGTGCCAGTTTCCTGGGATTCACCCCTGGACTAGGATGTGCTGCAGTCCATGGTACACAGGCAGTCACAGCTGTCCAGCTCTCCAAGAGCAACACTTCCTACTATATTAACAAGAAAATGAAAAAAAAAAAAAAAAAGAGGTGTTCTCAGTGTGTCTCCTTATGGGGAAAAAGCCCCACTTGTAAATCTTGAATCTGCAAATATATCACTGCCCTGGAGAGCCCTCAGATAGCTGTGAATTTCTGCCCCAGTGATTGGAAACAGTAGGAGATTGAGAGCTTGGAAATTAGGATGAGCTGGATGAGGCCAGGCTTAACAATTAGATGGTAAATTAGGAACAAGATCATAAAAAATTTGCATTGTTCAGTAATCCAAACAATGTGCTCTCTTATGGATACAGAGAAAATGACATTCTGATGCAGCAATGCGAGGATGGCAGGAAGTTTTGAGGGACTGGCACACTCCAGGAACATGAAGGCAATTACCAGAAAACAATGGGAACAGCATGGAGGAGTAGCTGTGTACTGTGTCTGTCTCCATGGCGCTCAAGTGGCATCACACAAAGCTGTGGGATTTAGCACAATTACTCATTTAGCACATGCTCCACCTGCCCTTCATCCCAGACATGGCCCCTATTAGAAACGGATGTGCAAAGGATTGATTTTAGCAGAGCAAGACTTGTTTTAACACTGAATAAATCTGGGGTGCATTACACTCTTGGTTTAAAATTGGCTCAGTGTGGGAGAAAGCAACCTCCAAGGTAATTGTGAATTCTGCTTCCATGTTTTATGTAAAACATAAATTCTGTATTTTTCTCCTATGGCAATACCTGATCTTCCCCTCTGTAGGCAGGAAAAACTCAGGTTGTCTTGTATCTGTCAGTACTTGCAAAATGGAACCCTTGCTATTTATGTTGAGGAACTTTGAATGTTTAGCTTTTTACTTTTCACTACAAGTTTTAAATTTTGTTTAGTACTTTTTACAGGTGAGTAGATTCAGTTGATAATTTTGATCTATGGGAAAAAACAAGGCTTATAAACTGTATTCAAAAATTCCTTGAAAACAGTACCATTTAAGTCAACTGTATTTTATCTGGCAGCAGAGCCATTAACAATTTGAAACAAAAATTCAAGAGTAGGAAAGTTTGAGAAAATACCTGCTTTATGAAACTTTTCCAGTATCGCCTGACGAACCGATTTAGCCAAGTTGAAATAATCGTCATCTTCATCAGGTGTGCTCAGAAACAGAGGGATGTGCTGAAATACAATTATGTGCTTGCACTTCTGGTTTGCAGCAACAGCCAGCTGCTCATCGAGCCAGGCATCCTGGGCTTGCCTTAACTCAGGGCACTTGGAAGAATCAAAGTATAGCTGAGAATTCAGCACAAGAAAGAAAACACCTCCAACCCAAAAGCTGAAGTAGTCATCTCCCCAGTTCCTGCAGTAATCATCGATGCTTTCTCTTGTTGGAGTATTGCCAATATCATGATTCCCACTGACGAATACCAGTGGTATGTCCTGGTCAGTGTTTTTCAGAACATCCTTTAAATCTTGCTCTTGGTTTTTTTTCCATCTGGTTCCTAAAGGAAAAGAAAAATACAAAACATTAGAGTGTTTATGTTTTCTCACCTTCATTTTTCGCTTTTGTTTATGGAACTGTGCGTAGTAAGAAAAGGCTGTGTGTTAGATGAGATGATGAAAACATCCCCACGTTATCGCTGTCCCTGCCTTGCCAAGGCTCAGCCATTTGCAGCGCTGGCCTGAGGGCAGGCTCTGGGCAGGACCCAGCACGGAGCACAGCACTAGGGGATGCTTTGCACCAGGAGCTTCAGCTGATTCTTCTCATCTACAGCGTGATGAAGGTGTAATGGCACAAAGGTAAAAACCAGGTCAGCTTCTGGCTTGGATTTTACAGCTGTGCAACAGAATTAAGGGTTGTTGGGTTTGAGGTTTGGTTTTGGTTTTTTTTTTTCATTACAGGAACTATTTCAAGAGCAAAAATTTAATCAGTGTCTTGTGGTGACTTATTTGTATTATATGATGAGGCTGTTTTAATAATAAGCATGCTATTAAATTAAAAAAAAATGTAGTTGTGTACTTTGCTAGTTTTCCCAGCATCTCGGCCTTCATGCTAATATGCATATCCATACAGGTGCTCTTCTGGATATCAGGAATTTGTCCCTGCCTACAAATATTTATCTTATTGACAGACTGATTTACAGACACTGAAAAAAATTAGAAAGGGGGTTTTAAAAAGGTAGCTATTTTCTTCCAATGATGACAGAGATTTTCCTTTTTCTAAAGACTAATTTTTAACTAGAGGCCATTGATATGATTGTTATTATTAATGAATTAAATTAACATGTATAAATTGGTTTTGTCCTGCAATACCTAACACACATCTAGCATGGGCCCATTTCACAAATAATAACTTCATTTTTTAACCAAAAACTGTAACAGGATTTTTACAAGAACTCTGAACTCAGGTTTCCATCATACACTTGCACACAGGTCTATGCCAATCAATCACTGTGTACTTTTAAATTGTTTTCTACTTTCCTAACTACACACATGCCCTAAACACAGCAATGCATAAATGGGTTCCTGTATTGCAACTATGAGATAAAAGGGGGTTTTTACAATTTCTTCAAAATACTTATGATGAATACGTTGACAAACACTGACCCTTACTGACAAATATTTTGTTTTACATACCCTACAGTTACAGGCTTTAGTACCATCTCTTTGCTGTTACCAGAATTTTACAGCTTTAGAAAAATACTGACTAAAAAAAACATACTAGGTCTAAATTATGGTTAAATGTAAGGACATTGATATGAAGTGCATTAAGTCAAAATCCACAACTCTCTTGGGTTTAACTGCTGCGGAAGGTAGAAAGTTACTGTAGGAAAATCTTTGAGTAACTTGGCAAATACTGATACCCAGGGGAGTCTAGAAAGTAGTGGAGAGCAGATTACTTTTTGGGGTATATTAATGGTCAGTTTAGGCTGTTCTTGTTAATCCCAGAAAAAAACAGGGTAAATAATATCTATATTACTTGGAGATGTTGAATTTTAAAAAGTGAAACCAAAAATTCAAATAAACTTGGCACACTGCTATCCATGGGGTAAGGAACCTGGCTGAGAGCGCTGCTTTTACTGACACTTCCCATTTTGCTACGGATAGAGTTGGAAATTTCAAGCTCTAAATATGAAAATGTCTGGGGGAGAAGGGCGGGGAAATGCGAGGGGGGAAGGCTCTGTTCAGATCCATGTAAACACATTACACCATGTTAAACTCCATGCTATCACTTTGGGAAATTTAGCTAACAGTTGCAGAGTATAAAGACATTTATGCAAAAGTTACAGAAATAATTTGCAGAATTATGTATACCTCTTCCCAGTGGTGAAATTCAAGCTCTAGAGACTAACACTTAGATTAGATTTGTCGACAGCAGGGCACTGATTCCCTCATTTAATGAAATATTATTTCTATAGCAACAGAGAAACATATTCAGTGTTTATTGCAGAAAACAGATTGCTCGAAATGGAAAACAAGGTCTCTGCCCAAGAGCCTCGGAAATCCTACTAAAGAGAGATTGGTTTAGAGCAACTGCATCTTGGCTTGACCTTTTCTTGGCAGAAGGTCAAAACAACTTCAAAAGAAGAGACTCCCAAAGAGACCCAAGTGGGAAAAAGAGCCGGGATGTCTCAGGACCCCTTGGTGCCACGCTGAGGAGGAAGGGCTGGGTGTCCCACCGGCCCTGAGCTGCACAGCCGCAAGGCACAATGTGTGCCCCAAGGAGCCCTCCTGAGGCACCTCCCCTGGCTTTACGTCTGACCTAACAGGTAAAGAAGGCAAAGACAGTGGTAAAGAAGGCAGGCACTGGAAAATTAAAGTGGTCCCTGTCACAGCATAAAAAATATCCTTTAAATCTCTCTCAGGCACAGAGCTATAATATTTAATTATTCCAATTTTTATGAAAAACATTTCTGTTTGATGGACATGTACTTCTTTGGCTTAGAGGGAACTTTGTTGTAGGTGAATAGGGAAATAATATAGTGCCAAAAGGCAATACAAAAAAATTATTCGTGAAGTGCCGGGGTAGATGCAACTGAAATAAATTTCTGTGATGTTTATCCTGGCATCATGTGCAGTGACATTTTTAAATCCCGGGCCACAATTTTCTGTCTTTATGTTAGCTGTGTAAATAAAGTCTTGCCCTGAGATAAATGACTTCTCAAATTAATAGCCCATAAAGGGCAGCTTGGCTTTTATGAAAAATACGAAAGTGAGAACTGTTGCTGGAGCAGTTGTGTGCAATTTCCCACAGCTCCCCACTCTATCATTTTTGAAAGCTGAGTGATGTGAACAGGAGCAGGAAGGTGCAATGTCACCATGCCTTTTGTTTCCTGTATCCCTGTTTGCCTCACCAGCTCCAGTGCTCTGTCCTGCGCTGCTGGAAGGAACCGGGACAACCAGCCTTCTTCACACTCTCAAAGAGCAGATTTCAAGACAGCATTTTACAGCATTTCTGCTGGAGCTGTCTCCAGTCAGCAGAATTACTGATTATTCTGACAAATAATCCTTTAGCTACTAATCCTTAGTTACAGTTTTCTTTGGTATTCCACAGAAGGGTGCACCTCTCTAAGAACAGGTTTGGTTTAATTTATGTAAGACATCAGCTATTAAAAACAATTTAAGGTATTGTTTCCCCCTAAGCTGTATCTGCAATGCTGATGGCAATTTTTGTAGAACACAATCCTTCCCATACAGTAACCTCTACCAACTCTCTAAGGTTTCCTCCGGAAGAATTCAAATCGAAAAAATATCAATTAATTAACAATAGCACCAGTTTTTCTACTGGTATGAATCAGGAGGGGGGTTATGGCATTGTGGGATGGTACCCACAGGCATTCCTGGCTTGGTGTTAGGAGAAGTCTAAGTACTCCCCCCAAGGCAGGAGAAGCCTTTAGCTGAGACACCTTCAAATAATTTAACCATATGCAAAAATATGGCACAATAATTTCCTGTATTTCTTCTCATTACTTGGTCCAATATTTTAATGCATCTTAAGTGTCCCAAATTTAGAGGAGCTGCAAACACATTGTTTTTTTTAATGGAAAGCACGAATTTTCAGTTTGAAGAAGAAAAAAAGAGAGAAATTAAGTTTTATGCCAGCAATACTCATGAAAGGCCCTGATATGATAACTGCAATCTGCTTAACATTTAACCCAAGAGACTGACTAGCAAAGAAGTAAGAGCTACATTCCAGACAAAAATACTATTGCACCTACATCTGATAAAAGCAAAATAGAAAATGTCAGAACACCACCGATGAAAACAAGATTTAGAAAAACACTGGGCCCATTCCTTCTGTAATTCATGATGATACCAGAAGTACTCTGACATCAAAAGACAACTAATTATTGTTGAAAGGAATCACATGACTGTTAAAAACCAATAACAGATAGATTCGTGTATTTTCCTGGGCCTTACAGTGCATCACAATTGGTTAAATCAAAAAATCTAACTATTTTGAGCACTTCCTGTTCTTGAGACATATGTCCTGTGTCTTGTGTTTTCACGACTGCCCGCAGCTGCCCTACTCCTCCATTTAGAGGACTTCCCCTAGCCCTATTCCCTAAATTTCTAGGGAGGAGGGGAGTCCCAGGCTATACTCAAACACGCTTTTTTTTAGCTGCACCGGGGGAAATGTAACTGCTACCTCCATCTCTGCGGGAAAGCAGCCTCCTCCTGTCAAAGCAGGACTGCCTTACATCTCTGCTCTTGTCTTGGATACCTGGCTGTTTGCTCCGGATTAAGGGGGCTACGAGCAAGCCCCTGCACTGTCCCTGTCTGCTGAGCCCTCCCCAGGGACAGCCCAGCGGGTGCACCTGTCACAGGTCCAAACCCAACGGTACCACCAGCAAACACCACGCTGCACCTGCCAGCCTCCTTCTGCAATCGCATCTGACTGCTATGCACGACCAGGAACTAAAATCTGAGCTCGAGCCTTGCCACTTCTCCAAAGACCAACCCACAGCATCCCTTCAGAGAGGATAGATCCACCCCACAGCCCGGACCCCGTTCCTCACTGTGCTGCCTTCCCTCCTGCCCTTCCCCACCTCACCAGTACGGGTGACTCCTCCTGACTGCCGGGGCCAGACTCTTCCCTCTGCTCATCTGTTCTCAACTGACCATCCCAGAAAGCAGTGATGCCCTCGTGGGCCATGAGCAGAACAGAACGCCACGGTCTCCATGCTCTTTTTTGTCCTGGGATGCTACAAAAATGTGGTAATGGACAGGGCAGTGCATGGAAAGGAAAGACCTGTCTGGCCACCCAGTTCAGTCTTACCGGTGCTCCTCATTGTTTTTGCTTTAAACTTGAAAGATTCCCCTCTGGTATCTGCTGTAATGAACTAATGCAACACACTGCGCCATCCCAAATTATTACATGCAAGAATAAGCTGATCCATTTTAATAAACCCATTATGGTCATGTTTTGAAATAGGTTTTTTCCTTTAGTCTGTGCTGTAATAGCTAAAATGTCTCCTCTCTCTTCTTTAGACATATGTATTTCTAATCTTCAAACAGCCTGAAGACAATTTTATGATGAACAAAAAATTACGCAGTTAAAAATAATGTAAATATGACTACATTCACTCCTGAAGAAACTGACTGACTACTCAGTCTAACTTACAAAAAACCTCATTTCATTAGTTCCAGTGAAAAGCAGAATCTGGAATACTCATTTGTCTACAGCTGTAAGTGACTTTTTAAGTACATTCGAAACAAGTAATAATCTGTTCTGAGACTCAAAAAGTGATCACACAAAAATTTCCTTACATGAAAACACAAATTAATTTTATTATATAACTTTTGGCATTAAAACAAGAAGAAATTTTAACTCTAGTTTAAGCTAATAATGAACAATTATTACATTAAAGCAATGACAAAATCCCCAACTGAACAAGGAAGCCTATTAGGGGATCGACTACTCCTGGTTTCAGTGCATGACATTAAATATAATGACTGCAAAAGCTGACATTTTGCTGAGTGCCAGCCACACAGGTGTCCACTTAGCAACCTAATTCATGGCATTTACTGCTCCATGTTCTGCTGTGAAAATAAGTATTATCCTTCACTTAAGCTCAACTCTGCTCTTATCCTTACTCATCTCCCAGCAACGCTGAGCTGTCACAGCAAGCACAGGCCACCAGAGCCTTTGGGTCTGTGCTTCTGATGAAATCATCACAAGCAGGAAAAAATACCAACACTAGAGTAGCAAACCAAACTTAATTAAAAAAAACTCCATACAAAGATCTAGTACTTGTACTAGATTTTTAGTGCTGTCTCTAATACTTGTATCATATAATCTAAGATCTGAGAAAATTGTGTAACTAATTGCATCTCCAAGATTTTAATATTTAGAGATATCGATCCGCCAATCGTATTTGTAAATTCAGCTGCAGACTAGACTAGAGAACATAAAAAATACAAATAAATATATACTTGCTGAAGATGAAACATTTGCTTCTGACAGCCCAGGGTGTCTCTGCAATATGGGCCTGTTGGACGTGTGTGGAGATCTCTGATGCTACCCTACTCTGGGCTGATTAGAGCAAATTTAATTTCACACAAAGCTGCTGGAGGCTTTGAACGCTCCATTAGGTTTTACTAGAATCAGATAACAACTACAAAATGTTTATTTATGCAGCCGCAGTGGCATTTCTTTAAACAGTTATTATTAGATATTTAACAAATAATCTGCTGCTTACCCAAATTCTTAGCTATTATTAATTAACATTGGTGTAAGAGTTTGGAGAAGAAAATAGCCAAGAACCATTTTGGTTTGGATTCCATCCTAGGAAGCATATCGGAGTTACAGGTTACAACAGCAGAAGAAACAGATGCAGTGAGTTTATTTAGATTGAGCTACCTTGCGGTCAGGAAATTAGGCCACACCTAACACTGCCCTGTTAATCAGGCAGTGACAAAGTAATAGAAATGTTACCTTTCACTCAAACAACAACCTTTACCTACACCCTGATTCAATATAAACATTTCAAAGCCTCTGCTTCTGCCTTGCACCTAAAATGCCAATCTGGGTCGTTTCTACTTCATGCTCTATTACAATTCTCCACTGACAAAGATTCAGGAATTGGGATTTAGCTGACAATTCTGCTGAAACTGCAAGTGACACTGGAATACAGCTGCCTCCTCCCCAGCTGTGCCATGCTGCTAGGAGTTAAAAAAAATACACCAACTTGCTTTTGTCAGTCAACCAAGCAGCCAGCTCAAACGGCAAAAAAGTGCAAATACAGTAAAGGTGAAATGCTTACAGCCATTTTAAAAGGTGGAACCACATGTTAAGACACTATTTTTTAACCTGCTCATAGGCCTGTTGCATGGACAAACCAAACATCAGCATTCATGACCTTGCCTTCTAGATAAGAAAGGGATTTTTAAAAAATTATTATATTTTTAGTTAAAATTAAAACTTGACAGAATATCTCCTTGTAGACATGCCTCACTTAAGGACTAGCAGTGCAGCCTAATTTTATCTGGCCTTTTTTTTTTTTTAAATAATGATCCTTTTTTTTAACAAAGTTGGTTATTTAATGGTAGTTTAAAAGCAGTATTAAAAGCAGTTCACAGATTTTTTTTTCCTTTGTGGAATGCCTCACCAGATCACTGTATATAGCATTAAGAACTTGAATTGGACCTGACATTTCTCTGTAATTTATTCAGTTCACAAATGTATAAATGGCAGCTTGTGCATTTGCATGCAGATTTCAGCGTTACATTCCTGCCTCATCCTGTGTGCAAAACCCACCAGCAGCACATCTCCAGCTCCCAAGAGCTCGGTCCCTGCGGTTTGACCGTGCCAGTCCCGCGTGACGCAGTAAAGCACGGGCGCAGCATCCGCCTCGCCAGGGCCGGCTCAGCTGGCTGCAACCAGCTGCAAATGTGCAGCTCTGCACAGCAAACGGCCCGGCAGCATTTCCTAACGAGGAACAACACACACGGGCAAACAGCTGTGGGCTTTGTCAAGTGTGATACAACCGGACATTTCCTCAATGTTCCTTTTCAGTAGATCACGGAGCAAAAGACAGGTAGGACTTCGTGGGACGTATCAACTTCAGCTCTTACACAAACCAAGTATTCACTGACCTTTCCTGACCAGCCCAAGATGGTGTTTTAAGTGAGAGAATTCAGAACATTCACAAATAGGTTTCAAACTATAATGCTTTGAATAGGAACATTTGATACGGTGTGTGTTTTCTCCTGTTTAGAAAATTAGGCACATTAAAGAGTCATTTTTTAGAGTTACCCTGTAAGGTGTTTGCAATTATATGCTACAGCTGGTGTCTCAAGATTTACTGTCTATAAAAACTGCACTTTTGGAGGGAGTCAGGTTAAGGCACTCCACATTTAACAGAAACAAGAGACAAATATTTTGGGCCACAGCAGTTGCACATCCAATTTGGGCATGGGAAAAAAGCTCAAGCTAATCCAGTTGTGATTCTCCCAGGAGAGAATGCCTCCAAATGCTACAGTGATTATAAACAGAAATGACGCCATACTGCTCTCCGGCCACCAGAACCATCAGCTCTGATGTTCCTCAGCTCTGCAGCTTGGCTATTCTGAATGTAAATAACTTCACTCTCCTCCGTGGATGTGTCACAGCTCATAAGAGGGACTAATTGTATAAAAGCCAGTATGCCCATCTCATCTCACATTCTGACCATCAAATTGTCAAGCAGAAGTCAAATGGAGAAGTACTGACTTGAAAAAGTGTCACTTAATTGCTATCTAAATATTAACTCAGAATCCAAACATTTGGCATCTGTTTTTAGAATCCTGTTGAGCAACATGGCCTGTTTTATTACATGAAGAAACACTGCATGGGAGACAGGACAGGGTATGTAACTCGGAGAAGACATGCAGCCAGCAGTTTTGGTTTTCACATAGAGAACATACTGTTGCTCCAAACTGTACTTATCTGAACTGAGCTGATGTGCCTTATTGAGGCTTTATGGAGGAGTTCAGGGTGTTAGCGGAACTGTGAATTCCCGGGGGAAAACACAAACACACCCCCAGATAACACATGTATGCACAGAGCACAGCACGCGGCCAGGGGAGCTGGCTGGCACCACGGAATGTCCCAGAAGAGTTGGGGCCTTTGGAAGCAGCAGCAGAACAGCCACACATCCCACTGTAGGCAGGGGCCCTCCATGCTTGGAGGAGAGAAAGCAGCGGGACAGCCAGAGGAAGGACAGCGGGGCAGGGAGAGCACCTGCATCCTCTGCAGCCCCACAGCGACTCTGTCAGTGACACTCTCCCACATTCACGACAGGATGCTTTTTACAGGATGCCAGGCGTCGAAGTTGACTCTGTACCTCTAACCAGCACAAGCTGCTGCAGCTCTGCGACCCTGCCTGGCTGTTTTTTCCCCCATGACAGAAGGAAATGTTCTGGCAGCTCTGAAGGCTGCAGTGCCCCAATGACCACGAACACATCAGCAATGAGCTGAGTACAGTCTGGGCACCTCTGGCTGCAGCTCGTCTATTGTCAGGGCCTTTTCTGTCACCTCCTGTTTAAACTATTTACAGCAACAACACATGCCCGGGCTCACAGCCTGAAACACACATTAGATGGCACAGTAAAGACATGAAAATATGTAACAGACACAGTCCTGGAAGATCCTGCAATCCAAGTATGGCCCAACAAAGAGAGTGAGAGACATAGACAACAAGCACACCAAGGAGCAGTAAGAAAACATTATTAAATATGACTGCAGATCTGTAAAGCTGATTGAAACAATCAGATGTTTTAGCTTGTTCCATGTAGAAAAGATACATTTATAAAAGCACAAATGATGAAACCTGTTATAAATAATGATCTGAAAACCCTTAACTAAACAATTTAATAATATAAAACAAAGGTAGAAAAAACCCAGAAAAATGTCACTACTTGGGCTTAATTGACAGAAGAGGTTGATGTGAGATTACAGAGCACTGCATGACCTGGGTAGGGAATGTGTATATTAGAGATTATTATACCTTCACATTAACTAAAAGAATGAGTAAAAGTGTTCACAGTGTATCTGAAGTGCCGTAATAGTCAATTCCAGTGATTTTGATTTCTTGTAATTAACATATGCACACAAATGAATTCAAAACTGCAAGCATAAACATTACTTGCTCACTGATGCATTATCGCACTGCTAACAGATCAAGCTTAATCAAGTTCTATCAGTTTTTTTTGCGATTATACACATTATTAGACAAGTCTCATTTCATTTAGTCTATAAACAGTTACAGTTTATAACAGTCAGAGCTAAGTAAGTTTGCAAGAGACTTGCTGTCTTGTTCTTTTACCCATGCAGCCAGAACAATTCATGAAAATAATTAAACACCTGGACGAAATAAATCACATAAATAACTTTCCTGGCCAGAACTACCACATTACCGATAGCAGTAGCATCATTTAAAAAAATGCAGTTAAACAAATTCCTCTGAAAGAATTCGGCCACTTAAAAATAGTTGCTGGATTCTCAGCTTCGCAGTCAGTGTTTCTCAGTGGCTTCAGCAGGATGACCTTGGCTGCCAACACCTGAATTCTCTGCTGCTGTAACAAAAGGGGTTGAAATGCTGAGGCTGCGTCCTGGACACCAATCTACACTCGAGGTATGGGATGGGGAAGGAAGCACAATGTTCAGGTTAAACTGGAACAGGAAGGACAGGCAAGAAAGAAGGTGGGGGAGTTCGCCCCATGTTTGGAGAGCACTATTCTATGGAACAGACACCAGCCTCATTAAACTTGAGTCAGGATGAGAAAGAGCTCAGCCACTAAAGGTGGGATTCTGCTACAGACCACTCAAAAAGGGCAAAAGAATGGATTAAATCTCCTCTGAGCAACTTGAAAAAGTCTGTAAAGCACCCTGGCTCTTAGGGGATGCTAACCTCCCTGACACGTGCTGATAGCAATCCAGGAGATCTGGAACCAGGAGCCAGTCTGAGACACTCCCCTGACACAGACAGGCCAAGCAGGGCCCACTCTCCTGGTCCTGCTGCCACAGGAGTGCTGGGGACATGTTAATCCTGGCAGCCTCGGGTGCAGCAGCCTCCAAGGGGGAGCTCAAGATCCCAAGGGGAGCAGGAAAGGCAGAGAGCACAACTGGGGCCTCAGGACAGCAGACTGGCTTATTCAGGGATCAGCTACAGGGTCCTGTGCGAGGCTGCTCTGAAAGCAAGAGTGAGAGGGTTCACAAATCTTCAAAGACAAGACCCCACAAACACAAGAATGGTCCTTCTGGATACTCAGGAAAGGCAGAGGGAGAGAGAAAAATGTAGGCTACAAGAGAATGATCTGGCTAAATGAGGAACTCATGCCTGAGAACCAAAGAAAAAAGGACATAGAAGGGAGTCAGAACCAAAGACATACTTGAAAGGAAGAACACTGGGAAAGTACCTGGGTATGCAGGGCTGCTGTCAGGAAAAGTGCTCTAAGGGCTGCAACTGGCAAAAAGCTTCTACTGCTACTTTAGCAATAAAATAATAAAAAAATACAGCCCACTGCTGTGTGAGGCAGTGACAAGTGACAGGTGCTCAGAGCCTTCTTTGCCTCCCTGCACTGAAATGTTCTCCCAGAGCTCAAGAAGCAGAGGAAACACAAGGAATGGAACCAGCATCTCCTGGAAAGTTGCAACCCAGGCCATGCCATGGGACTGATGGGATGAATCCAAGATCACTGAGAGTGCTGGCTGATGTCACTGTGAGGCACTGCTCTATAATCATCAAAGGGCTGAGGAGCTGGGATGTTGCAGGCTGGGTGAGTGGAGAACAGGACAGGTGAGGAACTGGCTAGTGGAACAATATGGGAAGTTTTCATAAAACCAAACAGAAGGTTCCAACTTTACATGAGCACAGTAACATGTTTAGAAATAAATTTGCAGAGTTTTAGAAAAATGCAGTCAAATAAACACATAATCTGATCAACAATATTTTAGATTACTGTTTTTGTCATACTAAATTCTATGATACTTAATGCATACAAATGCCTTCAGAAGGAAGTCCTTCCCTGTCACGGTGTGTCCAAGTGTAAGCATCGAGTTCACAGAAATTATATTCAGTGACATAGTTGCACTATAAGGTAGCGCTTAGCATTCTTGATGTGATTGTACCACAATATTAGTGTTACCAAGAATAGATATCCTATTCTTGATTATGTAATCAAGAAAAACTTCTGGAAATAATATTCAGAGTACAAACTACTCTTAATCAGCAGCTAAATACCAAGATATGATTACTTCGTTGCTCTAATGACATCTGTAATGGATTCCAAGTGCTGTGCCTGATTGCTTCCCAGCTGATCAGCATTCTGCTCATCACTTCTAGCTGCTGGAATTCTGAGATTTCTTGGAGTTCATCTGCAAAAGGCTTCAACACTGGTTCACCTACATGGCTACAGCGCATGCTTTAAAACAGTCCATCAAGAACTTTACCCTTAGTACTCCATGATAAAATGTTATAAGAGAAGAGAGGAAGATCTGTGTTGCCCACTTGCTTTTTACTGACAGTCATTGATTAAAAAGCTGTATAATCTCTCTGTCCTTTTAGGCAACTAGTTCAAGACTGCTAATCCACAGGTATCTGCACCACAGAGCAAGTCACTGTTACCTCTGTCATCAGTTTAGACAGAAAGACAAAGAGCTGTAAAACTGTACTTTTATGTACAACATAATAGTTAAATTGTACTTGTATGTTTATCAACACATGGCAGAGCAAGCCATTAGTATAAACACAAAGGCAATAATGAAGTAATTGTTCCAGCTGAATATTCTACAGTTCCTTTTAATAGTGCATTTCCTTAACCACTTTATTTAACTACATGATAACACAAGCTTGAAAACTATTAACATAATTTCAATCACCAAGAAATTATTAGAGAAGTTAAAATATGGTGGCTCAAGTGAGGTAATCATAAAATCATTCAATCATTTAGCCTGGAAAAGACCCTTAAGTTTACTGAGTAATGAACTGCTCCTTCTTGCAATTTCCTGGAAATTGCACAAGGCAGCTTCAAATATTTATACAAGGCACAGCACACCCATCACACAATGCAGGTGATCTCACTAGTACAATCCACCCAGTTTCTTTCACATGTGTTAGCAAAATGAATAATGTTAGTGTTTTGTAAAGCCCTGACAGGTTTGTATTTAAAACACTACCAAGCCTGAGACATACACTAGCAATAGGACAATAATGACTACAGAGAACCATTGCTAGAATAAACCACAAACCAATCAAATACAAGTACCACACACAAGACTCACTGTATCCAGCCGTTCAGTGCCCAGTGGAAGTCAGAAGATTGCTGGCTCTTTAGCTCACACTCAAACTCTACCAACAGAGAAGCCTGAGAATAATGTTGTTCCAAGTCACAAGGGACAAAAGTACTCAGAACTTTGCACTGTTTTATGAGTATTTGAGAACTATCCAGGTAAAAAGAAACTAACTTAGCTTCCCGGATTATTTAATTTTTTTGAGAGAAAGACCCTTTTCAACTGGATGTGTAACACTCATTATTTGTCCTGACTTTCCTTCCTCTTACAAGGGATACTGAAACCAAAGTACTTGGAACACCTACACAAAGTAGAAGTCCTAATCAAAACATTTATTAAAACTCTGCTATAGGAAGATGATTCCAAAACTAATGGAAGCACATACGGCAATAAAACTGCATCATGGCATACTTTATGATCAAGCTACTGAAGTGTTACACTTCCCTAACAGTAGATTCAATCAAGCTCAAATCTGTTGGTTTTTACACTTCCCCACTCTCTCAGCAAAACTGTGTTCTGATCAAAAGAAAGCCTAGCAATACTGTCAATCAATTTAACAGCTAAAGTCTTAAAATGAACATTGTGGGACACCGAAGGAATTAGTGAAAGGTGCCCAGCATGCCTGAAGGCCTGCTGGGCGTGCAGGGGCTGGGAGCAGCCCCCCAGGGGCACGAGGGGTGTGAAGCAGAGCGGGGCAAGGGCACAAAACCTCTGCAGGCTCCCCGGGCGCATTGTGGGGCTGGCAGTGACACAGCCAGGGCTGTCTGCAGCTCAGCTGCTTATCAGGGCTAACAAATGTGAGGCACGGCGCTTAGATCTGCTTTCCAGACCACTTCTCAGCAGGTAACACCACTTCTGATTTCAGTTCCAAGAAAAGTACTTCTCCTTCTTGTAAGTCACCTTTCTGGGTGGTTTGTTGTTCTTCCCCTCAGTGTACAAAGAAACGCACTGAGCTCAGAGTCCCACAGCCACAGGACAGCGTTGCAAGAGCTTGAACTCACTGACCTTCAGCATTTAAATAACTTAAATATTTGAATTTATTAAGCACTAGATTTCTCTGAGCCTCACTCACTTTAGGTCCTCAAAAAGCCATATCTAGTTTTTTTTAATTTTCCTGGCATTAGTTTTCCCCAGTGGCTAAGGCCCCTCTTTGTCATCTCAAAGCAATTTGTTTAGGAGAAAGACTTTTATTTTGAAGAAAATCTCTTTTACTGAGAAGAAAGCAACTAATTAATGAAAGCACAGGCTTAAGATGAATGCTACAGGAAGTCAGATGAAGAAATCAGAATAGTGTCTCAAGAATCATCTACAAATCACAGATTTTTTACCCAAACACCAAAACAGGAACTAATACTAATGATACTTATGAAAGAATATTTTGAAGTCATGTAAATTAGCCTTATTGCAAATGTCAAATATATATAAAAAATGGAGTTACTACCTCCATTCTGCACTCTGAATTCCCTTACCTGGCATTCCATGGACAAGGTCTCCACAAAGCACAAAGAACTTGGGTTTAGGGTTTAGTTTGTTAACGGCCTGCACTGCTTGCTCTGCCAATTTAATTTCTTCTCCCCATTCATCATCTCCATTATTAGTGTCTCCATGTGTCCAAGCTTTCATCAGTCCAAACTGAGGATCTGCTCCTTGGATAAAGTAGAAGGGCCCCTTCCATTGGCACTCAGCATCTAAGAAGAAAAAAGAGGAAAAAAAAACCCCAGTAGAGACACTTCAAAGAGAATGAAAGCTTCCACGCATCATTAAATTGATTGTTCTTCACATCAGTAGGTTGACACTGCTGCAGCGCAAGTACAGAATTCTGTACTCATTCATACAGGGCAAATATAAAGGCAGAAGTACAGAATTTTCCTCTAATGTGTAGTTGTAATAAATGAAAGTATATTAATCTAATTATACCACATAGTAATTACAGACTGATTAGAGGAGAAGTATGTGAAGAATTCGGCAAATAGTGCTGGAAATTGCAAGACTACAACACAGCATTAGTGTGTAACATTAGATTTCAGTTGACTCTTTTAAGATTCCAATTATTGCTTTAATTAACAAGTTAAAGCATACACAATTTTCACATTTTATGGTTCCAGTAGACTTTTTCTTAAATTATTAAGGAGTTAGATGCTTTTTGTTCTCATAGTTCTAGAGAAAAGTTGGATGTAGCATTCTTTGGAGTCAGAACTGAAGCCGCTCAAAAGGACCAAGGTCAGCAAACACTAAACCCTGCAACATCAGAATCATCACCAATAATGAAAATACAAATTCACTGCTGCCACAATTGCTCCCAAGAGCTAGGACACAAAGGTGAGAACTCAGAAACAAATTTCCACTCATAGCGTAGGCAGAGGATAGGACAGAATCTGTACTGGTACCATTTTTTGTATACTTCTTTCTCCAATATCTTAATACCAAGTACAACAAACAAAGGGTGATATACGCGACTACAAGCCCTGTTGGAAGAAAAAATCTCAACACTGGGCAAATAAAACAACAGTTGGCTACAATTTGAAACAAAAATGGGTAGCCTGTTCCTACACTTACGTCTCAAGCTGGAATTGACGTACAAACACAAGTACACTGTGGTTTCTCCAGCCGTCTATATGCATTCATTTGCAACCTGAATATTTTAGTTTTGACAGCTCTATTTGGCTTAATACATTTACTGTTATTGGAGGTTTTTAAACAGCATTTAAACTGTTAAAACTCACTGACTACATCCATCTATAGCCATCCAGCTTTTGAATCAAAAAAGAAAAGATACAAATTATTTAAAATTAAAATATAATCCAGAAATATACTCTCATATGATGTCAGTCTTGATCTGAAATTCATTTCGAGGCAAAACTGGTCTGTCTTCTAGTACCAGTAGAGAAGTAGCATGTCCAACACATGGATGTACTTTTGATTTCCTTCCACAAGCTCTAGAACTGAAGCTTCACACTTTTCAAGAAGGGGTGCGTATTTCCTTCAGGTTAGAAAGCAGAGCTCAGAATTCATCTCTTGCACCATGGATATGGATAGGCTGGAGTGAGGGATGAGGAATGCAGGCAACTCCCGGAAGCTGCTTGTAATTGTCATCTGTTGCTATGGCATCAAATCTTTTTGCCAAATGAAAGCTTCTGCCCTTCAGTTAAACTAACATTCCATTTCCAAACAAAATTATTTATATACCAGCACTGACTAACTCTAAATAATAATCACATCTTTTAAAAGCAGAAACTTCTAGCCACTCATTGGCTTTTAATTCTGAAATAAAATTTACTCTTCAAGTTACACAAGTGTTCAGAGAAGTGAAGTGATCCATCTATCCATGAGTTTGCAGTAGAAGCCTTATGGAACCAGTTGAATGCCACTAAGTAATTTAGGTTTTTATTTTATGACTTGCATGAAAAAATACAATTGTCATAAAAGCAGCTTACACGATGCAGTAAAGGCACAGTTTGTGCAGAGAAATTAACTTAGTTTTTTTTTTTATAAGAGGAAAGCTATAGGAAAAAAGTCAGTTAAGGAAGCTTGCATCAGAAACCCTTTATGACCCCTACAAAACTAAAATGAAAAAAGGGAACGTCTGAAACAGGAACTTCATTTGGAGGAGTGGCACAACTTATTCATTAAACAGGGAAGAAAGATCAAAGCTTTGAACAATATGGCAGGACTGCTAATACCTGTCCCTTTTCCAGCAGCTTGATAGACAGTACTGATAAAGCAATGCTGAGCAAAAATCTAATTGTTTGGTGTTGTTTAATCTGAAGCCAGTATTTTTACCACAGTAGCCTAAGTAAAATAGAGTTACATTTATTTATTTTTACAGAGACTACTTAGAATAAAGAGCTAGCATTTGTTTTTAAAGACTGAAGTGTGGACAGACTGTGTTACTCTTTCAGAGCCCCAGCAATGGCGTGTGGTGGCCACAGGCAGCAGGGGCACCTGGAGCAGTCCTGGCTGGGTGGCACAGGCTGCAGGGCTGGCCCAGGTCCCAGGGGGCTTCAGACAGAACACTTGAACATACACAGGTCTGGCAAGCAGGCAGCACACGGTCAGGGAGCAGGTGGGAAAGCCAGACTAGGGGTTATTCTAATACATGTTTCAGGGATATTTTATTTTCTTGACGTATATTCATGCTAACACAGTAACTCTCTAGGTTTTAAGTACCTGAATGTTTCTAAGACTGTGCACAGATGCTCTCGTTTGAGTGGGTGAGTGATGGTCATGTGAGACAAAGAGAGAGACTGATAAGATGAATTTCAGAGGAGAAGTTCAGTACACAGACAGAATCAAGAAATGGCAGAAGAAAGGAGAAACAGAAGATGCAGGGGTGGAGGTGGTGAAGAGTGGGGAGAAAAGGAAGGAGATAGGAGGTGAAAAAAGAAAGGAACTGAAAATGATGCAAAGGTATATGCTATATTCTCCTGTAGGAAAGAAAAATATAAAATGAAGAAAGTGAAGCAGGGATGTCAGAAGAGCGCCAGGAATCAGGGCTACATAAATAACATTTACTTAAAATGTTTGTTTAATTAACTGATCTTAGTCAAATAATTCAGTCAATAGCCATTTCTGTGGTATCCAATAACTCATCAAATAGTTACAAAAGTAACGGTAAGGTTGAATAAATATTTTCTGCCTTTGTCTTGTTATTTGATCACTCCAACCAGAAACACCAAAACCAAATAACCCTAGCACTTACTAGTACTTAAACCAAACATCATTAGCTTATTACTTATCAGTTGGTACTCACTGATTTTGTTTCCCATGAAACAAAAGTATATGGCAACAAAATAATGCAAGGACACTTTAAATTTACAACTTAACCTTTTCCTTAAAATCAAGAATGTGCTTTAATTACTGTAAAGCACTATAAATATAAAAAAAGAGTATCATGATGAGTTGTATAAGTACAACACCACTGGTATGAACTTGCACCTGGCACCCATCTGAAGCCTGCTCTGAATTCAGCTCATCCAGGAGGTAATTCTTCAAGTGCCCTCACTGGTCTGTCTTCAGAGTTGCTGTTCCAAGTTTTTCCTCACCTGTGCAAGCCACGACACCAGTCCAGCTAAAGTTTCAAGTGTTGGTATGAGAGCAATTTCACTAATTCTGCTGAAAAGCCCAGGACTAGGTCTGCACGAGCGCTCTTCCAACAAACCAATACGGTAAGAGGGTGGCAGCGAGAAACAGCTGGGAAAAGCATCTTCCACTACCACAGATGGATGCAGAAGTCTTGTGCCTTACAATGAAATGGTTTATCAGTGGGCCCTGTTCAGATCCTTATTCCATCCCTTCCTTTCCTCCCTCCCCAGCTGCCTGCTGGCACCCACAGAACCGGCACTGTGGGCACCAAATGCGCCTGCATGCCTGTAAGGCGGCCCCCACACGTCCCTGCCCTGGTCTCTGCACTGGAGCTCAGGAACAGGCTCAAGGAGATCGATCATCCTGCTCCCACACCGGGGGTCTGCCCACGTCTGCCAGAGGGGAGCCCACAAACACCACTGGGCTCAAGGGGGCGAGGGCCAGCAGCTGCTTTTGCAGCAATCCTCTGCTCATGATCCAGGTCTCAGCTGCTACTTCGGAAGGTTTCACTTAAATAACACATACAATGGCTATCACCCCTTCAAATGTGGCAGAATACTTCTGTGGGAATACCAATAAAAGCCATCCTTCTCGCTAGGAGGTGGAATTTTCAAGCCTTTAGATGAGCTATGTAATTGTATTAGACGAAGTGCATGCTAGGTAAAGCAGTAGATTAGGACTCAATTAATAATTTTTTCTGCCTTTTCCCATCACAAAATTGAATGAAGCTGAGAATGCCTGAAAATTGGCTCCTCATCCCTATAGACACTGAAGCTGTTCGCAATTTTCAGAATTTGCTGTAACAGTAAGAAAACACAAATGCAGAACAAAGTTGACAGACTTCTCTAATAACTGATGTACATATTGTTTCCATTTCTGAAGGACAAACTCTGTCTGTGGGGCTGCTCTCACAGGCCAAGCAACAGGAAACTCCTATTTCAAATGAGTTTTGGCTCCTTAAAAGCACAGCTGATCACCACAAAAGAAGTCCAACTTCTGAACATGCCTTAGTTTCAATAGCTTCCTACTCTTTTCTGCTCCCATGCATGCCAAAGTGAGACAGAGGATCAATGCAATGTATTTTTAGTGACATTGGCTGAAAAGCAGTGCCAGCTTCTAATTTTATCTAAGGATTAATTCTGTGAAGGACCAAGAAGTCAGCAGCAACTCACCAGAGAAAACCTCAGCCATGTATTGTGATCACAGGCAAAAGACACCTCAAGGACTTAGGTGGGATTTCAGCCGAATCTCCCAAGTTCTAAAGGACAATAGGTAATTTCTTGCGGTGCCTTCATTTCTTCCCCTTTTTGCTTTTCCTGGTTTTACCTTTCTTTTTGTTCCCCATCTCCAAGAATCACAAACACATCTATTGAGAATGCTCACAGAAACCACTGGCCTCTGACAGGCACGTAGTACTGGTGGGATCTCCAATATTTCCCTGGTGGGATTTTTTAAAAGGAGATTGGTTGGGTTCAAGAGTATACTGGTGTTCTTCTTCCTCTACATTCAGCAGAATTTAATGGAGACAAATTAGTTATGGAAAGTTACTCCTATCCATAATCTCCCTTTAGACACTACTGTGTCAGAGCAGTCTGGACATGGACACATCTCCAGCACGTGCTCAGTCCACCACGGGCAGTAACAAACACAAAAACGCCCTCATTGCCACGCTGGGTTTGACAGGAGAATCAATAGCACTTCTCTGAAAATCAGAGCATGCAGGAATAGGAACATGGTTCCCTGCCCTGAGTTGTCTCTGCCGACAAAGTGTGCCAGTGACTTTTTTTCTGGGTAAAACTGAAAAGGAAGCACAACCTTGGTTTTCCAAAGAAGCTCTATGCAGGCAGGAAAATGGAATCTCTTAAGTGAAGTCAGTTTGTACACATCATGGACAACACAAACAGCAACAATTTGTTTCTATTATTCTCAGTCCTGAAATAGCTTGAAAACCAATAAAGAAACTGTGCTACATTCTTAATAATCCCTTGTTATATACTAAAGTATTATCAATAGATATGGCTTAGCAAACTGATCATTTTTGTATGTGTAAATACAAAAGATTTCAGTCTAAAGAAATGTGCATGTCTTTCAGCTGTTTTTTATCCACATGTACCCAGGAGTCTACCAAAGGTATGACTACTCAAGGTTCTGCTGAATGAGCACGGCAACCTGTCATGAATCATGTCACCTTAAGTACCATGAAAAAAAACCCCAAACCTTTAAAACAAGTATTAAAATACATTTTCAGAGAGAAAATAAAACCTTTTAAAGAGTAATTATTCTAGAAATCATGCACTACAAAAATACTGTCAGTAGAAACACTAAAATACAGAATATGGTTTCTCAAATTAATGAGACAGTGCTACTGTTTTCAAGACATACTTTTAAACTTCTTAGATAACGATCAAGGTAAGAAATGCCCCCTCAGATACAGTTTATTTGTACTGAGGGCTACAGAAGCTAAATTCTAGTCATGCCTTATGCCCACTCCCAAATTTAACATGTAAACTCATTACAAAAACTTTACAGCCCAGAAGTGTAGGTGTGAAGGGGGGTGGCTTGCATAATGACAAGGTGAAGTCACAGAAAGTTTCTCAAAACCCACATAAAAATTTCCCTAATTCATATGAGAGCTGGAGACAGTACTGGGAATGGAATATGCAAGCTGGGAAGCAGCTCTGATCAGTGCTCAAAAATATTACTGTTGAAGAGCTCTAGAACAGTAATCATAATGTGCCAAGATCCAACACTCTTCTGAAAGCAAGAAATCAACTGCAGTTGTATTTAATTTCAAAGGAAGGCGAATTATATATAATTATGATGCTTTTAAAAAGTGCAAAAAATTCTTGAAGGCAGCATGGAAACTATTCAAAGACACTATCCCAGAGGCTCAGACCATATGCACAGCATTTACTAAGGACTTCAGAAAGACCAAAAAGAATCCAGAGTGTCTAAACTACTTAAGTAACAGCCATAAGGAGGCCAGTAAGACAGCATCCTGTGAAAAGCAAACGCATTCAAATAAAAAAAACCAGGAAAGATTTTATACACTGGGAAGGTTAGATACTAAAGTCCAAGAAGTCAAGCTAAAGAATAGTGAAGAACTGGAAACAGCATAAATCTGAGAACTAATAAAGCACTTTGTAGGGGAATTAGGTGCAGGTAGCTGTTGCAAGTTCTCTGCCAGACACTCACTAAGGTTAAACAGATGTTTCAGAAATGCAAGATGCACCCAAAAATCAAGGCGGAAGAGAAACAAAGTACATTTTTGCATCCACTTGTACTGTGAGGGAACTTGTGAAGATCTAATGTGATAATTCCTCCTGACAGAACGCACACCAGATCAGTCTCAAATCAAAATACCAGTAGATGATTAAACAAACAGACATAGGCACTAACAAACCACTCAGATTAGGTGGCATTCATAGACCTTTCCAAAAGGTCTAAAACCAGTCAACTTCTGGGGAGTTACCCTTAAAACTGCCCTTGCACAAAAAGAACAGGGAAGTGGCCACCACTACATCTACATTTAAAGGCGTTTCTGAGCAACCTGGTAACAACTGGCTGCAAAAGTGGCATCTGTACAGACAAGTGATGGAAACGTTAACCAAGACAGTAGCTCCTGTGTTTACTGATTCTTCAGAAAGAGGAATCAACAGCTTTTATGGGGACAAGGGGGATCCACTTGATCCCATCTCCAAGAGGCATCTAGCAGTTACTCACCTAATACTCTTAAGGAAGCCAAGCTGCCTGGAAATATGAAATGAAGTCCTTGTGCACATAGAAAACTGGTAAGAAAAACAGAAATGGACAAGACACCTCGATCCACCTGGATCTGTACTGGGACCTACACACTGCTCAACGAACTCAAAACAATCTGTCACAGCAAGTGAACAGCCAGGAAGTGGAATTTGCTAAAATTAAGCCATTTGGCAGCTTGAGAATCAGGCCTGGTTGTGACGAGCTGAGGAGAGGCTTCCTATGCAGTGACTGCTCAAAAAAGGATGAACTTCATGCAAGAAGTGCAGCATAGTGCACATGGGAAAAACACCAACTTCATACGAGTTTTACCAAGTGCTACCAAGAAGTCACCTCAACATTCAAAAACAGCAAAAACCCCCCAAAATTGGAAAGGAATAGAGAACAAAGCAAAATGCAAATACGAGAAGTAATTGAAGAAACTTTGGGAGTATGTAACATAGGTAAGGGAGGCATGACAGAGAAACACAAAATCACATGCAGAACTGAGACTGTGAGGATGCAATACTGGTTATTCACCAGTTCCACATAAAGATTTTGGAGCCATCAACTAAAACTAGCAAAAGACAGGTTCAAACAGACACTTCTCAACCAGTTAAACTGACAGGACTATCACTTGTTTAGTTACTTGAAAAAAGTGTTCTACCACTTTTCACAGAAATTCTTTGCACAGCATGCCACTGACATACTTGGGACCAAAAAAAAAAACCAAAACCAACACAACAAACCAAAGCAAAATAACACCCTGACTTCTGGAGAGGAGTGGTGAAGACAGCACTTACCCAAACATATGGTCCTGTATCTTCACTTAAATACTAATAGAAGGAGTAGACAGCTGAGGCAAAAATTCACATGGGTAGAAAAGAGATAATTTATTTTAGGAAGTAAAGCCAAACCATACAAAGGTCCCTCACCAATAAGGTAGGGTAATTATACACTGTTTACTACTGTGCCTCACTGATTATATGGATAATTTCAATCCCTCACCTCAAGCTCCTCATTCACATGTCCCACATCAAGGGCAGACTAGAGTAGGTTACAGGTACAACCTCCATGTCATGTAAAAGCAGACTGAACAAATTATCAGTAGGGAAGAGGGTATGGAAGAGGGACTTTGCAGAAAGGGTAGTAAGAAGAAAAGAAAATTTAGCTCTCAATAGTGGCTTTCAAATTTGAAAAGGAAACAGTGTGCCAAGCCATAGCAGTGGCAGTACATGCTTTATGTGGACATGTGTTTAACAGGAGTGAAACCTTAAGACTGAGAAAAACAACAAAACAGAGATAATTATTTTCCTCTTAAACTGCATGAAAATTTACCTCAGTTTTAACAGCTCTTGGTTCTCTTTTTTTTTCTATATTTAGTTATTAAAACGTTGTGTTGAACTTTAGCCTCTTAAGAAAGACCCAAGTAAATTATTTACAAAAAATATTGCACCTGAAGATGGTAGCTGGACTATGATAGCCTAACAAATCTGAACCAGATTAAAAACAACCAACTGGTAAGAAAAATCTTAACTAATATTTAAAGAATTCCAGAACATGACACTTCAGGAGAAAGAAGCACAACTGGAAAAAAGATTCCCAAATGATGTTTTCTTCCATGTTTAAGGAAATTTTCAAGAAGGTGTTAGATACAGCTTTTATTCAGAAGTTTTTACACTGCTGTTGAACACTCCTTTTGTCAAAATTTCACTATACAGTTGATTTAACTAGATGGCTTGTCTGCCATCTGTCCCCTCAGCAAATGCTAGGCATTCTGTTCCAAACCAACCAGACCATCTGCAATTAATAGGTTGCCAGAATGGCTGTATACATATACTTCACATGCTCTGAGTTGGTGATTTTTCTTTATTTGGCAACAAGCAAAACCAAATATTTCCAGTGCAACCCAAGAAAAGACCACAAAATTGTTGGGATGGAACAGCCTTGCTGACCTCACCAAACCAATACAATTTGAAATAAATACAGAGAAACAGAAGGCCTTCTGTGTGTGGCTGTAGGAAATGGTTTCTCAACACAGCTGTGTCCCTGAAAAACCGCGGCACACCTCCATCCTCGGGAGAATTTTACAAGCAGGTGGTGTGTTCCCCCGTGTGCAGCCACAAGCGAGAACCAGCAGGAGCCGGCGGCTGCCGCCCTGGGCCCGGCCCCGCTCCCTCCCGGCGCGGCCGCTGTGGAAGCGCGGCTCGGGCTGCCCGCGGCCCGGGCTCT
>WBMY01005833.1:221613-238316 GCA_013397315.1 Donacobius atricapilla
ACAGACCCGGGCCCACGCAGTTCTGTTTCTGTCAGAACCAAGCTACACCGTGAGGTGGTGACTGAAATACATGGGTGACCCTTACAAGGCAATGTTTTCTTCGTCTCTTCTGACCTAGAATCCCTTTTTGACGCAGCCATTCAGGAACAATACGGTTGCAGTTGAACAGCCGGGACCCCATTACTCTGCGTGGTGCAACACGCCGAGTTCTGAGCCTCTATTCATCGTGTGGAATCTGCAGCGATGTGCTAGGTAAGGTTAATGTTGTCAGCTAAGAGGCATTCCTATGGCTAGATGGCTCTTCCATCTGTAAAATGTGGGTATTACCCACAAGTAAAACCAGCTTCTTCAGTTTACTTGCAAACTGCTTGATGATCATTAGATGGGATGCGCTAGGGGAAGTCTTTTTTTATTAAGTAGTTTTTATCATTTCCCCTCTTTATGAGGCAGCATGTGGTATATTGAGCAAATAAAAAACTAAAGTGCATTTTTAAGTCTCAGGTGCAGCCTATCTATCCCAACACCATCATAGGAAGAGGTGATCATGGTCTCGTGGTGGAACTGCTCATGCTAATATAAGAGCAGCTGGCTCAGTCATGCAAAGAAATTTTTTACCTTTTCTGTTTCTTTTCCATTTTCTTCTCATCTCCTTAATAGGGCTGAGCAGCTATAAACCAGAATATATGACTGCTGCATGACTTCGGCTAAACTCAGGATTAATTCTGCAAGTGAAATAACATCAAAATCAGGCCAAAAAATGTAGGTTATTTTGGCAAGGCAGCATAGTGTGATCTGGAGCACAAGGACATGAGATTGTGATCAGCACCCGAATTACTTGTGTCTTAACCTGGATGTATTGCTAAAGGCAAGCACGTTTCTTGTCAAGTTATGCAAGTCTGAAAGATTGAAACAGACCTGGCAGAGATGGGGATTGTAAGATCTTCTAGATTTATCTAAGTCTGTAATTTCACAGCTCTTTTTTTCTAGACATGTATAGGGTGCTCTCCTCCACAAAATTCTGCTGTCAGTACTGTATGTGATGTCTTTGCAGGATGGGTCATGGATGAGCCTCAGGATGCTCAGCTCTTTCTAGGTGATGATGATGGTGAGTGTGCAGCCTGCCTGTGTTACCTCCTCTTCAAATGGAATCCTTTGATCTTAGATCACCATGAGCATTACTTACAGTAATAAGGAGGCCATGAGAAATTTTAATTTTGTAATTTAAACACACTTTCTTGTGATTTTACAGCCTGAGTGCAGCAATGTTTTCATCTGCAGAAATAAAGGAACATTTGCTTATAAACGTGAGAACTGAGAATCAGGACTGTGAGTGCAGGAGGGGGATTTCAGCTCTCTCCTGCTTCCTTTACTCTGCCAAATTTGAAGTATGCATTTTTGAAGCCAAGCTCATGGACCAAATGCTATACAGCTAAACTCATTTTACTATGACTAAGTCGTTTAAAGTTACTACTGATCTATGCTGGTTTAATTATAGATTTTCATGGACTCATTCCAGATTGGGCCTAGATAAAACATCAGAATTTTGTCATAGGACTTGATTTGTTATACGAAGTGTCATGAATATAATGGCACTGAATAAATAATTTACAGTAACACGTGTCTCCTCTTATTTTTAGAGTATAAATTGAGAGTTTTACTAATTTTATAAAGTTAGTGTGAACATACAGAGGGAAATATACCATTCTGGGAGGGCATGCAGTATATTGAAAATAAGAGATTACAAGTGGGAAATGTAGGCATTGAAAATAAAGTTCTTATATAAGGTTTAGCTTAGTAAGGACTGTGAGTAAAATAGTGCAGATCTGTGGAGTCCAGATCTTGTAAGACTTACTTGAGTGTGCTTTAGATCATGCTGCCAACACTTACAGTTCTTGAAGTTCTGAAAAATCCAGTAACAGACATGCTACCTAATTTTTTACTGCAGTTTAAAGTAAGACTCTATGCACCTTGAGAGACCTAGATAAAGCACAAATAAAACAAGTAAATGATTCTAATTTTTACTATCTCTATTGAGAAATTAAAATAAAGAGCAAAGTAGTCAAGGCAGTGGTTGAAGAAGGGGAATCTTTTTCTAATCTCAGCAAATGACAGGATGACAAAGAACAAAACTAGAAGAGTATAAAAGGTGAAAAGGACTTAACAAGGTTGGCCGAGACATTGGAATTAAAATTACAGAGCACAGACAGATATGCAGATTTGAAACTAAACCATTTTAATCTTATATATAGAATTGAATGACTATGTGCCATCTGGAATTCAGGGAATCCAATGAAAGTTGGAGGTGTAAACAACACACACAGCAGTATCAACATCTGTTTTCAGTGCCTGCTGATATATATGAGTCCTTGAGGGATAAGCTGGAGAAAATAATGGAAATTGATAAAATCTGATGATAGAAAAAGAATCACACATAGTTGTATTTGTTTAGAAAGAATATGGATTTACTCACACTAAAAGTAAATAGTGCATACAATGTATTGTTTGTTTTTTAAGACTCTCTTCTCCCTGTAAGTCCTTGAACAGGACAGCCCTCATAGCAGATGCAACATTTTGGAAGGTTTGGCATAGGACACAGCTCCTCTCCTTCCCCAAGAACAGCTAATGGATAAAAATCAGTAAATGATTCTGAAAAGCTACAGTAGTAACTCTTACGAGTACACTGCTGTGTCCTGCTGCATTGCTGAGAGTGAGACCTCAGGATGGCTATGCCGTTACAAGTAAATTTAGCAATCTGAGCCTAAAACATTACAGAATATGAAAAAACATAAGATTGGATGTTCAATACAAACAAAAATTAATTACTACACTAAAAATGAATTACTGTTAGCAATGAGTGCTAGCAATATTTTAAAAAAGGCTCTGTTGATATTTGGCCTTGATACCAAATGGCCTTCCATTTTCAAAGGGCCCACAGAATATCAAAAATATTAAAAAGGTTTTGCACAAACCAGCTTAAAAGGATTGGCTGACCAGGACCAATATTTTGTTGCTAGGAAGGGAGCAATGATGACATTGATTATTTCCACAGCTAAAAATCCACAATGTAATTGATTTTTATCTGACTCATTTAGTGTGGGCAGGCTCCATTTGTTCAAGAAACCTGTAATATATTCCTTGAATCACTGTAACTATGAGAGATATAAAAGTTGATGTAATGAGTTAAACACGCTATTTAACTCAATTTGTTTTGCACACTGAATTCTGATTTCTGACACAGATACAGGTTTTTTCTAGAGCTACAGCTCATTTTTTAAGATGTCTTGTTAATTTTCTGTGCTCCCAAATATTCAAGAGTTGTACTTTATTCAGGGTGCCTCTGTTCTAAGAATTCCCTGCCCTGATATTTCATTTTCAGGTACACTGAGAACTTGCACCTTTCACTGAGTGATTGAGACCTGGGCTACCAGCAAATTTGAAAGTCGTGACTAGTAAAGACTCCAGTGAATGAGAGGAGCCAGACTAGGAGGAATTATTTGATCTGGTGCATATCTTTGACACATTCAGTGTCTACTCCTGAAACATCATGGATATTTGGGTCACAAGTTTGTTTGAAACTGCTAGACAGAGAAAAACTGCACAGGAGTCCAGCAGGGCTAGAGCTAGTGAAAAGAAAATCAAGATTTAAATTGAAGTATCCATTTCCAAAATTATGCAGAATATTTGTGATTGATTGCTATCTCATCCTGAACTATCTAAGAAGTTTCTGACTTAACTACTCTCCAGAATTTTTCCTGTCGGAATTGGGCAGCAGTTGCCCACTATCTAAGGTTTATGATTCCTGCTGCTCATGAAGACCTGTCCAGTCACAAATGGAAGGGAATCAGGAATATAAATGGATTTGAATAAACTATTTATTATATACACCCACATACATATCTGTGTGTTTTTAGAGTACTAGAGGTTTCAGGTATATACTGTTTGACTTGGTCTAAGAAGAAAATCTAGGTTTAAAACCTTTTATTTCACAACTTGGTCTCACATTTGGACTTGTTGGACTTTTCGTATTTTAAACAAATAGATTTTCCATTAATGTACAACCAAAACCAGAAAACTGGAAGAAAAATTAGTATTTAGTTTATGGATCTGTATGGATGACTCCTGAGATTCCTTTCTCCTTCTTTGTTGATAAATGACATTTTATTGGAAAAAAATAAAACCCCTGATGATCATTAGCCACAGTTGCTATTTCTGCCAAAAAAAAAAAAAGAAGCAATCTTTCAAGTATTAAAATTCAATAAACAATCACAGCACTTTGGTATTTTTCAACTAGGCATACAACAAGGGCATTGGTCTTTTCCTGTTACACTGGTTAGTCCAAAATGTGTTGCAAATGGACTGGATGAACCACTTTGTTTCCTTGCTCAAAGCATAATTATTTTTTTTCAGACTGGAAAAACTCATTTTTGCATTACAGGTGACATACAAGCAATTCTGGTGTTTTAAAAAAAACCTGATACCTCCTTTTTCTTTCCTTCTATAAAGAGATCTCATCCTCTTTCAGAAAAAGGGCATTTTCTTTGTTCACCTAAGTTTTAACCAGGTATATTTCTCAGAAGCACACGCACATCACCATCTGACAGGATATAACAAACTGGATATAAAGGAACAGTGACATGAGAAAAGAGTGACTACAAGAAAACTGTGAAACAGAACCCTTTGTCATACCACTTAGCAAAGATGCAGCTTCTGCTACAGAGTGACGTTTGGCACCACAGAAATGTCCTCTAAGTGGACAAGGTTCCACTTAGTTTTTCTGAAGTGGAAAAGGTAGTTGTACATCAACCAGGCAAATAAATCCTCTTGTAGATTTGCCTTCCTGAGTCCCATTCTTGCCACTGCTCTCCCCTCAAAAGACAGCCTAATAAATTGCGTCAGTGGTTCAGAGAATCCTTGCTGCTTTGGAGAATGATTTATGTTCTCTAAACTCTTCACAGAACTCTTCTACACATTAGTATTCACTCATATTGTGAGCCAGGTTTTGCATGTGAAGTAGATCTTAAAATTGACTTTACCATCTGTGATGTCACTAATATAGCAGTCACTGCACTTCCTGAAATAGGATGACTATGAAGGATGCATCTATTTTGCCACAGATTTCTATAAAACAAAATGTTTTTCAGTAATTAAAGCTGGAGGTGAACAAAGGAGGCACTCTGGGAAAAACACAGATTAATTTAACCATAAATGACCCATTTAAGTTATTTTTTCACTCAAGTAATGACTGAAGAAAATGAGTTCAGAGACTGATGAAGGATGCTGAATAGGTAATTATCGCTATTA
This sequence comes from Donacobius atricapilla, assembly GCA_013397315.1. NCBI lineage: Eukaryota > Metazoa > Chordata > Aves > Passeriformes > Mimidae > Donacobius > Donacobius atricapilla. Next base: position 226,915 of record WBMY01005833.1, read on the forward strand.
CAAACCTCTTATTTTAATTTGTAGGAAATGTGATTTGAAAATTAAATAGTACTTGATTTTTTTAGGTTTCAGTATGGACTCTCTTTTAGCTGTGTCTAGCACTTTCGTTTCTCAGAATTTCAAGGACCTTTCTTTTCCCATTAATGATTGTATTAGATACCCAGAAGGATCCATTTTTCAACAGTATTATCTCAGCAATAAATTACATTTTCCACTTCCCTCATATTCCTGGTCTAAAGATCTGCAGGTGTTTTACAGGCCTTGGGTAAAAAGAGATAACAGAAAATTTGGACACAGGTAAAGGCACACAGAGGCTGATTTATGAGTGAAGACATAACATGCACCACAAAGCTTCTACTTCTAAAATTAATAATAGATGAGGAAAAGACTGCATGCCCTACAAGGCAAATGTAATCCACCTGTTTTGTACTATCCTTCACTTCAACTACCAGCTTCCTTCCCAGTGTTTGCAATGATTTTTTTTTCAGATTCCTTCCAGCTGTACTTATTCAGAACAACGAAGTCAATGACAGCAAACACTGTCTGTATTCCCAGAGTGTTCTTTCAAATTTTTAACGCTCCAGTATTTTTCAAATCTCTGTTACAAATGTAACAGAGTCCAATGTCCAAGCATAAAAATCCAGACTAATTGACACTAAGAAAAGTGGCTTTCCCACTCTTTGAATTTCTTCTGGTTTTGAAACAAGGGAGAAGTAAAATTTTATTCATGGAAATATTGCTTGGTCTTACTGATCCATTCCTAAATTTGCTGAAGGATGATGACAATAAAGATATGTCCCCTGTACATCAGGCAAGAGATAGAAATTAACTCAAGTGCCTCTTCTGCAGATGACTTGGAACCTTTAAAGATCATTTTGATGTTTGCCAGTTGGTTGCAGGAATACACAGTAAGGAATTCCACAAGGCTGTGTACAACACCAGGCTAGAAATGAGAAGATGCTCCATCCAACCCTTCCAGATGTACTCTGTGGCTAATAAACCCAGCTTCCCTGCAAAACGAACTGTGCCACCCATTTCTGCTTCAGACACTAGCTTTAAAATTGGATGGAACTAAGACTTCCTGCTATGAAGCATGGTCAGACTCATTCCAAAAGCCTGGTGGACACTGCACACTGTCCCAGAGCAGGCCTGAGAGTGAGCAGATGGCACAATGCCAATCCCCCAAGCAGGGACACCGGCGGCTGTTTGCCTCCCGTTAGGGCTGTCCTCCCCACAGGGATGGAACAAACCCTCTCTGGCCATGACATCCTGACATCGCCCACTTGGCAACGCGGAGTCTGGCCACAAACCCACAGCCATTAACTTATCCTGCGCACTTACCTTACAGACCATGGGACTGGAATGAGTGCTAAACCAGGAACAGCTCAAAAATAGGGAAGTGTGATTAGCATTTTTGTTGAATGCAATTGGAAGGATTAATCAACCGTAACAATTTTTTTGCAACAATTAACGGTGCTGAATTTTTCATTAAAATCAAAGCACAACATTCATATGGAGTAGTTACTGCGGTGTGAAACACATTTGAATTAGAACAAGACAACTTTGTCATTGGGTAGGTAAATTCACAGTGCTAGGAAATGTTCTCCTCCCTGGGTACTAAGAACCGTGTGCCTAACAGTCTCCTGCAGCACACAGTACAAGCTACTATTAATAATATATCTAGAGCTGAACATAAGGTATGGAGGGAGTATTTAAAATGTTTAATTATTCAAATGAAGGAATTAATTGACTGTGCCTTTTTTGCAGTTCCACAATATTTCTAAACATCTTAACAGCTCAGCATGCTAAGAAGAATATAATAATAATCTGAATCTGCACTTCATTTATTCTCCAAGACAAGCTCTATGGAAAAACATTTTAAAATCAGACATTTGGAAGAGAGCAACTGACTTTGGGGAAAAAAACATATCTATGCATATATAATGTATATATACACAAAATATGTGTATAATATATAAAAAGTGTGATTATTTAATTGGATTCAATAAATAAAGGTATTCCTATGCCTATTTGATGTACAAAATGTGATGTAATACTGTAACAACAAGCTGCACTTCACTACTGTATTTATGACAGTTCCTTTTAAACTCATCAGTTCTCAAGCAATTCTAATCTAATTTAGTCTTATCTGTGATAATTTCTGCAAAAAGTATTAAAGAATTCTGAACTGGCGAGAATTTGCCAGTGCTGAACTTCTAGCAAAAGAGCATTCATTATTATACTTCCAAACTTACCTAGATGGAGATCATTGCATTCCTTGCCAGAACAGGCAGGCAGGAAAGCAAATATTCCATTTGCTTCTCTAAAAACCTTCAAGACTAATTTGTCTCCAGAGAAGGTAACAATTAACTGAAAACCAGGCTGATTTACATATTTGCAGGCAAACTATAACTGTAACTTCTGTTTGCCCTAAATTTTCTCCAACAATTTTTTGGGGGCCTGAACAAACGGTTTGTTTAAGGCTAAATTGCTTTCCTGTGCAGGTGCAATTTTGTAGTGCAAGATTGTTAAACTGTAGTACGGACCCTCCCACTGTGCATTTTAAGGGATTGAGAGGTCTGCACGTATTCTGTTCATGCCTTTGATGTGCCACAATAATTGAAGTCCAGCTAGTATGACAAAGGATGGAAAGCTTGCCTAGGAACAGGTTGGGAAGCCCTGACCAGAATAAGCATCTGTTACCTTGCTGTCAGCCAGAAATAATTATATTATAGGCAGGCTGGTACTAGAATTTCCAGTCTTTTCTCTTACCTCCTTATAAATCTAAAATAGCAGTGTTTAGTATTTAAAACTTGGAGTTAGTAAATATCTTGAGAAAGATTTAGTGACTCAATGAGACTGTTATTATTTTTCACGCTTTCCTGCAAGAAAAGAGAATTGTAGTATTTCTGGGTTCTTATATAACCTAGTCTAGCAAGTATTTATTTATTTCATCTTCTAGATAAAAAATCAAGCCCCCTCATCCTTAACTAAATCTAATGTAAACAGAAACAGTACAAGGTAGAAGTTAACTTGGAGAACTTTCTGTTGAGCTTCTGAACAATAAATTTCACCAGAACAAATATAATAATACCATTCTGGGTAAAACTTTCCTAAACTGACTGAGCAGACAGGTATATAATTTTTTTTTCCAAGAAGGAGATTTCACATTTTATTTATCAGCTAGGGTTTTAGAGGAGTTTTTTTTTTCAAGAGAATATATCATATGGGTGTCATTTCTAAAGAAAATTGTGCACCTCTCATACAGTCTAGACTAAATCAAAGTGAAGAGCGCATTTTGTGATTTCTGCAAGTAAATTCGCAGAGACCAACAGGCCTCAACAGATTTTTAGGACAAAATCATAAACTTGTTGTGGTGAACACCATGATGTGTGGGGGAGGAGGGAGAGGTGCCAGCTGGATCCATCTTGGCATTTCTGCTGTGTTCATCACCATGGTATCAAAACACCTTTACAAGTTCTAAGTGTAACCACAGTAAAGAATCTGTAGTTTCTCCTTGAGTCCTAGGAGGGATGGCTTTGTTGTTGTTGTTGCTATTGTTTTTATTATCGAACCAGCAAGTGAAATGAAGAGATTTTACATTTTTTTCTTAAGGAGCTGAGATTCCTCAGGGAATTAACTCCACAGCTGTATGTCCGTTGCCAAGAAAATTGTGCCTGCATATGGTGTAGAGATGACCCTTCTCTTGTCCCAGAAAATTCCAGCTGGAGTTAGTGAAAGGTCATGAAGGGAGTGAGAAGGAGCCCTCATCCTCTTACACAAGGCACAGAGAAGATGCTTAGGATGGATGGAGGCAGGGAGGCAGAAACAAGAGTTGTTGAATACACTGCTGATTTTTCTTGGTTTCCCCAGCAGTGCAGGCAGCTTCCCTGAGCGAATGTGCCAGAGAGCTCTCCTTATCCCTGTGCCAGCAGAACGTGCCTCCCTTGGGCTTCCATGGATTGATGCACAGAGACACCTGAGAGCTGGCTGAATATATTTTCAGGAACATACAGCAGATGTGCTGGAGCTTAAAGCTGTATTGTATGTGGAAATATTATTTCCTCAGATATTTCTGTGTTTTCTCACATAATAAGCATCAGGCTGTGGTCTTTTTATTTTTGTCTTTAACTTTTCCTGTATCTTTTTTTCTCCTGCAGCCTTTAATGTTGTATTTTGGATTTGCTTTCAATATGAAGAACACTAGCATTATAAAATTACCCCATTGAAACAAATAAAATATTATGTCCTATCAAGAACATCTCAATGAGAATAAACATATAAAATCTTGTTCCTGAGAGTGAAATCTTCACTTAATTGAATTTAATGCTAATATTCCTGTTAATAATAATGAGCCAAGACTTTGCATACAGCTATTGATAATTAATAATTGATAGTCAACAGACCTAATACTAAAAACATCCTGTGCCATGAGACAAAAAAAATGAAAACTGGACCCAGGCTGATCCTCCATCCTTTACATGGAGGATCTATTTCTGATCTTGCTGTGCTAGTGTTTTAGTGTTTTCTTTTTTTTGTTAACTTGAGCTAAACATTATGACAGAAACAAGTGAGATAATTGGGTATTATGAGATATCTGCTCTTTTTCACTTATGGTCATTTTATGCATTGAAATATTTGCATTGTTTATGTAGGGAAGTGATCCTATTGTTCAGCCATCTAAATTTGTTAGTCATATTATCAAGGCTCATGTTGACTCTTCTAGTTTGCATAGAAATTAAGAGCAATTTCCTTTTAAATTTTGTTATTTTTTCTTTCTAAAGAAGCTCAATCCCTAAATTCACAGGGAGAATTTTTTAAACTGGACAATCTTATTTAAAGGTTCAAGGTGTATAGAAATTACAAAATTGCCTTAGAAAAGGCCAGCTTTCTGTCAGGTGTGTGGGAGTGAATGACAAACTAATTCCCACACACACCCAAGACAATTGTGAGTTGCCCTCTTACCAAATATTCCGTTACAACTGGCCCTATAGATGTGTCTGTGTGTATATATACATAAGTATATGTATATTATAATAATATATATTTCCATAATTCACTGAAATAGTCCTTTTACAGCTTCTTTACATTTTACTCCTGAGTTACTTGCCTATATTGATTACAGATTAAACAATCCATTCTGGAAGTACTCTCAGATACCAGTGTTTTGTGATAAAACCGTGTTTAACCTTATTGTACTCTGCAATAATCTCCAAAATATATGTATTAGGGAACAGATATCCTAAATATGTTATTAACTTTAGATTATATTTAGTAGGTTAGAGATAATCTGCTGATTTAAGTAAACACTACAACAAAAAGATACCACAAGAATCTGCTGTCAGCACCTTTTTGCAGCACTTCCTACGACTCCCTGATGTGCATTTCACATTGCAGTTAAAATCCTTTTATTTGTCCTATTATTTATCCAGCTGTGGGATCTCTGCACTTTCTCAAGAATAAAAAAACCTCAAGGCAAATATATGATATAAAACAACAACAAAAATTATTAAAAATATTCTGCTGCGCATTATTTACTCTGAGCATTAAATTTTCATTTCATATTGGCTTTATGCAAAGAGCAAGGAAATTAGATTGATGCCTTTTCATTCAACATCATACAACGGAGTACCTAGACAGATGTTCTAGACAGATATTGCATTTATGTTGGTGTAACAGAGTTGCACTGTGTTCAGAAATATCAATGATGAATGCTGTTAGCATTATCAGAATGCTGTCTAGAAAGAAAACACAAGGAATGGCATTTACTCTTCCACCTTGAAATCTTCCTGGGCTTTTGACCCATCTCTCAGTATACCTGGTTGACAGGTTATTCCTTCTCACTGGCTATCCTGCTGAAGGACAGAGCAGTTAATGCCTTTGGAGCCAGTTTTAGCACTGCTCTTTACAGTTGGCTGTCAAGTGGAGTCAAGAAGGGACAGTTGCTACCATCTGCCTAAAAGCATGGTCTGGAACCTGTGGGTGTATTTGCGCACGTCAACAGCTTTCCAACATATGGGCCTAAATTTAGTTTCTGAATTCATTATTGGGCTTTCAAATATGTGACCCGGTTTTCGGATGCACTGACCACTCAGACATCTGGCGGTTTCACGTAAGCTGTGATTATTCAGCATCTCTTGAGCAAAATCACTCAGTGCAGTGCAGTTTCCATTTTAAATCAGTGAGAAGACAGTTGTTGAATTTAGTAGCTACTGAGTTGGTCTGTGGATGTTTAACCTTTGGCAACCACACCTGACACTCTTGGTGAGGCCCACAGTCACAAATGTGAATCTGAGAGCTGCCTGAGAGCTGGTGACAGCATCACCTGGCACAGATAACTGTGTCATAGGTATTAAAAAGGTCTCACAGAACTCTGACCATAATTTCTTTGTACCTCTTATCTGTCTCATGACTTAGCATTTTAAAATCCTGAGCATCTTTTTAACAGCATCCTTTAAAAATGGAACTGTCAAGAGAAATTTTCTTATTCATAAATCTGAAAGTTCCTGCATCTATATATTAGTACTATATGTAAGACTCAAAATACATCAAGCTCCTGATGGGCATGTTGTGACAGTGATACAGGGAGACATTGTTAAAGCTTATTATCAGGGAAGCACACTAGAAAGGTCTAATTTTCAGTAAGAATTTTGGATTTTGATTGCTTGACGGAACATTTTGGAAGACATGCAAAATATATGGTGGCTAAAATATTTATTAGTTAACTAATACAGCAACTTTATCTTTCTGTGAAGAGCGAGTTGTTCACTTCTGAGGTTTACAGCTCCCTTCTATAGCCCTTGAGGGTTATTAGAGCTGAAACTGGCAGACTTTAACTGACTCATTGATTTGACTTCTTGTTCTGCCTTCCATCCATGGATGTTTTGGGCCTGAAGAATGCACATTGTAGACTACACTTGTCTACCTCTTTATCTCTGTTCCTGAGGAATTTTAGAAGAGGTATTGGTTAGATCTGCTCCTCAGCTGGTCTAACATATGCCAGCGTCAAACAGCAGAGGATCAGAAAATTTTCTCTCCTATGTGTCCTGTTCTATATCTAAGCACAGCTTCTCTATGCTCAGACACAGTATACAGCCTATGATACTCACTTTAACCTTGACAATTTTTAATGCTATTTTAGGCCTGTTTAGAAATGCTTCCTTTCTGCCTTGAAAATTTGAACTCATGGGAACAAAGGTGGTTTTCTTTACAGTTGGAAAGATACAAAAGCAGTTCCAATTTTTTTGATCCTGTGTAGCCTTTTCCCCCCCTCTTTTTTCCCTTCTTTTTGTTAACAAGATAAAGAATTTCTTGGCACAAGTTTGCAATGATCTGCAGAGCCTTCCTTGTCAGCTGCAGTAATCCCCAATCATTCCAGATCTAAATTCCATGTCAGTCTAATTTATAACAAGCAGTAACGTACCTTGCTCACAGATTCTTGCAGTACTGCTACAATTCAAAAGTAACATCAGTTTTGCCAAAGAGAGAAACTGGCTGTCAGCTTCCTTGTTCAGGATCAGAGCAGTAGCTGTGCAACAGGCAAACCCGAGGGCACAGCTCATTTTTCAGCTGCACTGCTGGAAGCTGCTTTGGACGTGTTGGCACTTTTTTCCCTCTGCTGTATACTGAAGACATTCACTATACATGTATTTCCTCCGGTATATTTATTTGCAAGTACTCTATTTACCTTCTACATTTATTTGATTTTTTCTGAATTTCCTTTGAATTAAGCTGAAGCTACAAGAACTCTCGGGATTTCATGAAGTCCATTCCAAATGTGGTTGCTGTTACTGCCTTGCCTCAAAACCCAACCCATGAAATTGCTACAGTTTAGGTTTTACAAGAAGACTGAAGAGAAAAATGTTAGGTTATAAAGGTAATTTCTACATTATAGACTTGCAATAAATTATATATTTCTCCTCAGTAAGACATAAAACCAAGTCTCTCATGCTTTTTCATTCATGCAGCGCCTCTTTACTCATTAAAATCTCTTGATGGTGATCCCTTTGCTACGTGCAAAGTATATTTTTTGAGATCTGATGACAATAACAAAGAGGAGCTCAATGTTTGTGAGATGTTCCTGTTAAAACTGCTATGAATCCATGAAGTTTTAAAAACAGGCTGCTTCTCTTCTAGCCCATATGTGCATCTTTTTTAATGAAAAGGGAAAGGTCAGTTAGAAGATGTGTGCTCACTATTTATAAAAGCAGCAGTGTATTTAGTGTTAACACAATGCAGGTTGGGATTTCACACATTGCTGTACTGATACACTAATGATTGCAGTTATTGGTTAAAAGAGCAAAGGCTTATGAAGTGTTTCCTGTGAAACTCAAACCAAATGCATTTTAACCACCCAGCAAGACTAAAAGCACTGGGGAAGGACCCTGCTCATAGAGGAGTGACAGAACTTGGTAGAAGCAAGTGGAGCTGTCTGATCTGCACGAATTCAAGAATGTAGAACTGTTCAAAGCAAACTTTTGTGTTGTGTGATTCAGGGTGTTTACAGTACCTGTGAATCCTAGGACTTTTTTCAGTATCTATAAACATTATGTCACTTGTAGCCTCCTTGGTAAAACACACTTCATTAACTCTTTCTTGGAAGAGTTCTTTAACTCATGTCTGCTAAGACACTTCCTCCAGGTCTCAAGCTTCCCTAGTGCTGTCCAGCAGACATCTTCCACCACTGAGCTGTTCTTTTAAAGGCAGTGACTGCAACCCTCCTGCCACCTGGCCTGGCCCAGACGAATCATCACCTCTTCTATTCTCCAGGCACAAAACATTGTGCATCTACATCCAGACACCCCACTACAACATGAAATAAAGCAAGGAAACAGACATTGACTGCTTCATTCCAGCTTCCACATGACATTTCTTATCACAAAATACCTTTCACATCAATACTGCCTGAGATCAGGCCTGTCCAGCTGCTTTTTTTGACAGATATTCACAGCTCTGGAATGTCTGTTAATGATAATGATTGAGCTATAGGGCATTTCTTGGGAATTGATGATTGGCTAGAAAGCTCCATTGACTCAGTACTCAGCAAAGGACTATTCTCTCTGTCAGGTCATCAGTCCCAGGGGAATACTCAAAGGTTGCATCAACACTGGTATTATCAAGAAAAATTAAATACAAAATTTTTGACATCATAATTGCAATTGCTCCATATGGTCCAATTGTTCTATACTCTTCATATTTGCCACCACCTCAACATTCAGGTTACCTCACTGACTTTCTCTCCTAATTTTACTCTTTTTCAAACTCTCTTATTTTCATAAAAACCCCTGCAAGTATCAGTTCTACATACAATTCCACACAGAATTCAAGATGCAGAGTATGAGTTGTATATGCAGCTTATGTGTGACATGAATATACATTTTTATTGAATTTACCAGAAAAGTTGCCTATTTTCTAGGTTAAAAGTTGAACTACAGACACTGCCATTGATCTACATCATCTTGGTGAAAACAAGTCAAATAAATTATTGGGAAAATACAACAAGAATTTTGTATACAGCTGGTGCCTAAAATAAGAATTCCACTTAATTAAATGGATATGCACTTGAGTAAGGAGAACTCTGTAGGTTCAGGTTGAAACACTCATCCTCTCAGTTATTTCAGAGGCAAAGAACATTCCTTATGGGATAAATCTGTAGAGAAGTAGGTAATTATTACTTGCCTTAAAGCAATGTCAAAAAGAGAAGTCTTGAAATTCTTGAAGTTTTGAAAGTGGAAGATGTTGGTGTGAAACTGGGAAATCTTCCATGTTTCTCAACTTGTTAAGCACAACTGAAATACATGAGACATTTATTGACTGACTTTTTTGTGAAAAAGCTTTATAAAATCACACAATGACCCAAGATATGCCTCAATACTGTGTGTAATACTAATTTCTCTCAACTAGTTTTATTTCCATTATTGTAATTAATTTGTATTTTGGTCATGCAGGTGTTCTTAGAACTATATGCTAAAAAGCCATTAAAGCACACTGCCACAGGTCTAGTAAAAAGATTTTGTGCCCAGTCTAGGACAACTCCATCCAGTTCACTATTTTTCCAAAGCACATGCCACTTAGGGTTGAGTTCTGATCTCATGGACCTGAAGTCCCACATATGTCAGGTTCCTAAATACTTTGGGCTTCTTTTTTGTAAGGGAATTCTTAAGGAAGACCCTAGGAACTCAGCAAAACAAGAAACTTGTTCCATATTTACTCAGGATTAATAACCCATAAAATAAGTCCATTTTAGATGTTATTATTTCTGCACTTGTATAGCACTAATCATCCAAAACATTTAAACAGCTTTTTAGCCATCAAATCAGCAGGGAAACTTGCATAATCTTAAGTGCTTGACAGACTGGACCTTAAATGTCTCTAGATGTAATAATAAGTATGGGAAAGTTTCATTTTGTGCAGTATTTTCAGCACAAACTGCATCACAAAGTGTTAAATAATAAATAATAGCAGAGAGAAGTATACACAAGGGAGGAATGATATGATTTCAGAGGAGACTTGAAAGGGGATGTTGATGAGGTGGAGGTTTTAAGAATTAAATATTAAAACCCAGAAAGGCTGGTTTTTGGCTGGGACTGATTGTTTTTCTCTGCTAAGAAATAAAGGGGCTTTCTAACCTACCTCCTGGACAAAGATGCCAGGCTTACTGTCAAACTGCTCGGTGGAATCATCACTGTACTTAGAGTCTATTTTTAAGAGAAGGCGAAGGATCGCAATTAGCTAACTGCAGCCCTCTCCGATTCCAAACGTCTGCTTTGTCCTCTGCCTCACCTTTCCGTTTATTTACCGTGTAACAACTCCACCCGGACTTGGCCCGAGTTCCTGAGCAGCGCCAGGGATGCGGAGGGAGAGCGAGGGCGGCCTGGCACGGCGGAGCCCGGCCCAGCAGCCTTCCCCGAGCCGAGGGCCGCCCGCGGGGCCACGGCCAGGCACCCTCAGCCGTGCCCCGGGGAAAAGGGGAGCGCCTTTCAGCACCAGCCCGCTGTGTTAGATCACGCCATAGTGGGCTGCTTTCCTACATTTGGTGGCAGCATAGTATTCGGGATAATATTATTGCTACTTGCACAGGTTACCGCCGATCCAAACGACAGAGATGAGAGAGTTAAGTAACAGGGATGGAGAGCGAATCACTAAAGTCTTTCCCAGAGTCAGCTCTCTGTTTGGGGGAAGTTATTTCAATTCTGTATGTCGCGAACAACCCGCTACCTCACCGCGTCCTCTGGAGCCAACTGACTGACATTTTAAGGAGATTTTTAAATAAATGATGTGCAGGAGCAGCTCATGTTTAGCAGACAAAGCGCGGCTCGGCAGCGCGCACTGCGAGCGCCGCTGTACCTGTGCTCGGCCCGCCGGGGCCCGGGCAGCGCCAGCGCCCGCCCGGCCGTAGCGGA
>WBMY01005833.1:238674-372875 GCA_013397315.1 Donacobius atricapilla
TCCTCCTCCTCCTCCTCCCGCGCTCCCTCTCACGCGCACTCCGCTCCACAAGTGCCGAGCGCTCGCTGCTCCGGAGCGCAGCGGCGCCGGGCTGCGGACCCTGCGCGGGGGCTGCGGACCCTGCCCGGCCCGTTCGGGGCTGTCCGTGGTGCTGGAGGCGAGCGCGGGCTGAGCGGGCGGCCGGCCCCTGACGGAGCCCCTTTATGTTCAGCTCCTCGCGCAGCGCAGGATCCAGCAGCTCGAGCGGCGGCGGCGGCAGCATCCCTGAGCCGGGGCTGGGAGGCAGAATGGAAGGCTTTATTCGGCTGCTCTTCGGCTACTTGGTGGCGGACCTTCTCACGTTGGTGTGTCGGGCTCAGGAGAAAGCTGGCCAGCAGCTGGGGAGCTTTGTGGTACTCTCGGGAGGAAACCACTCCAGCCTCGGGGAGCAGATAGACCCCTCCGAGCCACCTCCCACCCCAGACTTCTGCAGGGGCTACTTTGACGTGATGGGGCAGTGGGACCCCCCCTTTAACTGCAGCTCGGGGGAGTTCATCTTCTGCTGTGGCACTTGTGGCTTCAGGTTTTGCTGCAAGTTCAAGAAGACAAGGCTGGATCAAAGCACCTGCACGAACTATGAGACGCCGTTGTGGATGAACACCGGGAAGCCTCCTTCCCGCATAGACGACCCTCTGCATGACCCTACCCGGGATAAAACCAACCTTATTGTCTACATCATCTGTGGGGTTGTAGCAGTCATGGTGCTGGTGGGGATCTTCACCAAACTAGGGCTGGAGAAGGCGCACAGACCCCAGCGGGAGCACATGTCCAGGTAAGGCTGAGTGCCAGGCAGCAGCGTCCTCTTCCCCCCTACCTCCTGCCCAGCCCCCAGAGAGGAGAGAGGAGCCCGTGGGTCCCTGCCAAACAAACAACTCCTGCCAGGCAGGCTGCATTCCCCTGCGAGGTGGCCGAGAGAGACCAACTTTGCTGAGCAGAGCTCCTGTGGTGCCCCCAGCCCGGGTTATCACAGAACATGCATATCGAGGCAGACTAGGGATAATCGTGGAGTCTGCACAGACAGTAGTCCATTTTTATCTGCAGTGCCTGACCCTCTCCCTAACAAGATCCAGCAAGTGTTCCCAGATATACTGTGCATAAATGGAAAAAAAAAAAAATCTGAAACCAGCAACGCTGAATTATAGAAAGCCTGATGCGTTCCCTCTTCCAACAGTTTCAAAGATTGGAAAATGTTTTTACTTCTCAACAGAAGGATGTAAACAAATGCCATCTCACCCTCCCTCTCCAGCTGCAAAATGGTTTTGGCAGGACCTTCCCTACTCCTCCAGCCCTTGGAAGTGTGTGAGCTATTTGTAAAATTTCTAAGCTGTGAAAATGAGTCAGGGTGGAAGGGAAGAGGAAGACACAAAAAGAAAAAGCTATTGTAGAATTTCTTAACGTTTTTTCAGTTACTGTTGAGAAGTAAAAAATGGAATATGAAAGTCTTGCCTCATCCATGTGTATGTGTGTTCTAACTCTGTCTCCGTGGTGTAATGGCTGAGTTATATCAAAGAGAACCTCCCCCACCTAGAGTTAGGCATGCTGTGTACCATCTACTCCAGATCCTGGCTGCCTAGTGGTGGATAGGCAGGTGGGCAACTCGGGACAGAGCCCGGTGTCTTTAACAGCATATTCCAAACCCAGATTGTCACAGCAGTTCAAAATCAAGGCATAACACATTTGTCAAGTTTGCAGCCTGCCTGATTCTTTATGCTAATCCCAGGCACATGAAAGTAAAGCAGATGGGAGAAAGGCATTAAAAAAGGCAAACAGATACATTAAAGAGTCTAAATAGATCCCAGCATATTGGGCAACTTTAGTGTTGAAATGCAATGAAAGGATACCTTCTACTGGATGTGCAGTGTGGCAGAAAACCTCCTCTTGCCCTGACTGCCAGTGGTTTTGCTCACAATCTTTAAGGCTTAGATGAAGAGTCATCCTTTGAAAGACAGTCCAAGAGATCAACTCAACAGCTGGAGCTTCATTTTTACTGAAGTTTCTACATGACTTTTTGATTAACTGCTTATCCTGAAATGAACAGAGAAAGTCACAGAAATACTCCTGAAAATGCATCACCAGTCCATGAGCTATTATTTGCTATTTATAAACTGGCTGATAGGGATATGCCTTACTACTGAGGAAAAAAGCACATTGCAGAAATTTTAGTCAACAGCGTGTGTCAGTGATACTTCTGCAAAGAGGGTTTTTGATGAGGAAGGTATGATAATCCTTTAGACATTTTGAACACATATTGAGAAAAACAATACGTAAGTCCCTTTTAAAAAAAAAATTAATCTACAGAGCTTGTTTGCAAAAAGCTCTCCTTAGCTTCAGTCTCTATAGTGTCTTTGTGCAGGCAAAAAGAGAGGGCTCGTAACAGTCACAAAGCCCAGAGCAGAGTGAAGTTAGAGGCATCCCTGCAAATTCTGGCCTAAATACGTCCTACTTCTGTGAGCAGAAATATTTGCTATCTAAATTACAGGTGTGAAGTATTCTGAAGGATATTCTGTCTCAGTTTATGGAAGTGGAATTATGGGGGATTGGAAAATCATCCTCATCTCCTTCAGTCATGTATGCATAAAGATTAGGTTTCTGAAGTGGGTCTTAGCAAAGGTCGTCTGTTACCTTGATTACTTAACAGCGTCTGTGATCTTGTACTGAAACTGTTCAAGGCAGGATTATATAGAAACTTGGAAAGTCATGATCACATGGAAAAACAGTCACCCACTCAGTACACATAATAGCTAGTCATGTTCTGAAAAAGAAGATCTGTAGCTTTTTTTTTTTTTAAAGTTCTCTCTTATTCCAATTGTGGGATGAGTTTAACATTAATTTGAAAAGGAATCAGATTTGTAAATCCCTTTGGCAATCTATAAATATATTCATTGAGTGAAGAATCGAAGTAACCCTACAGTCCTCAAATGAGTGTTTAACTAAAATATTCCATTCTGGCTCATTTTACACTACTAATGTTCTAAAAAATAGGCAGCAATGCTTAAGAAATAATTTCTCTGTTCAAACAATTAATAGTACCAACAATTGATATAATATGTAGGCTGTGTTCATAGTCACCTTCTTTTATAACATCACTACAATATCAGAAAAACAAAACAAAAAAGAACACCTCCTACTTTTTTTTCTACGCTGAACCTTATTAATAAGCAGAAGTTTAATGCATCGAGAGTGTTAGGTAGTACGAGGCAAAAGTACTAAGTGTTACTCCATTTTGGCTGGCAGCAAGAAACACAGAGAATGATTTGTCATCTATTTCCTTAGCTAAGATTGTCTCCTTTCCCTGGCCTAGCCAATGGCTACATGAAACATTTGAATTCCCTTCATTTCTATGAACAGATTCACCTGGGAAAGGGATAGTACTGCTTATCAAAAATGACAGTGCCTAATGGGAACTAATTTTTTATGGGGGTTGATTTTTTAAGAAAAATGAACAGCTGAGTACAACTGATGTAAATGATGTATTTCCAGTCTTGATTTCCTAAATATGAACAGAGACCTGACACGTGGGAATAAGAACGCTGACTTCTAAAAAGGAAGCAAAAATGTGCCACACTTTTTAATTCCTTGCACTACTTCATCTTGCAGTCAGTAGATCTGCTGTTGGTGTGTAAGAGTGGTACAATGTTAATAAAGAAAATTTCCTTTATTGACTGAGCATAGTTTCCATACAGCTGCCTTTCATGGAATTTTGTTTACTACTATACCAAAACAAACCAAGAACACTCCATTAACTGCACTGAATTTTTGTGAAATATTTGACAATGAAAAAAGCATTGTAGAAATGTATTTAATTAGTGAAAAAAATCCATAGGAAAAAGTCTCTATTGCCCAAGTCCCTTTAGAAAAAAAGTCAAGACTTGTCCTTTGTTAGAGAGCTTGTTACTTCCTTTTGTTTTGAGGAAACAGGCCAGGTATGGCACTGTTGACATTCTTTCTGTTGGTGCAGAACTGTAAATCTGGAAGGTGAACATGGAGAGGGGAGTACAGAATTAACTCTGCATGGTGTATTTCATTTTAGACCTTGCATGTTTTGTTCCTTCTCATTTTAAAATTTGTTCCTTGATGTTAAATGGGGATGAGTATTCCCTTCATCTACAGTGTCCAAGACTAAGCAGCAAGAGTAGTACCCAGAGTAGTTCTTCCTTTCCCCTCCTGTTTTTAAGGAGAATAAGGAAATCAGATGGTGTAGGAGGGAGCTACGGCAGAGGGAGGGAGCGTGGCAGTGTTGTGCATGAGAGGACACAGATTTGATCTGCCTGCTGGAGCAGACCAGGAGCTTTGTCAGGCATATGAGGGCAGCATTTCTGCTTGAGACTACACCAATGGGCCTGCCAGGCTCCATCAGTTCAAGTGGAGAATTTTCTCTCAAAAATGAATAGAAAATGAAAAAGCTTTACCTCTGTTGCATGGAGGAGATTATTCTGTAAATACAAGTGCACCTTTGTCTTCATCCTTAATCCTTTTGGAAAATGTGCAAACAAACCAAGAACTGAAAGGACAGTGTTTACAACCATGCTCTTATTCTGGAACTCCTGTTTTTTAAAACAGTGCTTCTGACAGTGTATTAGCAGTCTTCCAAATATTGTGAACGATCTGAGCTCTTCTTTCTTCCTTCACATGGAAGAAAGGGACTGGTGCTGAGCTCATGAGTGAAATCTTTTATTGATCATTTAAAAGACATGTAGTTGGGGTCAAAAATAGCCTGACTTGCCAAAATGCTGAATCCTGTGTGTGAAATTATTTCCCTTAAGGGTTTTGACCCAGTTTTGGAGGCAAAATATGCCAAGTGACCTTTCATGAAATAACCTGTGTTTTAGCTTCTTTCAGGTTGTACCCATAAGGGAAATGCCTGGCTCCACATGCTTTATAACACCCCAAACCAGTGTTACATATCCAAAAAGAAAAACCTTATGGCAAGAGAAATGCTGAAGTTTTGTGATACTTGGATAGTTCTGGGCCATGAACTCCTACGTAGGTAACACTTCTCCACTTTTGTAATGCTACAATCAGTATCACTGGGCAGGTCTTAATGATCCTGCTCCTTGATTAGAAGATTATCTTGCACTTTGCATTTCCTTAAAAAATCATCCAGTGTATCATAGGTGTAGGTAAAGACTCTATGTGGAAGTTTAACTTTTCAGTGGGACTGACTACAACAATTTCTTCAGATAATGAACTAAATCCATATTACTATATTTAGGTGAGACAAATGCATCAGGGTATTTTAAAAGTCTCCTGGCCTATGTGGAAATTTTCAAAGCAAACATCTGTTCAAGGATTTTATCATGTACTGGGAAACAAACCTCCCTTAATCCATTTCATTATATGGGCAAATCCCTAAAAGAACAGGAGACAAGTACAGCATTTCCTTTGTACTTCAGTGATACTGAAGCTGCTATACTTTTTTAACTCTCTCTGACATCAGTGGAGAATAAGGACATCCTTCCAGTCATATGAGCTATTCTGCCCTGAGAAGGTTGTACAACTTTGGCTAACACAGTATAGGTGCACTGTTATTAAAAACAGAACTTGATGGTGAGTAGTTAATTTTTTCTTAATACAGAAGAAGTAATTGGACAGGTAATTCCTTGAAAACCATTTGAAAAAAGTCACCCTGAACTAGTAGAAAACTTAGCATCTTCATGGAAAGGCAGTAGTTCGTCTGCCATCATACAGGGTGTTATTTAAAGTCTTCAGCAAACGCTATTTACCATCAGATTAGGAGCAATGGGAAAGGATTTCTGAAAACATACTCTCACAAAGTTGGGAAATACTTAGCTCTCACAGTTTGAACTCCCACACTGGAGTTAGGAACCTTCATTTACTTTTTTTTCTCTTCCCAGAAAAGTGCCCAGCTGCCTCTGGAATTAGAATTAATATTGATGTCAGTAATTTCCTCTGTAGAGACATATTTGCATAAATTAACTAGATATTAATGGTTTTAGTCCCCAATTATTTTAAATTGGTTTTGCAATATAATGGTTTCCTTTTGCATCATTTCTCCATGTCTTTGTGAGATCTCTTCTGTTGAATTTTTATTATTCTGCTATGTAGGCCAGCCCTGCTGCTTCTGCTGTATAAGCACTGCTTCAAATGGAAGCATTACTCTGATACCATTAATCATGTGGTTACTGTCTTCTGACCTTTTCCAGGATCAACAGAGTATTCTCTAACATGTTGATCACAACTGTAACTAATATTTTAATAACATAATAGCCATAAACACAAGAAAATACCGGTATTGTTCAGCTGTGTACCCAAGCAGTGTTCCAGCAATCTGAAAGCAAGATCCAGCTCAGGAGTTCTCTCTGCAACTTAAATGAAGCTACCTAATTTTTAATATTTAAAAGTATAGGGCTGCTTGATTGAGAAATCATAATGTCACAGAAGTACAGTGGAGAAACTAGATGACCCTTGCCATGGCTTTCACCAAGGAATGTACTTGTTTAATTTATTTATTTATTAGTTTATAAGCTAGTGTTTCTTGATGCAGTATCTAGGACACTGTATATAGTTTTGCAGAAAATTAAACTAAACTGGGCACAGTGCCCAGAAAATGTGTCCACACCCTTAAAAAATTGCTCAAGAGGTCTAAAAACTAAGAACAGTAAAACAAAAGGGAGGTAAATGATGGTCCATGATGCATTGACCTGAATAGAAAATATTTCCCCTGAACCCTGAAGACACTGGTAACACATACTACAGCTTTCCTTTGCCTAAGGCAACAGCTTCTGCAGCTGGGCCAATTATTTCCTGGCGCACAGTGGTTCAGCAGGTGGTTCTGGCACACAGCTAAGGGCTAATCCTGCTCCTATGGAACTCTGGCAAAATTGCACAGACTCACGGACACAGTTCGATGTTGCCATGCTGGGAGTTTCTGAGCTTGAAACTTGGTCAGAAACTCCGGCTGCACAGGGCTGATGCAGGTGTGTGTGCCTAAGGATGGCTGTGCCCTCAGAGGGCCCCTGGCAGTGGGGCCGGTCCTTGCACAGTCCCCAGAGCAGGGTGAGTGTCAGACTGCCCGCAGCCTGCCCCAGGGCCCGGCCTCCCCAGGAACCTTGGGCTTACTCCCTCTTCGCTAGCACAAAGCTTTCATCCTTTTTCCGAACTGCCTTCAAAGGAGCAGGGAGTGTTCCTGTGCAAGCTTTGCTCTATGTTAAAGACTAGGACACTCACAGAAGTTAGAAAAGGACTTTTTTGATCTCCCCATCTGGATGAGAAATCCTTAAATTCGTACTTGCTGGATTTCTGCATGGAAGTTACATGACTTTTCAACCTGAGTGACATTCTTGAATAAAAACTGTGAAGACCACTGTGTTGTGTGCTCTAATTGCAGATGCATGTGTGAGAACTTCCTTTGAAATTGAAAATCGAAGGGTGAAGATAAGCAGTTTGTGGAAGGTGTAGCCCTCGGCTAGGAGCTGAGGTGCTCAGCCTAACCAAGATGGCAATAATGTTACTGAGCACTTGCAGGGGCAGAACTCAACAAGGCTCAAGGAGCTTAAATTATGTTCCTCCAAAGTCAAGATAACTAAAGAACTTAATGTGTTGCTGTGCTTTACTTCTGCACAGTAAGACGACCTAAAAAGAGCCTTAGGTGTGAAGTCTCACAATGAATTTACTTCCCTGATTTACTGTGAAGGGGGCTGGTTTCTCCAGCAGACATTATGATCCACTGCATCGCAAACTGAAATACATCTTGGAACATATTGTTAATGTCTTACAGGTTTTGCAGATTCATTCTGGTTTTGTTCGGTTTCCAGGGCTCTTGCTGATGTTATGCGACCTCAAGGTCCTTGTACAACAGATCATATGGAAAGAGATCTAAACATTGTAGTACATGTGCAGCACTACGAAAACATGGAGACGAGACCTCCTCCAAATAACTTACGTAAGTTGCGTTTTAACTTTATCAATAGCTCGAATGCTGGCACTGGAAAGAGCATTAAGAAATGGATATTGCTGAATGTCAAATGAGGATCAACAGTACATGGGTTCTTGAAAATCAGAAATACTCATTTTCTCAGAATCAAAAAAAAATTAGTTTCCTACTGCAGATTAGTGCAACAGTGAGAGAAATAAATTTTGACTAGAAAAATTAGTTATTATATTTAGTTGAAATTAGTTTTCTTGGTTGACTAATATTGGTTTTGTATCTTTGTCTTTCTCTACCTGTTGTTTTTGCTCAGCTCATCAGCCTTTGCCTTATTCTGTATTTTGTTATACCAAAAAACAAATTGTTGTGGCTACAGCTGAATTTAACAATGTGTTTCATAGGGCTGTAACATCCAGTAGCAAAGTGGTCTCATTAGGCTGTTAGATCATATCCACTGGTATAATAATTAAATACTTCCTTGGATAGCATCAAGCTGTATGTGGTTTTCGTTTTCTCAAGGGAAAGATGAGAAGATTATTATTTTAAGTTTCACATAATATTTGTATTCTGTATCTGCTGTTACATGTTGATCTTATTGAGGGCAAGAAAAAAGTGAACCTTGGAGCTTCAGATGAGATCTGGTGACATTTCAAGTCCTAAACAGTTTATTTCCCAGTCTCTATTAGAGCACAGTGCAATCTTTTTCATGCTCAGATATACGTTCTTCTTGTGATAAACAATGCCACTGAAAATTTAATTTGGGTACTTATTTATGTAACTTATATTTAACTACATCTTTAAAATATACATGCTTAAATTATGTATGTATTTACAAACCCAAGTTCAATGTGTTTATAAAATAAAAAGGTATAATGCAGGAAAGCTTAGATTGTTAGGCA
Source organism: Donacobius atricapilla (assembly GCA_013397315.1). Lineage (NCBI taxonomy): Eukaryota > Metazoa > Chordata > Aves > Passeriformes > Mimidae > Donacobius > Donacobius atricapilla. The sequence goes on from WBMY01005833.1 coordinate 247,501, forward strand.
GTGGGTGACTTTATTCTGTGCTATAGATCAGTGTAGATGTGCACTTTACTACAAATATACTTTTACTGCATTGGTATTTGCATTTTGAAACATTTAAAGTATGTGCACTCATCTTTTCCTTAACTATAGGAAGAAAGTTTGCTTATATTTGGAGTTTTATTTGGACTGCATTGTGCAGTTATTGGTACTTTTTCTCGTGGAAGGGTGTAAAGACAAGGAGAGAAAGAGCAGCTCCACGTGCTGCCTGCAGCGCTGGTGCCTGCTCTGTGGGAGAGGGGGATGGCCTTTCCTGACGTGCATCCTTACGGAGCAATGGGAGAGAATGAAAGCTGTGCCCTGGAACAAAGGTGCCACATACAGGGAGATGTGCCACCTCATCATGTGCCCCCTCATCTGTCTGCCCTGCTCTCCAGCAAAGAGCTTCCCCCTGGGGCTCTGCAGATGTGCAGTGCACAGAGGGGAGCACACACCCTACCTGTGTAAAAACACCACTTCTGGGGGGGAACCTGGGCTGCTTCCGCAGTCAGAGGTGCTCTAACACCCTGCAGCTTGACTTCTGAAGAGTTCAGGAGGATGAGAATGTGCACTGCATCTCTTTGCCCTGGGTATCAGCTCCTTGCTGATGTCTGATCCTTCCCATGACCATGTTTGCAGAAGTGGTACCAAATAATAATGAAGTTTGGGTCCATTATTTTCTCTCACATGTGAAATGTTTATTCAAAATCCCAGATAATGAAGGAACCAGAAAGTAAAGAGCTTCTTCCTGCATTGATTTTATCTAGGTTTTTGTAATGATCACACTGAGATATTTTGCTTAAAATGCTTTGTATATATTACAATGTACAACTTAACATAGCAAGCCTTTAAACTCATCGTTTCTTGGATTTGAATCCAGATTTAAGCCTTTCTTCTTGCCTCTTGCATATAAATGCAACTCAGAACCACATAGGTACTGCAACAAGGAAGACAAAAAATACACATTTAATGGGATGTTGATTTATGCTGACCCCAGACATCCATACCACCTCTGTCTCAGAATATGGCCCCCTGGCACAGAGGGAAGAATTATGCAGGAAGCAGCTCTTGCACCGCTGCAATTTACAGCACAGAAGCACTGCTGCTGCTTTGGAGCTGTCCTGATCTTTTGGGTCATGGAGAGGGGCAGTACCAACAATGCTTCTTGTGCATCTCAGACATTGCTGCTACAGAGGGAAACCTCAGAAGCCAGCAGCTCTGATGGTAATTGTTTCACTTTTTAATCAACTTTATGCATTAAGTCAACAATATTAGATTGTTAAGTGCAAAGCTTCAAGTGGTGAAATTACTCAAGGTGTTTTATAACCAATATTACATACATTTACTTCATAGCAAGTGGATTGTTGTTCTGAATTTGTTGCCATTTTATTCTCATTAACACATGTAAAACATGACTAAATGACCTACTAGAATTAGCCACAACATCACAAGTGATTGGAATCTGTTGAAAATGTGCATTTATGGTGCAGGAAAAAATCTTTATATAAAGGCAAAACTATTAAGACAAATTTTCCAAGGTCAGTATCTTAGCAAATCAGAATTTTATTTTGACATTCTGAAACACTGCAAGAGTGGATATTACAGGCAGAAACTTTGGCAGTGAAGCATTACTGACTACCATGGCTGGGAAAATGTCAGGCTTTTTCAGGGTACTTTTAAATAACCATATAAACCAAACTGAATCACAGCTTTCATAGAAATTCTATTCCAGATGTTTACTTACACAGAGAAAATGAAATAGTGTAAAATTATTGCATCATAAACTTTAATACTAATTTTTAAAGTTTTCTAAGTTACCACTTTCTATCTACTTAAGTCATAATGAGACTTAAATACTTGAGGCTGATGTACTTCTCACATTGATCCATAAATATGAAGAGGGCAGGAGGAATTTCTTAGTCATTACATATCCCTTCCATACTCTTGTCTTTCAGACAAGCTGTTGAAAGCCAAACATTATTAAAAATGTTCTAATTTGAATGTTCATTTGTTCTTTCTGTTCTCTTGAAAACATTTTGCTGATGTTGCCAATATGTTCTGAAGTGTTTTGTGAAGGGAAGCTCTTTTGTTAAAATAACAAACTTCACGTGACCTCTGACACTGAAAATGAGTGTGTTTCTCTTTCTGGACTGTTCATTACCAGAGGACAAGGATTCTTTCTGATGCCTGCGGCTATTTGCCAAAACTCACAGGCCACTAGAAGGCCAAAAGCTCTTTTCAGAGTCCTGCAGTTCACTCAGTTTCTTGTCTCTTTTTTTTTTGATATTCAGAAAAGAACAGACATTTTGGAGGTTCCCGAAAAACACAGGTTTTTTCTTTGCGCATGAATCCAGATAACCTAGATGATTTTTAGTAAAAGCCATTTCATCCTTAGTGGTTGTTGTCATAATTTTCTTCCTGTACTGTTCTTTCCTTAGGATTGCTTTTCTATTATTCCCCTTCATTCATACACACTAGAATGTAGTGGTGCTTTGTAAACACTCAGCAGATACCTATCAAAACGCAGCATTCAAGTCTTCTAACATGAGATGTTAAATAAAAGAAAGTAAAAAATTATGTTAGAAACATCAAACCAAAAGCAAACCTTTCTGCAGAATTTGAGTTCTTGTGTTAATCCTTGACTTTAAGGTATCTTAAGAAAGCAGCAGCATTCAAGGTATTATTTTCTCTTCTTGTTTTGTTTTGCTTTTTGTTTTTTTTTTTCTTTTTTTTCTACTTATTGTGTTAGAAGCAAGAGATTTGTTTAACTTGTTGGGATATAACACTGATGGAGTGGGAGTTAGGAGACTTCATAGCTACATCCTCATTTCTGAAACGTGATTACTGCTATTATTTCTGATTCATGATCTATGATAGCAGAGTGAAAAAAGACTTCAGTTAGTGCAATTCACAGTCACTTTTCCTAATGATCAGTAAAAGCTCTGTCACTCTTTCCCAAGAACCAGCCTTGCACTAGTAAATTTAAACAATTTAGGCAGGGTCCTAAGGTAAAGGTGATTTTAAAAAGAAGCCAATTATAGATTAAGGAGCTTTTAAAGATGAAAAGTGCTTTTAGTTAGTTTGACATGTATGGATTATTTCTTTATTTTGAATTTAACTTTTAAAAAGTGGATTTTAAACACATGGTCCAAAGAAGGAAATGTTGCACCGTTTCAAATGGCCAGTTTTAATACTGGCTACAGATTTGCAGCACATGTGATTAAAATGACCTTTTAAAAATATATTCAGGGTTGCGTTTGCTGCTGCATTTGATTGTCAGTTGTCCTGGATACTGATTAACAACAAATGCTAATACTGGAAACAAAGCTATACCATTGCTATAACTGGTGCCTTATGATAGGTTGACTTCTGTTTTTTCCTTATTTCTGTGTTGAGACAGTAGGCATTTAAATAGGAGGGTATTTTTTGAAGTCCTTGTACATTGGAATAAAATTTCTGTTTGCATATCCCTATTTTTCTCCCCATTTCTGCTCACAGAAGTTCAGCCTGTGTTTTCCAGTGACATTAGTCACTAGTTTGACACTGTGAAAATAGAATTTGCATGAATATTTTTCAGTCTTTCATCACTAGTGAATACGCTTTTTTTTGTTGTTGTCTTTGGCAAACTAATTATTGTTGTGTTTAACATATGTAATGTTTAAATCAGACGATTCATTGTCTTGCATTGCCTAAATATAATTGCTACCATTGGTCATTGGAAATAGGCAGGGAGACGTACTAAGAAACTTCAGTAAAGAGAAGTCCTGTTCAAAATGTAAAGCTACTGGAGCATATCAAACGTGAGAACTAATCTGCTTATACAGTAACTGTTGGACAATTAATTGCCTGATGTTGAAGGAGTGGTTGTTTAGGATGTGCAGCATTGCTGTAACGTTGTGCTTCTGCTGGCAGGGGCCTTGCAACTCCACCATCCCCCTGGTTTGGACAGAGGGCTGCAAAGTGGGAAGGAAGGACTGAGCAAATAACATGCCTTGGCTTTCTTGGTGTCTGGGTTTGATTGCAGTGAAAGGCTTTTTTAGGCCTGGCTTTGTGCGCGGGTGTAGCCCAGAGGAATGGTACTGTTTTCTTCATAAACTTCAATTGGTTGTTAATCTGCTCACTTAGAAGCAAAAGAGACTGAAAAGTTGAGCTGTGGAGACAGGGCCATGTTCTGTCAGTAAAAAGATGGGCAACACCAGTAGGTTTTCAGGCAAGAAAAAGATCGTTTGAGCAGATGGACAGAAGGAGTGAGTAAGTATTGCTGCTGGAGTGCTGCAGGACAGTGAAGAACGAGGGAGAACAAAGTGGCCGTCTTAACTGGGGGATGTCCTTCGGCACAGGAGGCTCCGTGCTGTGACAGAGGGGACTCCAGCCAGCAATACTGGGAACTTGCTTATGTTTAAAGCCTCATTCTTTGCTGCTGGTGTGAAAAACTCATTTTATTGGGGTTTCTGTGACCCATACATGAAACACCTTAACACTAAAATAATCTGATAATTTAGATTAAATTCCTGAGCTAAATACAAGTTTAGCTTTCAATTAACCCTGAATGCTTATGGCATTCTGATTGTAATACACAGCTAAGAGGACAAAGTCCACATTTAAATGATACATTTTACAAACTAATCATCCAAGTAAAAGCCCACACTGCTATCACCAGCCATGTCAAAAGAAATATTGTATATTTAAATATAAGTTCTGTTTGAGGTTAGAAGCTTCAAGCTGCTTTGTCACAGCTATCTTAAGATTTTTTAGAACCTTTAAATTAATTTCTGCTTACTGACTTAAATTCAAATCTTGCTACAAGTACACCTTCAAAGCATTAACAAATTATTGATGGATTTTTTGTTAATCTAATTACAGCTATAGCAATGTATTTCAGCTATCCAGAGCTTCCATGTTGGAAACCAAATTTCCCATATAAATATAGAGTCTGAAAATCCATTCCTCTTGCAACTCAGTCACTGAAAGACAGTAATGTTTAATCAGTTCTGAATGTGTGTTTAGCCTCACAATCATTAATATAAAACATTTCTAATTTACATTCAGATTTTAATTCAGATGCATGATGCTGATTTATGAGAGGATGCTCTGAAACTTCTTCAAACACCAATGAATATTTTCAAGGAAGTTAATTACAACCTGAGAATGAGATATTCTGGGGTTGTTTAGGAAAGACAAAAGTAAAACAAATGAAATACCTCATTTGTCACTGACTGTTAGTAGATTTCATCAATTAAAATTTTTAAAAACCAGGATTATTTTGAAAATGTTACCATATATCATGCACGATATCTATTTATTTATAACTACACCAGTCTTCATGAAGTGTACTATATCAGAACTCTGGTATTGTTCCTATCAAACACTTAATTCCGTGCCTTTGGAATCATCCTGTTTGCTTAATCTGACAAATGAAAGAAATGGAAAGCAAAAGCAATAGCAAATATAAAATTTTGCATGAACAGGACTGAGGAATTCGGTTTGCAATAAAATCAAACTGTGAACTTAACACCATTCCATATGTTCAGTAGGTCTCTTCTTTGTTCTAAAATATTTCTTAGATTTTATTGGAAATTCTATGAGACTGTTATGGATCCTATGTGTAATTTTAGGTTTGAGTTGTATTGGGTAGGTCTTCATAAGCTCTGCTGCATATAAGCATTTCCATTAGAACTGCACAGTGAAGTTTTTGCTCTTTCTTCATTTATTGTACAATAAGAACAATGAGATTGGATTACTGCCTTCCATCCTATCATTTACTTCTATTCAGCTTTTAATTCAGAGAAATCATTTGACATATCTTAATAAACATATTCATCCACGTAAAATGTATTTGGGAGAAATACAGTCAGTCACTGACATTATCCTTTATTGCAAGAATTAACAGTATGGCAATAAAAATATTAAGAAAATATTTTTTGCATTTTATACCGCAGTTAAAAGGCGGAATGATTATTTAATTAAATAAAAGTATTGGTATGACAAAGGCGAGCATTGCTGTACGAGACTATTATATAGCAGCTTTGAGTCACACACCAGCAGACTTCAATAGCACATCTGAAGGATGAGACTCATTTTGCTGTCATTGGGGTGCAGAGTTGTACTTTGAAATGTTGCCTGATGGTGCAGGGATGTGTTTACCATCTACAAAATTAAAAGTTCAGTATCTTTGGAAAACAGTGATGTGGTTCCCTTGTGATTCCACTTTTGGTTTGCAATCTAAATTTTACTTAACAAATTTGATTAATGAGGTGCTATTCCTATTTTATACTACTGAATTTCATATATAAAATTGTATATTATATGTTAAATTTATATACGAAATCGTTGGACAGGCACACCAAATAACTATTTTCATTGTTGAGTAACTTCCAGTGCCAAATATCACCACTACCAACCACAAATCTCAGCAATATCAGTGCTCACATCAGTGCTTCGTGCCTGTTGCAATCTTTCATGTCACTGGCATTCTTGATGTCAAAAACTAGTACAGAAAACACTGCCAAACTAGTAGGAATCATGTTTTGAAAAAAACCCACAAACGGTCAACACAACCTTTTTTATGTTTGTATTCTGCCAGATTTGTGCTCATCAAAATGAAGGAGGACAGAGACTGATATACTTTGTTTTTTAATATGGTAAGAGTCACCTCACTGAAAGGCAAACAGAAACTACCTTTTGCTTTTGCTGTTGTTGGTTTGCCCTCACGTAAACCATGCTTGCATTTTTCATGCCAAAACAATATTGTTCTTAACTGTTGACTTAGAGCTTAATCATCTCTCTAAATCCATGAACTCCCACCCTCATATTTTGTCTCAAAAGTCGTGGATTTGTGACAAAAATGACAAAAATGTAAATTCACAAATAGATCAGTTCTCTCCGCATATGCAGGTGCAAGCATTAAACTGGTATATTCACAGCTATGAAGATGACTTTTTATCATTTTGGCTGTGCAAAACTTTGATACTCTATTTTAGATGTTGAAATGCTCTCATCAGAAATGTAACATTCTGTAAAATCAATTCCCTCCTAATTTTTCAATCAATCATCCCAACTTTCCCAAGCAGAATCAGTGCAGTGGTTGCACAGTAAAGAAGAGGAGGTTGGCTGCATACATTAAAAAGCTTATGAATACAAATCCCAATATTATGATGCAATTGTGAGATGCTACTAAGGGAGAGACTTGGCAGACCAACTTCAATCTACAGTTTCAATCATAAATGATTTTCAGTACTTTGTTCTATGTTCTCTGTTTTACATTATAAATCTCCTTGAAATGTACATATTGGCTCTGATTCCAGTTTTATTACCACAAGATAAAGTCAAGAAGGGAACTGAGTGTGTTGAATATTTATGAACTAACTTTTTTGTTGATTTTTATAATAGAAAAAATAGTTGGAAAAAAATCCTGGAACCATGCTACAAAACTGCATTGATAATCATTCCCAGATGACTACAGTGTGGATTTGAATTTAATCTTGAACTTTCAGTTATCACATCTAAATATCTTTTAAGTTTCCTTCAGTAACGTAATTTTGGTTTCAGCTCATACATTTAAGCAACATGTCTGTTCACCCAAGCTTAAGGCTATAACTATACTTCTGAAATTGTAATGAATTTGCAACATAATCCAAAATAATCCAATTTCCGTTAACCATTCACTCCTTGTCAATTAGAGGAAATTCACATTTAATAAATAGCTATCTATACACAGCCATGAGCATACACAAAAGAGCATGTACATAACAAAATTCGGACATTATTTGAGTTAGCACTTGTTAAGCTGGAAGTGTCCACCATAAATTCAAAAGCAGAACAGGTTTTACTCTGAAAAGTTTGTTTTCATTGTGTTCGTTCACCCTTTACACTCCACAGCGCCAACCACAAGAAAAAAGCCCCGGCCTTTGCCATGTAGACCTTTGCTCTTCAAGGGCTAATCTGATGGTTTTTGGCCTGCTTTATTATTTTCTCTCACCACATTCTTTACACACACTGAACCTTGTGCTTCCTATTGCTCTCCCTTCTGCTGGCTGTACAGAGCTGCTCCAGCCCTGATTGCTGATGCTGGATTGGATTTTTTCCGGAAGCCTGCAGTCAGCCATTCTGGCCAGCACAGCAGAGAATGCCACAACACAGAAAGGACGGGGAATGCCCACCAGCATTTCATTTATCAGCAGGGGACTGCAAGCCAGTGATTCCAGCACTGGAGCACAGAATGGTGGTGGGTGTGACTCTGATGTGGGGGTAGGAACAGTCTCTGAGCCTGGCAACAAAACCAGGACTTCGGCAGTGCTTAGAGTTATGGCCAGTTGATGCCAATTAGATTAAATTCTGATTGGTCAAAAGTCCTGGTAAAGCTCTCATCCTCTTTAATGGCTCAAGGGTTTTACCCAGGGGCACTACAAGTCACTTAGGACATCACATATACTTTATTGAGGGGAATTGTGTTTTTGTTGTCAGTCTGGAGTAAGGATAGAGTTAAAGGGATATGCAGGAAGTTTATCTTACAGCTTTCCAAAAAGGGAAAAAAAAGACACAGCATAAACAGTTCAGTGTTGGAAAAGGAAAAATGTTCCCTGCCAAGAGCAATAGAAGTTAGTGAGGAAAAGGGCAGTGAAAACTACCAAATAATTTACCAAATTGGACATACATGAGAAGTGTTTTGAGAAGCCAGGAGGCTAGAAGGAGTTTTCAGCTAGATGTGCTTTCCATTTTTGTTCTGATTAGGGAAATTTGGGCATCTGCAAATGAGGAAAAAACGTCCATGCCCTTGGCACACAGGGGCAAGGGAACTTCTAGTGCCCCCTTTCATGCTGGTGCCCTTTGGCAGCCCAGCTGCTGTAGTTAACAACTGTTGTCACCCCCAGTGGGCAGAACAGGCGCCTCGGAGAGTTTGTGCTGATACTGAATCCCCAACCACTGAACCCTGGCAGAAAATACCATCACAGGTGGCAGCTTCCCCTTATGTAAATGGTGGGAAATTTTTCTGGAATGTTGTGTGAGTAGGGCACTGAGCACTGTGGGTTTGTCTCACAGCGGCCCCTCCCAGTATTGAGGGGTCCAAGTGCACTCGTTTGCAATGGGGTGTTGGCCAAGAACAGCCTGACTGGTTCTGCTGCTCTGGCAGGGGGGGTCTGGCCATGTGAAACAATGTGCTCATACCTTCAGGAGCAAATTAATAGATGAATTCTTGTGTTAAAAAGAATGAGATGGTATTTTGTAAAAAGCTTCCAAAAAAGAAATCTGTTTTTTTCCTCTACCGCATCAAATGACTAACTCTAGTTTAAAGAGTATAATTTGCATTTATAACAGCAGTTTAAACTATTTCTCATTTTTTCAAAGCTCTAAGGTTGGAAAACTGTATTCCTCCTATAGTAATCCAGATTCTTGTTAAAGTTTCAAGTTAAGTTCTGAACAGCCATTGAATTTCATGAGAAACATTCCTTATAATTTGTGAAAAAACCTGGCCATCACTTTGGTTAGAACAGTTTCAAGTTTCTTTTCATAGCTCTGTAATGAAATTGCCATTAAATGCTTTACTGAGTTAAATGAACTCCTATAAGGATTTTAAAGGCAAAATTATTTACGTTAACATTAATAATGTGTTTCCCATAATTTCCACACTTACTTTTTTTGGATTCTTGTTTTTCCTCCTTGCTAAAGGGTCTCCAGTGAAGAAAAGAGCTGTGTGAAAAGGAATCAATTCTCTCAGACACAATTAACCCCAGAAAAGACCTTCAAGAATCCATAGAAATCAGAAGGGATAAGATATTTGCAGGGGATTTCTTCCTAAATGTTTAAATAGAATCAAGGTCTCTTTAAGACCTATAATGGCAAAATTCACTTATAAAGGCTTTACTATGTTTCTGAGTTTAATCTTATGTCTACAGGTTTTTGCACCAAGGTCTGTAAACTCCATTTTACCTTAACCATGCAAAGGTATTATTGTGGTGATGGAGAGACCAGGCACTAAGTCTGGGTAAAATGTAGCAAAACCAGTGACAAATACCAGAGACTTCTGAAACTTTAAGGATATTAAAAGTAAAATTGTTTATGCTTCTTTGAAAATGTCCAAATTTTAGCAGATATATAGGGTAAGCATATAAAATACAATTTATACTATTAGGCTGTCTCTTTCTACAATTTGTTCATTATATTAATAATTTTATACACTAATCTAATAATTAGCTGACTAATTTTTTTCTTACTGTGATCCTATGCCTCTCAAAATGAGGCCTAAATAACTTTATGCAAATATATTAGGTTTATTTCCTCTCAGAGTAAGAAAATTACAGTAAAGAACAGCAGTGCTGCAGTGTTCCTTTCAAACACATACAAATGACACACTTTATAATATGATGATCTTGTATTGTCATAGTCTAGCATTTTAGAGCCATTAACATTTCCTTGTGAAAATCTGCTTTGAAATATTTATTTGCAAGCTGCACTTTATTTCCTAGGTGACACCTTTTCCATCATTTCTACGAACACAGGGAGATAGATGAAGATGTTTCTGGAACCAGAGACACAGAACTAGAGCTGTGCTGCAAAGTGTGAATCACCTATCTGCCCTATGCATAAGGAAAGATTTTCAGATTTTATAAACGTCAAAATCACCCAAACATTTCTAGAAAGGAAGACAAGTGGTCCATGAAAATCTGGTCTCTGTAACTTACTGCTTTACTCTGCTGAAATAGTCCACTGGAATAACACTGAAGTTCCCCTTTCCTCTTTACCACCTCTCGTGTCTGTTCATCAGGAGGAGGGAGGATTGTGCCTCTCTCCTCAGCTCCTCTGCATCTCAATAACCCACATGCAGTACCTCAGGTTCCTCTTGTGTTCCTTGATTTTGTTTGACCAAAGAATAATCTCTGATTTTGTCAGAGTTTCCCGTCCTGGGTTACATATCCTGACTGATCAACAAGCAGAACAAGCCAAGCAAACAACTATAAAGACTGTGGTTCAGCCTTCTGTCTCCATTCAGCCATTTGTTTTCCTAGCAGCCGTAGAAACATCTCATCCTTGAGATATCAATAACACCAAAAAGGGCAAAGGAGTTAAAAGCTACTAGAGGGAGTAACACACAGCTAGAAAAAACAAAAATTACATTACTCTTGTTCTCTTTTAAGAACAACAAACCTTGAGTTATTTAGTGAGCACAATAAAATGCTGCAGGTCATTGTTAGCACAAAGTTTGGATCCATAAATCACATAAATATTGAGATGCTGCTCTGAGAGTCTTTAATCATCAAACATTGAGATGTAGTTATCAAAGACTGGGAATGTGAGGAATACAAGGAAAGAAAGAATAATCTATGGGACATCCTTTTCCATGTGGATCAAAGAACTTACTTCTCAGGAACATGTCTGCCTGCTTTGTAGTGTCAGAATTAATTGTCCAGGAAAGCCTGAAAGAAGTCAGGATATGCCAGAAGGTCAGACCATGGAGGAAAATACAAGCTCAAAACTTGGCAGATGGTTTATTAGCTGCGAACTATTCTTATTTCTACTTTACATGATATTAAGCGTGTGCTAGAAGCTTCTAAGTGGAAAATACTTGCAATAGCTAATGGAATTCAATAGCTGCATTAATCCTCCTTTATGGCTTGTGACATTCTTGGGAAGGAAGGATGCAGATGTGTAAAGCAACCTCAGGCTAACTAGCAAATTACAAAGGCCAAAGTCCTAAGTGTGAATTTCCCCATGGGAAATCTCTGTATGTGGAAATGGATTAACTTCCCCCATATTCCTGTATTATTTAGAGTTTGAGATCAGTGCACCCTGCAAGTTGGTGACCATGAGCTGGTAGCTTTAAGAAAACTCTTCTCATATAGATCCTGACAAGTCTTGTCAGTTTGGAAGGAATTAACAGAAGAGTAATAATTTAATCTAAATTATCACCCCAGTAAATTGAAACTGGAACATATGCATGTCATAGTCCAACATTACATGCATGACTGACTCCTGGCAGTCAGGATGTCATGATCAATACTCCATCATCTGAAGGATCCTTTTGAGCTGTTCTCATAGTAACTTGCAGCCATGGATTTCTCTAGACTTGACCTGTGTGAGATAACTGTGAGCAGCACGCAGACTGCTTGCTCTGTCCTGTGGATTTGCTATCAGTGAAAGCTCCTAACTGTCATTCTCACCAGCTATCCCCTGATTAAGATGTGGAGAGCTTTTTTACATTGTGCACAGGACTAAAAAACGTACATCATTTTTATATTGAAACAGTTCCTGACACCCCCTCCATGTAAGAAATGATCAGGCCTTACATCTGGAGCTGTGGCCATTTAAGCAAACCTGAGCTTTTTTGCCTGCCTGCAAGCTGTATACCTCTGAGCATCAGATTATCTGTGTGCTTGGTATTGTAGAGCAGCGTTGCAGAAGCCAGAGCAGAGCTGGCTGTGGTCCAGCATTACAGCATTATCATATTTATGTTCAGATACCAACAACTGGCTTGCATAGATTGCTGCTGCTGCTGCTGTCTGAAGTGGTGTGCACTGCTATCACCAGCAGTCAGAGCAAACGAGGGTTGGCAAACTGCAGGATCCAATATCAGCAAGCCTGGCAGATCCAATTCACGAATGAGGATCAGCATAGCCTTAACATAAAGGAATGCCAGATGAAAAGGTAAATTGCTCAGAGCGGATGTATTGAACATATGAGATGAGAGAAGCTGTCAAAGGAAGATGACAATAAAGAGCCACGTCTCACAAAGGAGATGTCAGAAGGCACACGGAGAGAGTCTGTTCTATTTAAGATGTTCCAGGGATTGTTTTTAAAAAAAGGATTCAAAATTTCAGAGCTAGGTAGTGTGGTACACCTGGAGCAGCCTGCATAGCCCACTGAACTTTCAGACCAGAGAGCTCTATCTGCAGAACACTCATTGTCCACATGGGTAAAATTACCTGGACTGGATTTTGACCCTGTATCAATTTAACTCGTTCAGTAGAGGTTAGGATGATAGCTATATTATATTTTTCTTTTTAAGACACAATAAGTTCAATAATATCAGAAAATGAGTAAGCAAAAATAAGCCTGAAAACCAGTGTCATCATATATACAATGTAATAACAACTGAGCCAGCAGGCCAGGCAGTCTCATTCTCCACACCACACAGGGTAGCTCATGCCATTGTTTCAGCACTCTCTCTCCCAGTCTCTTTCTTGCCCATCAAAGCTTTTCTTGCCTTCATGTTTGTGATTCTGCCTTTCTGTGCCTGACAGTTGTAATGAAGCTGTGCCACTTTGCTGACAAAGCAAGTATTCTAGAGAAATCCTGGTGGAAGAGGTTAAATGAAATAGTTAATACCTGACATTGGGTTCTGGAAGTGATCACCTATATATAAATTTACATAATGCTCTGTAATTTACAGAAAAAAATCATACTTGTTTAGAGGTCACCATTAATTAAAAAAATCAATGAAAGCAGTTATAAATGCATGGAAGAAAACAACTTCCTATTAAAATGTCATTGCAGCATAAGGAGCCATAAAGGTGATATGGGAAAAGACAGCATATGTTTGTCTCAGCTTCAACACCAACTCTAGCTGAAAAAGTGTTACGAATTTTTAGAAGCTTGAAGTTGTGCTACATGACTTAGAATAACAAATATGGAGTTTTTAAACAAATAATTGTGGTTTTTTGCATATTTTAACGTTCTTATCACTTTAGGATACCTTCAAGTCTATATGCGTTCTACAATGGAATATGACATTCCACTTCAAATTTCTGAATTTAGGCCACTTACACACAAAGTGTGTTGAAGCTGCCACAGTTTACATAGCAACCTTCATTGATCTGTATCCCCCATGTGCTGTGCAATATGTAACATGCATTGCACCTTGTATACTCAGTGCAGCATTGACACGGCAGGATTTTTCCTCAGCTATGGAAGCAATCCTTGTCTTGCTATCAACTTGCCTTAAAGTGTTAGTGGGGAAAGAACCTTTTTATGAATACATGAACAAAAAGAGCCTTCTGAGAGATAAATTTTCTGTTATATTCTGCATCTACAATCACTAGAGGCCCTGGATGAATTTACTGCACATTTTGAAGTAAACAAATGTATTTTAGCAGCAGCAGTGTGATCTTTTCACCCATTATTTACAATGCTTTATAATTATGGTAACTGTTAACTCTACAGGCATAGAAAAGTCAAGAAATTCATATCTTCTGATTTTAGGATTTAGTGCAACATAATGTGAAGGTTAAAACAACATTGTCATCCTGATACAAAACTGGGGACAGTCAGGTATTGTCTTTCCTTGCCTTTGACAGTCTTTGAATTCCATTCACTGGATCTTAAAAAAAAATATGCTTGACGTGCAGCGGTGTAATTTGTATCAGCATAATACTATAATAATTTCAGACCCATAAAACAATAAACATTATCATTGTTTAGAAAATCAAGATACTCCCATCTCATAATCCAAGGATGCTTGTAACAATCTGTTGTATCACTCACATTAACATCATCACCTACCCTGGAGACACTGAAATGTAATTTAAAACAGAAACAACAGAGTACTGGGGATAAGGAAATGCTGATCAAAACCTTAAGGATTTCTAGAGGTCACAAACATCCTGGCAGTCTGCCACAATCACGGTTGCTGACTAGAGAACACTTTCCAGTTTCCTTGCAACTCCAGGTTAACACAGTTATTAAAATAAACACTTGGAAAAAATTAGGAGTTGATACTAATCAGGAGCTCATTTTAGGGTGAGAAGGGGAGAACTTTTAAGTTTTCCAATATCCATAAAGCTTCAAATAAGAGTATTATAATATTTTAAAAGTGTAAAATGATTTCCAAGGCTAATTTATTAATTTTTATGCGATTCACTGAAGAAATCAGCTTAGCATTGGTGGTTCAAAAATCAGGTATAAAATCAGACTGTATGAAAAAACTCCTACTACTGAAATGGATGTAGGCATTGCCTTTCTGCTGTAGGGAAAAAAAAAGCCTTAAGGGACTGGATGATGAAATAGAACATGGCTCATTTGGACCCCCAGTTTAAATACAGTCATAGCAAGGATAACAGTGACCAGTTTGTAAGTCTGCAGCCTGAACTATGTGTCACTAGATTTCCAATCCTTTGAGCATTAAATAATCTGGAAAGAAACAGTTTCCCAGTTTTCTTGATAGTGTCAGTGAGCTGTTCTCTTAAGCAGACAGACTTGCTAAACAGCAGTGAGAGTGTTTATTAGCAAATGTTTAATGTATTAATATACTCTGTCTTACTGAAGAAAATAGAGGGTTTTTTTAAACAGAAGCCTGTTAGCTTTACTGATGGACTGCATTTCAGGAGTTGTTACCTGGGGGAAGTGGCTCTGTGGCAGGCTGACAGAGCCCCCCAGGCTCTTGGGGTGCTTTCTCCTCTCCCTGTTGTTACAACGGGCCTTAGGCTAAAGCAATCGTAGTGCTAAATTCCCTTGCCTGGGGGAGAAAAAAGGGAGAAGTGAATGGGTAGAGAGAGCTGTGATCCACAGCAGTGTGTTCACACTGGCCAGCCTCCATCTCTGACCAACTCCTAGTGGCATGGACTGGGTGGGTTCATAGATTTAAAGGAGAAATTAGTTCCATTGGCTCTGTGATCTATCTAGATACCCTCTGTAATATCCAAGTCCTCTAATTTTACCCAGTAGCTCCTATAATTGACATGTGGGCTGTGAAGTCAAACTGCTGCTATGTTTCTGTACTAGGAGTCATATTTTAGTAACAATTTTTTTAAAATGCTTGTTTAATTTTTACTTCCTTTGGTATCATATAATAATACAAACTCGAAGTGTAAAATATACTTATAATCCTGAGAGTTCTGTTAAACCCTAAGCGATAATAGGAAAAAGGAGAATACTAATGGAAAGAGCATATACTAAAGATTTTTCTTTCATGTGAATGCAATTAGAGCTTTTCCCTTACGCTAATAGGATAAGTAACTATATGAGGAAATCCACAGACACAGCAAATGTGCAGGAGGGAGTAGTGTTTGCTTGGTGTTCAATGGTCCATGTGTAATAAGCTGACAGTTCCATCTAGTTCCTACTGGACAAATGTGTACATCAGAAATTCCTGTTTCTCCCTTCCTCCAGCTGCACATTTGGAAGTTTCAGCAGTGAAGCCACGAGCTGAATTAAGAGAGGCATGGCTACATTTTCAAAGCTATTTTATTTTTGCCTTTTTTTTTTTTTGTAGGTAAATGTATGCACAGAACAAACACATTCCTGTTGCATATATGGCTGTGAGATTCAGGATATGAGTTGATGTCCTGAACACCTGTGCATACCTGATCAACTCATGTGCCTTTGTCACATTATTCTAGGAGATGTATTCCGATATTCCTAAACTTTGAGGTTTTCCTGAAAGCATTTGCCAACTTGATACCAGATTAATACTCCGTCTCTTGAGAATAAAATAGTAGTCTAGATTTTTCAGTAGCTACTCTGATTCCTGGAAGATGGAGAATAATTGGTATACAGGGTGGTTCACAGAACTAATTAATTAAAAAAAACCAGTTGAAGTGATTCCTGAATGCTGGTAATTCAACAGAAAATGTAGCATGTATATAGCATAACACAAACAGTGAGTCTGTGGTACTTTGGTATGGCACAGTTATTGTTGGTCTTAATTTGGGGTGCCTTATATTTGGACTTTGCTGACAAATTCAAAACCCATGCTGACATACCCAGTGCAGCAAACCACTTACATGAGGCTCTCACAACTCTATACACAACCAGCAGGAGACTGGCAGTTTTATTTTGACTGTAATATTGCTCCTGGCCAGGATGTGGACCAGTTTTTGGTAGTGCATGGTATCCAAACTATGGAAAAGATTGTCAGGCCCATTCCTGCATGGCTTGGAGTGAGAAGGGGCAGGAACCTGGGTGCAGTTAGCCAGAAGTTCCTTTAAATAGCTAGGGCTGTGCCACCCTTTTTAGGAGCTGTAGTGAGCACCGGGGATTGCAGCCCTTTTACAGGGAAGAACCACAGGGCATCCAGGACACTGTCCTTGAACAGCAGCCCCAGGAAGTGCTTTAACTCTAGGAGCCAGGATAGCATAACTTTGAGGCTGCTATAAAGCGCATTGGGAAAATACAAGAGAGACAAAAGTCTCTTCAGCTTTTCCTTTAGTTATGGACAGTTGTTAATGATAAAGAACTGTAGATATTGCATATGTAGGATAGGGATATGCAACTCAACCAAGAAGAATAAAAAAAGCTATCAGCAGTCTTTAATAACACTTTTTAAAAAACATCTTAACATACTGGTAAAACCATAAGTTTCAGAAAGAAATTCTTAATGGAAAGTTCTTTTCCTGTAAAAATGTTTCAAGCACTATATATGTTCTTCTTTCTCATGAGACAGTGGTTGCTGACTCTCCAATGCCTTCTGCTGCAGCCAAAGATTCACAATTCTCTTTCAGTCTGTAAATAGCTTCATGCTTGTTATATCAATTTTTTTTTTGTCCTCCGACATTCTTTTTAGTGCTTATGTGAGATCCCTGTGTGCATCTGACATTACTGATCTAACCCAGGATTTATATTTTCACCCTCACAACTTGCAGGTTTGAAACAACATTTGGCATAGTTGGAACAGGGGACATTAATATCATTGACCCTTTTGTTAATGGGTCACTGACCCTATAAATGGTCCCTACTCTATGGAATGTGTTTTAATTTGCAGGCAATATCTTGCTAACCTGACTTCCACTTTCCTTATGAACTTCACAAACCTGAACCCCATTCTGTGGAATCTCTTTAAGTGTTTAGATGCAGAGTGACTTGTCATTTGCATCCCATAAGAGCTACATTTAAACTATGCCACATGGCTTCATCATACTTTGCCCAAAATACCTTTGCCATCAGCATTTCTCAGAGTGGCAATTCTCCTGAGCTTTCCAGGATTTATAGGTCACAGGTAAAACAGCATGTTCTCTGCAAATGTTAATGAGTTTACAAACTGCTGAGTATTATAATGATGAATTTGATCATATTTCTCTACTGACTTTGCATAGTCTTGGTGCTGCAATATTTTTAGCTTTTATCTGCTCTCAAAGGGCCCAATCCAAAGCTCATTGAAGTCAAGGAAAAGAGGTGTATTAAGATTAGCAGCTCTTGATCAAGCCTGAGACAGTTAGTGCCATAAAAACATTATCTGTGCACATCCCTTATATGCCACTGACATCTCCTTGCACCACTGCGAGTCACTGAATCTCATTTTCTTTGCAGCTTTCTGCCTGATCAGGGAATCTATTAAGTCCAGGCAGTCAAGGCAGCTGTCTTGAGTCAGATAATTTTCAGCTTCCTACATAAAGGGATCTAATATAATATCTACTTTGTGCCCACGTCACCGTCATAACTCACGTGGTACTGTGGAGGGCTTTCAGGGAGAAGGGCAGAATGTGAGCAGTGATTTCTAAAGCCCTGGCCCTGGTCAATCCTCTGCTTCTGCAATAGACTCCCTATCCTACTTTTACAGGTACTTTCCCCAACCTTTTTGGGCACAAACTAATTGCTGTAGCTCTCAAATGCATCCTTTCACACCTGAAAGGGTATGGTGCAGACTGGGAACAAGTTTGCATTTTTGTTTATTGTCTCTTCTGATACAGGTATGGGCAGGGAACTGTAGTCTGATGTCTTCCTTGGGCATTTAAATACCTTTACAGATAGAGTGTGACCTGTTTATTTCAGGAGGGTGCAGTGTTCTTGTTAGAGTATATGATGGCATTAATATATATCATTTGAAGTTCTAATAACCAGACCTAGCACTACTTCTGGGGAGAGACAAAACTGTTTATAATGCTTTGGCGAACAATATTCCACTAGTTCACTTAAAAATACCGAGGGCAAAACTAACATTTTTGAGATGAGAATCTTCATGAAATACAAAGCAATTACTGAAAATGCCTAATGGTAACGTATCATCTGTCCTTGTCACTGAAAAAGGTGTCTTAGACACCCAGGCCCCTTAGGTTAGTCTTGTATCACAAGACCAATAACAAAATCACTAAATCTGTAATGAATTGTTCATTGTTGCTTGAAATTATTAGCACACGTGTGAAAAACGTTTTATTTAGTAGTTCAGTCTGATGCTCTCAATTATGCCAAAATTTCCAATTCATGTGGCCTTTTTTGTATAGAAAGTTATTTAAAATCTCCCTTGTCTCTGACATTTAAAAATGGGGAATCTATACCATTCATTTATTTACCAAGCTAAGTAGAGATTAACGGAAGACGAGCCTAGTAAAGCATACTTTTATGGGAACAAATCAAATCTTTGGAAAGGAATGAATATATAGGACTACTTCTGGATTATTTTTTTTCATGTTTTTGCAAGTCGTTAAGTTTTTTTCTACATAGCTTGTGGACTAATAAGTTGATACAAGTTACTGGAAGGACCTGTCACCCCTGCCAAAACTGTTCCCTCTTAATGAAATGGAATTTTGTGAGCATTTGTGTCATACTGTGAGATGTCACCTGTGGCAAATGTCATTATTTAACAGCACCAAATGTTATCACACAGACTAAGTCTTATGCCAGTATCAGGAATTTCCCTTCAGGTTACTGAAGAACAAGACAGTTGATGTTTGGTTTGGGCACTAGATGGGCTTCTTCTGAGGGCTACAGAGCATTTAAGTAACAGCTTTTATCTTTATGATGAAACTGGTTTTGAAGTACTTTAGTTTACAAGCCCCAGGTGTTGCTGAAGTGCAATTCAATGAGTATTTTACAATTTCATAAGAGCCTGCTCTCTTCATAAGGGAAAGGCAAGAGATGACTGTTTCCATTTTCTGTTTTCCAGTTTTACTAACACTCTTGGTGTAAAGGGTAACACAAGCAGTAGTCCTTTCTATGCAAAAATAATAAAAGACTCTTTCCAAAGGACAATGTTAATCCTTCCCTCTACCATTCCACTTAGTTACAGTGAAAAAATACAAAATTAAACAACTCCTCAGTAATGGAAAAAATTAAAATTACATTTTCTGATCTCTTGTATTTTCTTCCCTCCAAAGCCTGTACTCTTGTCAGTGTAATATATCATGTGAAAACACAACGTACACACTCCACATACTTTCTAAAAGTCTGGTGAAATGGCTGATTTTTCATGACATAGGATGAATGTGCAGTGAATTCACAGGAAAAGCTCTAGGTAGGATCTCTTGATAGGTGTAACTTAATTTTTATTTTCAATTTCTATGGTCCCTAGTTTTTGTTTTCTCTTCTCCCCTGCTGTCCGAATTCAATATCAAATTAATTTGCAATCTCACAATGTTGCTTCAAGCTTCAAAGAAATGGACTGCAGCCAGTGCCAGTTTTGGGCAACTATCCAAAATTATACACCAGCCACATAGTGCAAAGTAGTTTTTGTTACCTTTGTATCGTGTAGCCACAAATTTCTTTTTATTCTCTCCACTCCCTGGAGGAATGACCTCCTTGTCTGGGTTGCCCCCACGTAGGAAATGTGCTAATTATCATTACTTAGTTTCCTGACATGAACTGTATTTAATTCTATCCCTGTTGAAGGCCTGAACAGCAGTTTCATGCACATCACGAAATGTTTGGAAATGTAAAGCATAAGGGCTGATCTAGGTAGCATATGGCTCATGGTCTTTTTAGCTCTTTGTTTTGATGGTGAACTTTAGGAGAATGGTATTCATTATTTTCTATTTCAGTGTATTAGAAATTTTTGTCCTAGTTTAGGAGAGATACTAGAGCTTCCAAAGTTCTGACATCTTTAAACACAACTTCATCAGGGAACTCAACAAGTCACCAACATACACAGCAACAGCAATGCTGCTGTTTCAGTAACAATAGGAAGTGTGTTTTGAGTCTAACCCAATCTTGATTTTGCAAACACAAATAAATACAACAAATATAGTCTATTATTCCAACATTTACTTAAAATGTACTGTATTGTATAATGTATTGTTAGAGTTAAAAAGAGCAAATAATTGCATTTAGTGAATGATCACTGGATTTAAAAATATTTTGAAGACAATATTTTTAAAATAACAACTTTATATGGCAGAGTAATTACAGAAGTGGGAACATCAAATAATCTGTTTATGAACATATACCTTGTACTTCTGAACAATTTTATGGCCATAGTCTACTACATCTGTGACATTACTATCAGTGAATTGCTGCTTTTTACAGTGGTCATGTTAGTGATTTAAGTATGAAATATCCGAAGAATTAGAAGGGTGAACAGGCACAAATGTTTCTGAACTGATTCAAAGACTTTTCAGAAGGTCTGTAGCAAGTCCATACCTAATAACATCGATAATCAAGTGAACCTCAGACATACAACTTGTAAGTTTAGCTAACAGATCCTCTGCTTCACAGTAACTGATACTTGACAGCTTTTAAAAAATATCAATCAATCCATGGATTACAAACATTTCAGCAGAACTTTTTTGTGAGTTAATGTAACTGAAAATATTTCAGCATGTCTAATTCCGTATTAAATGGCAATATAATCCCCAAGCTGAATATCTCCACCCAAAGCACTTGCATTTGTGTCCAATGCTTTTCAATAAATAAAGAGTTTGGCCAGTTGTTCATGGCGAACTGCTGGTGCTTCCCATGGGAAGGGAAGGTGCCCTGTTCAGCAGGTGCCAGTGATGCCCATACCAAAATCTGTTCAGTCTGGAGCAGGTTAAAAAGAGCAGTTGAGCTGGAAGTAGAAAACACAGCTTTGGGAGTAAAACCACTGTGTTAAAGCTGGGTTTAAGAATGCCATCCTGCTGACAGTGAAACACCAGTGCTTCTCCTCCAGCTCCTCCTGCAAAGCTAAGCAGAACTTTATTTTTGGTGTAGATTTTGTTGAGGACTGTGAGGGGGTAGTGTGCCTTCCATTTATAGTACACCCACAGGTTTTGTTATTGCTCTTTTATTAAAGGCGTGGTGGACAGAATCATTGACTGCGCAGATTATTCCCTACATAAGGAGAAGAGAGCATCATGCTGTGATGGTCCAGGCCCTGCTGCTGCCACTGGGTCATTCCACCTTTATTCTGGATCACAAGGCTTTGCAGTCTCCCGTTTCCATCATCCTGCCACGCGCCTGCAGCAGTGTGGGGCGCAGTGGGTCTCTGACAGCTCCCCCAAAGCTGCCCTCTCGTACATCCTGCAGTCCTGTTGCTTTTTGGACCGGCAGAAATCTAGGCTTTCCTATCTGATGCTCCCACTGTCTCCTGACTCCTATGCCTGCCTACACCACACTCTCCTCTACAACCCTTGAGTCCAACAATCCACAGTAGCTCTTGACAGAATGCACCATCCCTTAACACAGAGAAAGAGAGAAACCTGGCAAAAAATATTGGAATTATGTGTGCCTGGCTCATTTTTCTTAAGAGCTCAGTGACTCCCATGCCTCAGGTACATGCCAGGAAGCCCACTGGGCAAATTGTATCCTATTCTTCATGGCTGTAGTATCACCAGACTGCATTTGCAAGCAGTGGCACCACTCAGAGTGTGCCCTTTTCAAGCCCTGGCCATTTGCCTTTTCCTGCCTCCCTGTTGAAGAGTGTCACCCTCCTCCTTCCCCCACTGCAATCTCATCACTGCTCCTCGGCGCTCTTCAGAGTCAGACCGTAATGACTTTAAAATAACTGCAATCCTGCTGCGTATGAATTAGAGCCAGATCTGTTCCCCTCAGAGTGCTCAGTGTGGCTTCCCAAAGTGGGGCTGGAAGACCAGTGGGGCAGCTGGCTACAGCCTGGGGCCATGAACCAGCTCCTGCGTTGGCATCCCTCCACTGTTAGCTGCAGGCAGCTCATATTTCTTCTGTAGACACAGGCTTTGTTCTCAACAATTAATGTCCTTCTGAGTTTGAAATATGAGAGAAATAAGCTTGCTAATATGTTTGAGGCACGAAGTGGGCACCCCTAAAGTAATAGCTATTTTCTAAAGGACTCTTAATTCCTTTAAGGACCTCTGATTTCCTTTCTTACTGATTTCTCAATAGCTCAGAATTCAACAAAAGCACATACATTCACGTATTTCAAAATACCAACAGAAGTTGTATAGGAATAAAGAAACTGTACATTAATCCAGTGTTCTTCAAGTATGTATACAGACATAATAGACTAAGCAAGTAATTCCTCCTAGAAGAGATAATCAAAGGTTCTAATTTAAACAGTTCATTTTACAATCATCTTTTCTGTTTTGTCAGCCTAATACACCTGTTAAAAATTTAATCTCTTCATTGTTTTAGTAATGTGAACCAGTGTTTTACAAGTACTTGATTGATGGACATAGCCAAATGAAACAACATGCTTGCTTGCCCTCACAGGGATTTTAAATAACTGTTTTCATTCTATGCCTTGAATAAAATAGTTTCTTTCCTCAACAAAACAAGGGACAAACAAGAGAAATGTGATGCCTGTGTTTTTTTCTCCCTTAATTTTCTGCTATTGGCTTAGAAACCTTTCAGTATAAATAACTCCCAATATATGCATAAATTGTTTACCATATGCAGTGGTTTTGTTGAGTCTCCTAGGAGCTCTGCAAGGCAGGTTTGGGAAAAGGAGTGCTATAAACCCCACAAATAACCCTGTTTTTGTAACTGAAAAACATGAACTATCATCCAAACAGTGGTCAATAGAAATAAGGTTTCAATCCAAAAGGCACGAAAGACTGAGTGGGAAACAAAGTGATGTTTCTTTCACAGCCAATGACCTTTTATTTATGGCCAGCAGAGCACCAGCAGTGGTGATGCAGGCCCCAGGAGGGACGGTGAGGGCTCTGCACTCCAGAGTCAAAACATTCTGTCCATCAGAAGCTTTCACAGAACACACGGAAAAGAAGTAAATGGGCCTTTGCTGTGGAGCCTGTGCATAAAGACAACTGTCAGCCTTGCTTCCCTTTATCTTGGAAGATGCAAACTTGGTCTTTTTGATTATTTTTGTCATTTCTTTCAGCCTTGCAGGCAATCAGGCAATCATGGAAAGAACTGAGCAACTCAGTGACCACACTGTGGAAAGCAGATATTCAGTCTTTCCTGTATAATTATTTGCACAATGATGTTTTCTAAACAAAAAACAACAGGTTCTTTTCCTGCTTCTTTTTTTTTTCCTTTTTTTTTTTTTTTTCCCCCTGTCAGGCAAGCCTTTCTAATGGCACGTTTGGAAGTCTTGGTAACTTTTGAACTTACTCTATACCAGCATTTGCAGCATGGCCGGTATTACCAAGGAACATACTTAGGACAGAAGATCTTTCCATGATATTTTTCTAATAGCACATTTTGTAAAGATACTGATTTTAATTAATTGAGAAGATTAATAGCAGAGCATTAAATACAATCATCTGATGAATGGAGAAAGTCCAAGAAGCCATGCATGACTTAAGCTAGGTTCAGACCAATTTAAAGACCCAGAGAACTGAAAGTCCCCTTTGTTCTGTACTGTCAGGCTACAAGATGCATCACCCTGACAAAACCAAAATTGCAGACATACAGCATTTCCTGTCAAAAAAGCTGCCTGCAGTTAAGGTCTTTTGGCACCAACAATGACAATAAGAGTAGAAACAGGAATATATTGAATGACCATGAAATGTAGTCAGGTATAATCTTCCTTCACACTTTATATATTAGTATAAAAGAATTAGATAAGCTTCCCTCATGAAAAGTTCTTGAATATTATACTACTCTTTAATATTATATGTGGCTATTTGATACTATTTTTATCAGCTATCCAAAATATATTAAATCACTAAATACTCTGTTTTAATATTTGTAGACACACATATATTTATGCATAAATTAATATGAAAATAATCCTACTTAGACTTCAATAGGTGGACTTAATTTCAGAAAAGTTCTCAATCCACGGTCAAAACAGGCATTTTAGAAAAGATTTTTCACAGGGTGAAAAGTGCACATTGAAAGTAGATACATATATATAAGACACTTCTGTTATTACTGTTAATAGATTTTATGTTATCTTTTAGTGGTGATGTAACATTCCATGTCTGTCCTGTGAATACAAAATTCTATCTTTTGCAGTGTTCTTAAAGACATTGTAACTAAACCAAATGAGTTTTAAGGTGTATTTTCCATTCTCCCTTTTTCACAGGCTCTCCTTGTTACAGAAAATGCCCATAATACCAGGAAAAAATCCAATTCAGGCCCATTAGGTAGCTGAGCAGACCAAAACCACTGATTGTTAGTTAACAACTTTGCAGAGCTGCTGTGTAAAATTAATAAATGATTTAATAGCTTATAGGAAAAAGTTAGAATGGTTGACTTCAGCTCCTAAAATTTTTATAACTGACTTTATGCTTTCTAGTAATGCTGAGCTTGTAATCCTATTAGTCAGCTCTCTTTTTCAAGGTACACGAATTTGAACGCTTTCATTATTTTTCCTTGAATATGTGGATTCTGTGGGCACAGTTTCAGGTGCGCTCGTTTGTGTCCCTGTGCTCCTGCAGCTGGAGATGGCATTTCTGGGAGAGCAGGTGTGTGGCCAGAACATCCCTGTGCCTCAGTAATCCCTGGCTGCCAGAACCACCTCCTAGGACTTTTGGCTGCCAGTTGTCATTACATTTAAATCCGCTATTCCTCTGTGAGGAACAGACCCAAACCTTGCCAGGCTGGGCTGAAGATACACCTGGATGAGCAGTTCATATTTGCACAGCACACGGAAGGGAAGTGGATGTCGGCTGTACTAGAAAGGTTGCTCGGTACCGATTTAGAATATTCAGAGGCAAGTTACAAAAACCACTGCAAGTGGGGGTCAAATATTACCAGAGATGAAAGAAGAGTAGAGAACAATTTGCTACAGGTCGCTTGTTTCAAGAAGACCTTTACTTCTACATGGTGGAACAGAGTAACACCTGGAGGGTCATAGCACCAACCCTTAATGTGAAGTCAGTTATTTCAGGATTTCATCACTTATTATTTTAAAGGAGGATCTTAAATTGATAAAGCTCATGCTTTAAAATGAGAAGCCCATTTTCAAGGGCTGTGGATTTTAGAGCCTTTTCCTATTTCCCATTTTTCTGATATGGTTAATGTTATGTTGCCTTTTTATTGCATCAAAGGTGCACAAAAGCACTGATCAGCATTTTAGTGAGAAATTATAAAAAATGTTTCTGTCACTACCCTGGAGATAAAGCCATTTAAATGGTCCTTTTTCAGAGTGGGAAGAGTTTTCTGACTCACAGAAAAAGAAATAAAACGACATTGTAGTAGCCATACTACAGATCTGTGCATAATAACTACCTAAACTAAAATAAACTTTTAAGATGCTGCATTCTTCAAAGTCTTCATGCATACAAAATGCACTACAGAACAAGCAATACAGTCGTAGAACCAAAACGTATTGTAGAAGGGGCCTTCAGAGGACATCTGGTTTGATCCTTTGCTCCAAACAAGCCTCACTAGATCAGGTTGCAAAGAGCTATGTCCAGTTGTCGTGGGCACCTCAGGGGACAGAGATCCTCTCACCCTGGTAGGAACCCTGTTGCAACATTTAACGCTTTCCTGCAGAGCAGCATCTGCAGCTTGCACTGCTGCATGAGATCCCTCCAGAGATGGAAGAAACCCTACTTGCTCTCGCTGAATTGGATGAGGTTCTGCTCAGCCCGTTTCCCCAGGTCTCTGAGGGGCAGCCCCTTTCTCCAGTGCTGCTCCCCGTTTGGGGCCATGCACATCCCTGCTGAGAGGGCACTCCATCCGCTTCTGCTGCTCGCTGCTGAAGACATTAAATGACACTCATCCCACTGCTAATCCCTGAGGGACCCCACCACTGGTCACAGTGCTTTGCTTGTAGCACTGCAGCCACAGCCAGTTTTTCACCCATCCCTATCTCATCCTTATCTCATGAGTTTGGTTTTAAGGACACCATGACAGACTGGGTCAAAGGTCATGATGGAAAAGAAATTATACAACATCCACTGTCCTCCCCTTCCCTATATGGTTGGTAACCTCATCTGAGAAAGAGCCAATCCCCTTAAAAGCTGTAAGTTTACCAAGATGAAGCAAATCATGGTTTTATTGCAATAAGTTGAGTTTTTACTGTTTCACTTGCATTCAGTAAAAAGGAAAAAAATAAATCTGATACAGAATAGATTCCCAGGAAGCAGAATGTTCTTCAGTACTACACGTCAGTGGCTTCAAGTATATAAAAAAGCTACAGACAGGTTTGCAGCAAGAAACATCTCCCTGATTGAAGAGAGACAGAAGCAGCATATTATCAAATATACAAGATAAGCATGAGTCAGGTAATTTCACAGACTGTTATAATGGAGTTATTTTGATACTAGTGTGCAAAAATTATTGAGTACTTTATTAAAAGGCAGATAAATAACATCTCATTTCTTTTCTGAGGATATGTAAATAGGAAACTCAGTAAAAAACCCCAACCTAAATCACTGTTAGTCTTTGGGACTCATTCTGTAAAGTGCTGAGCAAACACTTACTGAATGAAATGTGCCTCAGTGAATAAAATTCTAATTAGAGTAATTGAGCTTTGATAACTGCTATGTCATTAAACATAGATTGGCTTTAAACTAATTGTATTTGCATTGTATTATGATTTCTATTAATTAATGTGTTAATGTTTATATTCTGCAAACTCTTTTGAAGTAAATCATTAAAGTCTGTACCACTTAATCTAAAGTGAAATGCACTTTGAATCCAAAGGCATGGCACTAGCAGAAACGGTTCTTTAAAGGAGTATGGTGCAGATCTTCTCTGTCTGAAGTTAAGAACAGCCGAGGACAGGTGGCAGTGGGTATTTTGGCCTCCCTCCCCTCCTGGAGCTCTCTGCAGAACAAGGCAGGGCTGGGGGCTTTGTGCCAGCTGCAGCAGCCCTGCCGTGCCTCCTCTCACTACAGCTGAAGCACCTGCCAGCCCAAAGCAGTCCCAAACAGAGGTGAGACCTGCAGTGGTGCTGAGCACACCCTGAGGAGCTCCTGCTGTTCCTTTTGGGGCACTGGTGCATGCCTTGAAGTCAGTGCTGGCACAGAACCCTCCTGTTGCGCAGGGCGGGAATGCTCCATTCCTCAGTGCTGCCCGTGGCTAGGAAAAAACCCCCTAGCCAGCAAACAAACTCCACACTAAACCCCAAATGAGCCTAATGCAGTTTTAACCTGACAGGGAACCTGGGGCTGTGCACACTGGAGTGTTCAGAATGACTGTCAGCAACTGTTGGCTGTGAGAATTCCACTTTACAGAGAAAACCTTCTTTTGTAGAATTG
This sequence comes from Donacobius atricapilla, assembly GCA_013397315.1. NCBI lineage: Eukaryota > Metazoa > Chordata > Aves > Passeriformes > Mimidae > Donacobius > Donacobius atricapilla. The sequence continues at coordinate 275,724 of WBMY01005833.1, forward strand.
TTCTGGTCTCATTTCATTTCAGTTCTATCAACAGACGATACTCAACAAATCATTTCCTAAAGCCTACTTTCAGGAGTTGGCATTTCAAAATTCAAAGACTAAAATAAAATAATTGATTAGTTATATGTTAGCTGACCATTAATTTTATTTAATAAACCAAATCATCCAGTCTTCTGATTCATATACATTGAATATTCAGTGGTTTCCTATAATTCTGGAATGGAAGGCAATGATATGAAAATTACTTTTTTCCTAAATAATTCTTGCAGTTGGAATATCTGAAACTCCGTTTGCCAGACAACAGCACATGTCCAAGAGATTGCAATGCCTCATGCACTGCAGCACAGGTCTCACTGCTTCTGTACTGAGCATACCTGGTGTTCAATTATTTCTTCTAAGCCTTTCAGGATAATTCTAATTTAATTCACTGACTGTACACCAGTACTTCACACTAGTACTGTTATTTGGACTTCTAGAAATCTAGAGTCTCTCTTTTTGCCTAGATATCTCCTGCATATTCTATTCTACACAATGTGAGTAGCTCTCTGTAAACTAAGACCAAAAATAATCCTCTGTGGAGGTGAGCTTTATCTCCAGGGTTTGGATCAAAGATGAATGTGAACTTCTCTGGAACTCAGGCCTTGCAGGGAGGTTTTGATTTATACTCACTTGATCTTCTCAACCACGTGTGAGGAGATAAGGTTGGTTATTACTGTCACAAATGATAAAACCAAAGGTAAAGAAGGGAGTCTCTTGAAAAATCGGTGCTGTGCATTTTTAACTTTTAGATGGGAAAAATCCCAAACAATTAACATATTTTATTTGTTTGCTATACTCATTTTACTTGCATAGTTTGATTTGCTGTCTCAATATTTTTGACTTTTAAGTTTTTTTACCCTTTTATAGTGAAGTTTGACTTATTCAAGCCACTGCATAAAGTGGTGAAGAACAAGAGAGGCACCTATACCCCAGCTCCCTCTGACTGATGCATTCTACTTTAGGGATGCAGGAAACTGTCTTGGAAACCTCAAGGGAAGAGTAGAGGTGGACATTCTGCTTAGCAGGTCTGATGCCTTTCAAGATCTGTTGAAGTCACGGTGCAGTTCACTCTGTGTTGGCACTGTGCTCCTTTCAGCATGAATTGGACATACCGTAGGCTTGACTTCCTACTTGACTTCAGAGATCTGAAAATCTAGGATGATAGGATAAATCTCTTTTTCTTAGACAGTATTTTCCTGTGTCTCTAGGAACCTTCCTGGGTGAATTGCCAGATGGATATTTGTGAATAGATGGAGTTAAAGTGGTGGAACCATCAAGTCTCCCAGCATTTAAAAATTACATGTCCAGTGGTATAAGAATGCCTTTCGTTCCTACTGAAAACTCAGGTTGCCTTCATAACAAGGATTCCTCTTCTAGAATTGTCCGCTACATTTCATTAGATAGCTTTGGATAATTGCACATTATTGGCTATCTTAAATGTAAAGCAAATAACCAAACATAATAATGGAATTTAAGTGTAATGACTTACTTTTTGTACTTTTGACATCTGGCAATATTTTAAAGTGCTGTTTGTCTAAGAGAGTGCCAAGAAGTTATTTTTCAAATGAATCTCTCTCCTATGCCAGAAACACAAAGCGTTTGTTTAGTTCATTACAGTATGGGTGTCTAAGTAGTCCTTCATGTGTTCTTCAAATATGCAAATAGCATAATCCTTATAATTAAAGAAATAGCTACATATCCTATTTCAAAATAGAAATGTATTCCTACTGCAACCTCATGAAAAAAATCAAGACTCCCTGCAGTGTTCAGAATAACAGCTCTGTGGTTTTTACACAATTGAAGTTGTGATTAAAGCAGTGCAGGAAAAACTGTGAGAAACAGAGCTTACACACCATAGATGTAAGAATTTATCACTCTTTCATCAGGAAAAAGGCTAATCACTATGTACACTTCACACCCCGTAACAGAGACAAAACTAGTTATTGCCATTTGCAAAGTGGCCACAGTAGGGCAAAGGATTCTTAAAATTCACAAGGGGACCAACTGAATGAAGGAATTCTGGGTGAAAAATGTGCTGTAAACAGAACTGTAGAGATGAGAGAGTGCAGGAGGAAAAGTGCTGCCTTGGTGTCCTGTCAGCCATCCCATTCCACAGTCACCTCTATAGCCTTTATGCAAACCCACAGGAATTCTGCTTTCTGGAGTATGTAAGTATCTATTAGCTAGATGATCGGAATTCTTCATAACAAATAAAAACCTTCTATTTAGAATGATAGTTTTAGCAACAAAATGGGAAATGTAAATGGTCTATAAATATTATAAGGAGATTAAAGATGACAGAAATATATTCAAGTTCAACAGTTTTTCTTGTGGTGAAAAAACTCTGTACAATAATTTAAGTGCTGAATAAAATGTTTTGTGACAGAAATTTCCTACAAAGGAAAAATTGGAGGAGGCATGTTTCCAGTGTAGGTTGCATATATTTGACATACTGTAAAATTCACAAGTATTTAATTGTGTTAGTAGAATATATGCAGTGAGCTCCCTGTGGCTTTCAGCCAGTGTCTTGTCTGATTAGGCTATTTTGAGGTAAATGTTTCAAAGTCACAGGCAGCCTTTGCTAAATGGTTATAATCAGCCGTACCTGGTGATTCTCAGTGATTTCCCTGGCTGGAGCACTGGCTGGCTGTGGAATATGGAGCCCTCGGGGCTTTGCTCACAGTGGAGTTACCCCACAGGGGTTTGCTCATTGCAAAGGACATGAGGATCCCACAACTTGGGGGAGTCTCAGCTCTTACCTCACAGTTGAAACTTGGCATTAATTAGGGAGGGGAAACTGTAGCTTGTCAAACAAAGATAATTTGAGGGTGATTTGGTTCACCAGCTGGATCATCCAGTAAAAGCTAAATTTCATCTAACCTTTGGGCGCTGCACTTACTTTGCGCATGTCTGGGAGGAAACAAGAACCTAACACGTTGTAAAGAAAGTAATGTTCCTGGCCATAGATTTTCTGTCTTCTATTAAATGTCTTGAATTCAGATTGATTGCTTTTTAAATGTAATTATTTTTTCCTATCAGTATTAGAAAAGGAAAGTAAGCAGGATTTATGAGACACTTCAGAAGAGAATTTGAAGCAGACTGATTAGTGTATCAGTCTTAATTATTATGTAAACTAAATAATATTAAATAATTCTCTGTTGTTTTCAGACCAAAGAATCAATACACAGACTGGAAGTTAATTTTTTTTCCCTGTACTTATGTCAAGAAATGAAGACAGCTTTATGTAGTTTAGCATAGTTCTGGAATTTGTCAATTAAATTAAAACAACCCAAATACTATTCCTTCAAAATAAAAGCAAGAAACTTCAGAACTAAGCACTTGACTGCTTTTTTAAATTGAATTTTTAAATATAATTTATTTTTCCCTTGCTTCTTCCAATGGTAAATAAAAAGCATAAATAATTTAATTGAAAAATTAAATTATGGAGAATCAATTTGTGACAGATTTATGAAGGCGTATAATGGCTCTTAAAAAAATATTGAGCAGCCATACTTAATTAAAACCCATATTTCCCACATGATCAAAATGGACCATTCCAGAAATATGATTTGGGGATTTTACTTCTCTCATCCCGGATTCCTTTTTCTTATTGATACCATGAAACTGTACCCAGAAATCTCAGCCCTGCAGAGGATTCTGATTCAAATGGGGAACTTGATGCACAAGGAAGGTACTCTCCACACCTTAGCTCTTGGACTTGCAGCCGATTTTTTCCTCTGAGTTCAGGAATGAAACTCTTTTCACTGGCGTTTCTCCTGCGAGTTTCAGTCTTTCGTCTCTAGGATTCTAAGACTTGAAGCTATGCCCCAGCTCTGTTGTGGGGCTCTTTGTGCTCTCCTGGCACACCGGTGGAACAGGGCGCACCACCCTGCCTGTGCTACAGAGTGATTGCTCTCAATGTGCAGCAGAATTTTGCACAAGGAGAGCTCAATGATCTTGTTTCTAAAAGATAGTGTGTGGACTAGGAACTGATAGACAGGATTTCCCTGTGGTTTGCAGTGGTAGAGAAGGTGAGGCAGAATAATGCAGGTGAGGTGCCAAATAGGAAAGCAAAAATTTTCAGCATAGACAAAATGCTTAAGCCTACAACTCTACCAGTGAATGAACTGAGAATGAACTGAGAATAATCTTCTGCCCTGAGGTCAATGGGATGGCCAAACCCACAGCCACACAGCTCAATATTCTCACATCCCAGCCAGAGTGGCACCATCCAAACTGATGCTGGGGGCAGTGTGTGGCCTGAGCTGTCCCCAGGCCATGCCCAGACATGAGCCTTGGTGCCTCTGCCCACGGCAGGTCTGTGCCAGCTGTGACCACTATGGACAGAACATTCACGCTTAGGCAGAAAGGAAGTCCAAGCAGATTTTCACAACAAAGTATAACTACACTAGCCTAATATTCCCCCAAGTAAATTTTAATCTCTTCAAAATTTCATGTGGGAATTTTGTAGTAAATGGTGTCTCAGGGCACGCACACACGGGGGTCCAAATTAACCAGAGCCAGGGCCAGCACAGGTCCTGTGTGGGAACAGCAGGTGCAGGTGGATTATTCTACCAACACCACAAGGTTGTGTGGCTCCCACTGCCCTCTGGGGCTGGCTCAGGACAAGTCAGGGAGACCACAGCAGTGAGGGTGCCTCCTCCATGCTGCTCCAGCCCTTCCCTCCTCCCATCCCGGTGTGCGGCACGGCCTCTCTCAAGGTCAGCCTCCAGCCTCCAAAGCACTAAGGTTCTGTGACTAGGACTTGGCATTTAAATAGCTTTTATTTTATTTTCAAGGTAACATTTTTTTTTGCTTTTTCTCTTTAAGTATCAGTTACCTGAAAATGTCAGAGACAATATCCACAGAAAAATAAAATCTTTTTTCCTCTCCCTGTCTCTCTGTATACATGGTCAGAGAACCATTTTTCTCTATACCCTTTCTTTTACAGGTTGGGGTTATTGGTTCATTTGTTCAGCCAATTTTGCAGAACTGTCCTTGGCATTCAGGGACAAATGATTCTTTCCAATCAGCAAAAGGGAGACAAAAGAGATAATCCAGTACAGCACTAGATTTGCAAGCAGTTCAGGGTCTTACGAGGCTTAAAGATGGTTTTGGTTTTTCTTCAGAGAGATGTAGAGGTTTCTCAAAGAATTATATAGAACATTCTGAATTTGAAATAGTAAGTTATAAATGTGGAGACAGCAGAGCAGAGGAAGTATATGATTTCCTTTCAGATTCTGATGACCTTATCACTGTAATTACGAGCAAACAGTCCATTATTGTTACGTATTTAAAAAGAAAAAAAATGGCCTCTATGTTTCTTGAGCGCTAAACATTCTTTTATAAAGTACTTGGAAACACCTGTACTTGGATACAGTTCCAAATTCTGCATTCAAGCTGCTGAAAGAAAAAATTTCAGGAAATTTTTAAGCTACCAGCCTTGGGCCAAGACAGGTCTTAAGAAGAAAAGAATCTCTAAAACAAAGATGTAGTTGCTATTGCTAATGTATCAATAGATACAATATATATATATATTTTTAATAGCAAAGAATTTCCCTCAATTAAGAGTGAAATACCCCACTGAGTTAACATGAAAGCAGGAAGGAATTGCTTAGGAAAACATACAGGGAGTAGGCCTGAAAGTGTCAACTATCCTTTCTTTCCGCTGGCTTCTGGTGCTCAGCATTTCACAAGGTTTGACCAGGACTGAATGAATCCCTTTCATCCAAATGCCTGAATTCTGTCACTCCAGTTAATAGATGTCATCCTTTTGCATGAAGGAAAGCCTGCAAAGAATTGCATAGCACAGAGTGAGAGTGAAAAAAATAGCTTAAACCCCAATCAGATCTTGAAATTAAATACTTTCGTCCTCTCCTGCCTGGCTCTTAGCATCTGCAAAATTTTCTTTGAACTTCTAAACACAGAGAGATCAATTTAAAGGCAACATAAACAGTCAGTGCCTGATCTTAATCTACTGGAGTAGCTGTAGCTCACTCGAACAAAATTCCTATTTATCTTGAATTTAGTGTGAAAAAGAAAAATTGTCATTGAGGTGGTATTGGCTGCTGGCTTTTGCTGGTGGCCAGTGTAGGGTCTGTGCATCAGGGATCTCTAAAGGCAGGTTCAGCTGGAGCTGGACCCCTTCCCTCCTGGCAACAAGAGCTGTCCAGACACAAATCAAGCCCTGTCAAGGTGCTGTGTAGTTCATGAGCCTTTTCTGCTACAGCAAGGTCCCCCTACCCCACACATAGACCTTTTTTTATACTTTAAAAATAAAATGTTGAGCTTTCTAAATATTTTTATTGTAAAAAGGTTAAAATGAAACAAATTAAAATAAAGCACAAGGTGGGAGATTTTACCTCCCTTTGTACAACTCCCTTTATGGATGAATCTTGCTCTTTTTCATATGTGTATTGGAATAGAATAAACCAACAATAAACCTACTTAACCAAAGTCTTAGCCTTCATACCAAGCAGCTAGAATTGCACATGTAAAGCTGGATGTAACTGCTTTCATGGAAAAAAAGAAAATCAGTAAATGATTTATGAAGCTTCATTTATTTTTGAGAATTAAAACCAGAGAGAGATGTAATGATGCATTGTGTGGAAAGGTGTTCCACCTTTTTCAGGACTGCATGTTTGAAACAGAAATATACATGTATGAATTTTCTGATTATTTGAATTATAGATTTGAATATTTTTACCAAAACCACAGAAATATTAGAATAAAATAAATCTTTAGTATGCATTGTGTGAGGTAGATGTACATTTGTAGCATTTTGAGGTCTTCATAATTCCTTTCATTCCAATGGCCTGACTCCAACACTTTCTGTTACCTGTGTGTTTGAAGTTCTTCATTAAAGGTAGACCTAAACTGGAATTCTTTGTCTAAGAAAGACTCATCCAACCTTCCATTTATGAGTTAAAATAGATCTTTCCTCAGCCCTTTCTCTTCTGAGTGACAGAAAATTCCTGTTTCTGCTTGTGAAGAGACTGGTGTCAGAGAAGTTTCCAAGGAAATGAATTGGTGAGCTGTAAAAAAAGAGAGATGCCTTGTGAGATTAAATTCATAGTCAAGAGAACTATACAGTTTTCAGGTCTCCTGTATTACCCTTTTCAGGTGAAAACAAATCTTCTAATACCAAAAATAAGATCTAGCTGATGATCCTGAAAAGAAATATGAAAAAAAACGGTGCTTTCAAAGATCCATGTTCCATTCTATTAAAGTTGCTTTGCAAGCACTTGAAAATGTGACTAAGGTTTAATAATTCCCATCCTTTTAATGAAAAATGCCTTGTTTTAAATTTTCTAAATATTAGACATAATAAGGATTTAGCTTTATTTAAGAAGAGGGCTTAGCTAAGGTTTCAAAATTAAGCTGTTCAACCTGGGGATGCATCTTTCCCTCAGGCTCTGGATCAGGCTTCACTGCCAGTTTGGAAGCAGGAAGTGTTTCCACTGAGGGACTCTATTGCTACCTTACTGCAAACAGCTACATTTCTAAACATAAAGAGTTACAGCTTTCTGCAATGAGCAGTAAACCTGCAAAAGAGTGCATTAAAATTGTCTTTCTGAGAGATTTGTGTTGGTGTGCATTCCTTTCATCTGGAGATACCTGGATCCAGCAGGATTTGTCTGCTGAATGAAATCCACTTTTGATCTGAAGAATCCCAGAGGTTTATCAGAGCATGTAATAGTAAACTATATCTTTTATTAGGCAAATCTAGAGTGAAAAACCCAAGCTTTTGCACCTTCAACATTTTGTTGGACCATCCAGGATCATGCCTAGGCTTTTAGCAGGCTCTTTGTTTCATCTGCTGATCCTGGAAGTTGCTACTTCCTGCAATGATATTGTTTGTTTTTACCAAAATCTAAGTTTGGCAGTTACACTACATCACAAAATCCTGCTTAGCTCTTCATAAAAGGACTAAATAATGTAAGCTCTGCTGAAGATCCAATTCTTGTTCCTGGCTTTTTTATCAGCTGGTTGTGACTGCAGGCAGCTCAGAGAGGCCGCCTGCCTCAAGCGCTTCCAAAACTTTGCCTCTCCTCGGTAACAAGATACAGTTTGTGTTAATGGTTCCAGATGGTTCCTAGAGATTAGTGTTGCTCAGCTATATTGCATTGATGATCATTCTCAGAGCAGGCAAGCAGTAATTAATTGATTCCATTATATACATATATATACATATATATACACATATATACATATATATCCATATATATAGATACGGGCAGAAAGTGATTTATAGTGATCATTCCTACAAAGCAGCAGAAGGCATAGGATTAATAAGTCAGCCCTGATGGGCCACAGGGATGTGGAGAGACTGACACAAATTTCCACAAGAACATTCATATGTGCAAGTTAGGCTACTGCAGAGAATTTACTGTAGTAAATTGAAGTTGGAATCCAGAACACACATGTAACCTTGCTGTGCTATTCAGTTGTAAGAATCACTTCATGACAAAATTTGTCCAAGTACAGAGTCACTGAAAATAGTATCTGAAACTACTCTTGAGTAATTTTCGTTTAGAAGGTCACATCCCCTCAGAGAAGTGAAGCACTTTCTATCAAGGTTTACCATTTAATATTGAACCAGAGATTCTCTGTCTGTGACCTATTTTAGGAAACACAGAGTACAAGGATTACAGTGCATATACTGAGGTTGTCTTTCATTACTATTTTTGAAGTACTTATTATTCTGGTCGGTTATTACAATTACATATTCATGAAAGAACAATGTAACTTTTTCTGACTGCAATAAAAGTTCCAGTATTTACTGTAAGTAAGGAAGTTCTAGAGATCAGAATTCAGACTGTTCAAAACTTGCTCTTATAACTGTCACTATTGATGGTCAGAATTGTGATCACATAATGTTCTTATTTTGAATCATGCAGGTGATTTAAGGGTTTTATGGCTTTATGCAATTTACAGAGTTTTAATGCATTTCATCCTTTGTTTCCATAGGATGAATCCAGAAGTGTTCTCATTACTGATGACAGTTTTTCCTCAGAGAAAAATTTGCTGGGATTACTATTTAAGTACAGTCAGTGGTTCTAGACTGAAGGGCGAATTTTGCCTTGTGAAGGTTGAAATTTGTTTCATAATTTTTAAATGTGTTTTTCATGAATAATCTGTACATTTTGAGTAGAAGTCTAATTGATTCTGTATGTGGATTTGCTTGATCAAAAATCTTCTAAGAAGAACCAGGTGACAATTCAATGTTTGAACACAAATTACATTTGTGAAGGCTTTATCTTTTACTCAGGCAAACAGAGCTCATTCTATTATTTACCACTATTTTGCAGTCCTGGTACAGGATAGGTGACTGTAGTATTTCAGTGTAAGTCTATCTATAATTAAAATAAACTTGCAAGTAATCTACTCTGACTGTGCTGTAGTAACAGCTGTCAGATTGAGCAGCACTTTGTAAATCACCTTCTGTTTAATGTGCAAGTGTTAGAGTTATTTATAACTATGCCATATAAACGTCACAAAGGATGTTTGGTGATTCACAGATGATAACAAAGAACATACTGTGTGACAGACAGAGAAGAGAAAGCAGCATTTTTTTTTTTAGACAGAACCATTTGGAGTTCTTTACTCTACTCCAGAGCAGTCCCTTAGGGTATCAGCATTGCCCCTGGATTGGATTTCTATTCGCTTTGCCTGAAAGCCCAGCTCTGCTGAAGTCAGCAAGAATTTTGCCCTTGTTTTTCCAAGGGCCAAACTTTCACTGATGGCTTTATGCAACAATGAATACATATTAATATGCAAAACAATGGAGGAAAACTTCAGTCTGGTGGATTTGCATCAAGTGAAATAACCCCCCAGGTTTTATCTACCTCTGAACCATCAGGCACTGCTCATACGAATGACTAAGTGACACATATGCTATTTCACTAAATACGTTGTAGATGACAGCAAAGAGCTGGCCCAGGGCTTCCACCAGCCTCAGGGGGAAAAGGCAGGTTCTGGCAAACTCACCTGAAACTGTGCAAAGCAAATATTTCTAATTTGACAACTGAGATCTCTTTAATGTCAGGATTTTTACAAAGTTAGCAAGGATTTAAAAAAAAAAAAGTCTGTCAGAATATCGTAGGAAAGTCCCACTCTGTTCAAAGCTAGATAAAGCCCAGCTTTCCTCCTTTCAGCTTTTTGACCAGAGAAAGTATTTGTTCTGTGACATTGACACCACTACCTAGAGAGCCAACCTTTGAATATATAGGATAATTCAGGAGAAGTGTTTCCTCAGACTTTCAAAATATTATGTCATTACCTCCATGATTATGTTGCTGATTGTCAGGGAAGGAATTCACAAATAGATTTAACTTTTAATCTAAAGGCCTTTGGTTATGCTCTTGTGCCTGGTGACCTTAAACCTCCCTCCTGACCATTGCCTGTGATTTGTGATTAATGATCATCATATACAGCTAAAACGTAATAATTTCAAAAGCACTGATAAGTCTAAAATTACTTCAGCCATATTGAACTGTTTGCTGGAGATTTGAGCACTGATGAACATGGAAAAACTTTCTTCCTGGTTCCAGGGGCCTCTCTCCCCTTTAGCTGTTTGGGATATTTGATCGATCACTTCACTCAGGAATGACTGAATCTGTCAAAGCTGCTAGGAATTAGATTTACCCAGAAGTTTATTCTATAACTTTGACAATGAGCTGGATTAACTAGATCCATGGACCAAAATTTTTGCTGGAGCTTTTAGGGAGGAAAGCCTGTGGACTGGTTTTCCCCTGCTATGATAGTGAATGTGTCTGTGTGAGACCCCCGGCCAGCAGCTCAGAGCAGGTAACTCAGCATCCTCAATCCCCAACCTGATAAGCTTTCCACCAAAGCGCCAATAAAAGGCAATAGATAGAACCATAGATGCATGTGCTGCTTTTTCAGGTATGAAAGCTTTTCAAGTGAAAACTAAACCTGGTCAGCTCATGTAGAACAATGAATAATTATTGCAGAGATGAGAAATTTCTGCTTATTGGTCAATTTTATACAATTGATCATAGAGAGAAACATCATTTTAGTCTCCAGGCTCCTTGTCATGCTTTAGTCTTGTATAGCCTACATATTTCAAATGTAAAGCAACCCTACAGAGAGAAGTAAGGTAGTATAGCAAATGCAACAGAAAGAAGATTTTGTTTAAAAAAATTTATCAGTTAAAATGTTTCTAACCAGTAGCACATGAATATTTGCACTACTTTAAACTCAGTAGGGCTATAAAATTTTGTCATAAACATTGGAAACAATTGTAATTCCTAGTTATTTAATGAACTTCATTAATTCTCTGTGGTTGACAGTGGTATTTTCACTATAATCATTCAAGATCACACTGTGGAAGATTCCAATGGAACAAAAAAAAACCCTAAGCCAAAAATTGCAGGTGAAAAACCCTTGGTAGTAGACCTACAATTCATTGTTAATAGACATTAACATTTTCTTTATGATTGTTATGCAACATAAAATCTACTGCTGCATCCAGACTTTTTTTTTTGAAATTTCTTTTCAGCTTCAGGGTTTTTTTTTTCCATTTACCCTTCTGGGTTACTCCTGTTATGTAGCAGCTCTCAGAGAAATCGTATTACAATAAATTTGTCTTTTCAGAGTATCCCTAAATGTACCTGGTAGTTGATACAAATCTATTCAGCTCATGTGGCATAAGTTTTAATTGCTTGTTGAAATAATAGCTTGTCATTGGCTTTGACCAGCATAACTACTGCCTAAAAATGGCATGCTCAAAAACCACTTCTAAAACAAGTAAAAGTCCCATAGGCTTTATAAAGGCAGATACAGTCAATCAGATCCTCATAAAACAGACCATCTAAATGTTATGTTTATTTAAATTCTTCACACTCTTTCTTTCAAATGAAGAGACAGTGTCCACATATCCTTCACAGTTCATTAATCTTACCAGGATCCAGTGGCATATTAATCAGAGCTCCTGAAAGGAATGCTGTCTGCAGCTGACTGTAGTATACACAAGTTGTCTCATTGCATTTCTTTGGAGAAGCACATTTATCCTTAAGGATAAGGATAGCACAGTATCCTTAAGGATTTAATTGCTAACTTAGGCATCCCCCACATTTGCCAAAATAAAAACACAAAGGGTCTTTTGTCAAGAATTCTTTTGTTTACTCAAGATAACTTTGATCTCAAAGAAAAAACCAAAACAAACCAAAATTAAAATTCTCTGTTGGATTTCCTATATTTCACCCAGGAGTTAATTTATACCTTCAGTGGGCTGATGAAAAAGAGATGAGCTGGGGACACCTGCTGATTAGGTGTCTCACAATTAAAGAAAACAAAAATGACTATTAGAAAAGAAAGCTATTTGTACAGCTTGATAATTGAGGAGTATATATTAAAATATGCAACTTTGGAGTGTACCCTGGAGTTGACAGACTAACTGTGATATAGAGGTTCAGGAAGAATAATGATACCAGATGCTTTGGCTTTGCTTTCAGCACTTTGACTGATGACTGGAAATCAATGCCACAGCTGCCATAGGAAGGAATGCCACTGACTGGGTGTTCACTGCTTTTACCATCTTCAGGAAATAGACTTTTGAAGGTGCATGTGATCAATTTTGCTTTAATCACTGTTTTGTGTTTTATCAAGCAACAGATACTGACATTGGAGGTTCTGAATTTTTAATGGAGTTTTAATTCCTGAGAGTTCTCTGCAGTCATCATAATAACAATACTTGGAACTAGACTTTAAAGAAACCATATGCACACTTTTAATTCTTGTAACAGCATGCTCCTGACTGCACCTACTTTACTGTATTTCTTTGGCTTCAGAAGTGTCCCTTTCTTGTCTCCTCTCCCCATTTTAAAGTTTCACATTGCCGCAGTGTGCATCTTTCCCAGGACACCACACCAGCAGTCTTGAGCAAGTACTGACACCAGGCATTCCTCAAACTGGTTTTCTGTACATTAAAAGCACAGTCGTAGGGCTTATGTTAATAAGACTTTCCCAGTGTCTTATAAATCCCAAACTACCAGTACAAGAAGTGCAATAGTGTCGCCCTGATTTTTTCAGCCTTCTCTTCTGTTTCACAGTCTCATGTTTTGCGTTCTTTCTCACGCTCTGGTCTGTAACCACAGCCAATGTTATTGTACAGTTTCACGATAGTTTACAGTCTTTGTATTAGAGCTATGGACAGCTGATGGACAGTTGTCTTGTCCAATGGGATGGGGAGAGGTGTCAACCTTCTCCCCCAATCCCTGGCCTTTGGTAGATATGATATGTATTGGAGTCAGATTTTCAAATAAAGTAGAGTTTTAGTTCATGCCTTCTGATCAAAGTGTAAGTGTGTGTTTGTGTGTGTGTGACGTACTGCGACACAATAGTTATCTAGACTTTTCAGAATTAAATATAGGTGTAAAATTTGGAATCCACTTGGAGAGAAGGATAGTGTTTTGGCACAGGAGTTGCAGTACTAAACTACTAAAATAAAACCAAGTGCAAATTAAGAAAATACCCCACCAGAGGTGAATTTTGATGGGAGCTGCTTCTCTGACTTTGAGCTTCCATGAACTGCTACCGACTGAGGGAGCCCTGCACCCAGACCCTGCAAAAAGTGCCCTCCTCACCCTCCGCTCATGATCCACCCGCCAGACACCCGGGGCCATGGCTTTGACCCAGACTCAGCCACAACCCCGGCAATGGGAGGACTATGAAGTCTGGAGGCAGTAATTACATCAAAATAGCACTGCGATTCTTCTCCTTTTATTGAGATTTGAGAGATACTGGAAGTGAATGGCGTCACGAAACTGAGATACAACAGGATAAAAAGCAGTATAAAAGCTATATGAGAACAAACCTCCAGTGTAGAAATAAGGTAATATCCAAGGTGTTTGGGCTCTTTTATCTGATCTTTAGAGTCTTTATTCAAAGAATATTTTTCAATCACCAAAGGCTCCATACCCATGTTCTGAGTAATGGGGATATTTGGAAACTGAGAATTTATGCTTAAAACATACATATTATCAAAAATAGAACATATATAGGTGCAATTCTTGTATAATTTCTCAAATTTTTTAAGAATCTCTAGATTGATATCTGCAGGCATTTAAAATATTTTCTGTGATTTTCCCTTTAAGAACAAAAATAAAAAGGGAAAAATGTTTTTAATTTAGTTCCTATGTTGTTGGGATTAAACTGTAACTGGTTCAAAGGATGTACAGGCTGATGAAGACTGGTTTATGGTAGCAATAACTGAATGAGTTTCCATGTTTAATCTAACTGAACAACAACAACTTCTGAAGGCAGCTCTTGCTGAAAGCCTATTCTTCAATCCAGTTCCTCTGGAAGGAGAATTAGTAGAGCAGGAGCATGCAGCTGTTCCGAAAGGCAGCTCCCGGCCTGCATTACGTTGGATTTGTTTGCAAAAAGACAAATAACGGGATGCCTTAGACTTTCCCCTGCTCTGCTGCTTTGCATCTTTAGCATAATAATGGGTGTAATATCTCACCTCTTGTAGACTTTGTAAGTTCCAGGGAGTGCTATTCAGTAAATGCAATAAAGCAAGAGTGCAGAGAATGTGGACAAGATCAACTCATGTTTTAGTCACATGAATGAGTCACTGTTTTCTTGGTAGGGAATTGTTAATCAGAATTGTATTACAGAATTGTTTGGTGTTCATCTGCATTGGTAAAGAAAGAGACCTGTTTTACCTGCCGGACAGAGGAAGGGACGAGGTCAAGTAACCCTTTCCTTGCCTAGCTTGTGTCTTTGAGGAGCTCTTACAGCCCTGGCACAGCTCTGCTGCCTCTCACCCTCATGCCCAGGATTCCTCTTCCCGCTCCACCCTGCCCGGTGAGGCAGCCAGGAGAGGTGTCCGGCACCGAGGGGGGACGTGCTGTGCCCCTCTCAGTGCCGCTGTTGACCCCGAGCCCAGCCACAGCCTGGCACTTCTGCCCCCGGCTCAGCCCCGGGACCGCAGCGGGTTTGGGTCCAGCCCGGTCCCGCTTCCCTCATCGGCCCCAGGAAAGGCTGGGAAACCTGGGGAGCAACAGCATTGCTTTGAAATGTTTATCCATTTCCTTCTCATAGAAGGGGCTCTCTCAGCCAAACACTGTGTGGTATAAGGAAAGAAGACACTATTTTCCAACTCATGAATCATCTAATCAGTGTTGGCATTTAACTACTGGGAAATAACCAACCTCCCAATCAACAGAAAAGGTAGATAAATAGCAAATATTATTTAAAAATCACATCAAATTTAGCCATGTTGAACGAAGAAATCTGTGTGTATGTGCTACTGTAAATATTTTGTTTACCTGTGTTGTTATATTTCTTTAGCATATGTTTTTCTGTTTATATGGCAATGTACTTGTAAACCAGAAAATGGATTTTATCCAACTGCTTCATAGAGATTCCCATTAATTCATGCTATTTTTTTAAAAAAAATCTGTATTTCAACAGAATGATTTTTTGATATGGCTAGCAGTGGATTCTCTCATATAATATTATTATTTTTTCATTCATTACCTCTAGAGTTTTCTGCCTTTCAAGCCTGTGGTTTATTTGTAGTTACTAATTTTATCTGCTATAAAATTGACCATTAGGTCCTCTGCACAACAAATGTCTTGGGGTAATAATAAAAAATAACGTGATTCCCTTATCTGAAATCTAAAATATTGATATTGTTCTACTGTTGCCCACCAAAGAAAAAAAAAAAAAAAGGAAAGAAAAGAGAAGAAAAATGAAGGTCAGTCATTTAATGGAAACAAAGATTCAAAAGAGATAAGTGCTATGTTATGCCAAGGATTAAATCACTGACAAACCCTAGTTGCTAACTTTTAAAAGTAAAAATGACTGAGGAAGTATTCCTAATATGTAAGCAATGAAGTTTTACTGGTTTTCTTCCTGATTCTAAGAAAATAGTTTTGCTGGTTTGAAGTTATTGCTTTCAAGCATCAGACTAATCAAATGCAGCCACATAGAACCCCACACTCACTACAAAACGAACATTGTTATGGAGGCCTGGAGATAATACATGCCTCTTTAGGAATTAGGACACCAGAAACTACTTGCTAGAAGTAAAATGAGCTGCCACAGACAAGGGAGACTTAAACATGAGTTTAAATTACTCCCAGAGGTGGTCTTGGACTCATGTTTCTGGCTCTCCTTGTGTTGTCCAAACATGAGCACTGTAACTCTTTAAAAGAGAGCTGGTCTCGGCTCAGCCTTGTACTGTCAGAGTTTATTATTGTATCCTTACTGGCTTTTTTTGCTCCGTTTATCCAATTAAAAAAAAAAAAGTTTAGAAAAATTAAATTAGAAATATCTTAATTTCTAAATTGAAATTATAAAAATATTTTTTCTTCCTCAAAGAATCCCCTAGAACCTGACCTCAGCATATATTGGCCAAGATATCATTTTAGCTGGTACAAAGAATACCAACGGGGGAAGGATCTGCTCTTCCTCACCAGCAGGCTGACATGTTTCACAAACTGAAAGGTGGTCGAAAGCGCAGACAACTCCAACATTCCAGATCTTAGTCAGTATTGAATTTTTTGTTCTCTTTGATTTGAGGTGAAAAATCTTTTAGTAAACGATTAAGAAGTTGCCTGGATATCTATGCAGGAAGTTTTTCGTCAGAGCTGCTTTTAGGTGGCTCTTCCATGGGAGAGCCAAAGCCGGCAGCTGCCCAAAGCAGCAAACTGGGACAAGAAAAGAGCTGTGTCCTTCCTGTGCACTTTCCTCCCCCCGAGCTCTGACAGGCAGGCGGGCTCTGCTCTTAGCAAGGTGATAAAGATTTGTCCAGCTGATGTGTAGGTCACAGCAGGCACCACACAGGCGGCCTCTCCTTTCTCCGGGAGAGGTCTGAGAGCAGTAGAAGGAGGCAGCGGGTCAGGGCTTGAAAGAGAATTTCCTGCTGGGCAGACTGGAGCTTGCCTGGACAGAGACCACTCCAGAGCGCTCTCGGGATGGTGGGAGCAGTGGGCACTCTGGAAAGCTCACCCTGGCATGAAGGACCGTGGGCTCTTTCTGGCAGTGGATTCCAAATGTGGAGGGGGACATGGGCCTTCCTGCAGGCCATGTGCATCTCCCTCCAGAGGCAGGACTTTGGGGTCTGATTGAGAGCAGCGGGCGAAGGAACCCGTGCAGTTCCCAGGAGAGGGGAGCGCAGCAGTGCTTGGGGCAGGAACCTGCTGGGGACATTTGTTCTCAGCTGGTGCTGGTAACTCAGCTCCCAGCACAGCCTTTCTGCCTCCCTCTCTGGTACTACTCCGCAGAGTAGGGACAGACGTGTTTCCTCCTGATGTCACTTTCAATTCTAATTTCATGGAGCTGCAAGGGAGAATGTGTCGGAGGAAGGCTCCTCCTGTTACCTCCCACCCCAGTGTGTGGGTTGGTACGTCATCCTTCAGCTTCTTGGGAAGGAAAGAGGAGCCTGCTGGAGATGGGCAACACTGGCTTTTGTATTTTAATTTTCCTTCGCGTGTTATGCCTCTTTATGTCTCCTGGGATCACTGAGTGATTAGCCACAAACTCAGGCTGATGATCCCTTTAAAAAGCAGTTTGCTGTGCTCCTCTAGAAAACCAGACTATCCTTCAGGCAAAAGCAGCACATACAAAATATGATGTATTTGCAAAAAATGTGCCTTTCCCTCTTTGAAGCTGCCTGTAATTACATATCCAGGGAATTGTTTGATGTTTACATTTTCAAGTATACGACTGCTTGTTTTTAGCATAATATTTTTCATCTTTTCCCTTTCTTGTTTCATTTTTTGTGGTCATAAATTAAATTACATTGTGTTGCAAAAAGAATGAGGATCGAAAGCAACTCACAGCAGTCCTGAAATAAGAGGCCAGTAACCAGGAAGGGACTTTTAGGTGGTGGCCATGTCCCCTGAGCCTTCCAAAGGAGATGCCAGCTGGCTTGCTCTAGCAGCTCCCGTTTGGAAGAGAGCCTGGCTATTTCCCATGATGTCTGATGCCCAAAGGGATACACTGACTAGTCTGACATCACTTCTTGGGGAGAAAAACTGGCCAGCTGCCACAGCCTCTCCCCCCTGCAGCCAGACCAAATGTCTGCTGCTCAATAAAGCTGGCTTTGGGCCCGTGGGTTAAATTCTTCTCTTGGATTTAGGAGCGTGGATTCTGAAAACCTTAGCTGGTTTCAAAGGAGATATTATGGATTTACACCAGTTTCCTTGTGATCAGAAGCCAAAGTGACGTCCAGAGTACATGAAATAAATCCAGGCTTTTGGTCTAAATTTATAAGGTTACTTTAGAAAGCCTTCAAACAAGATTATCCTCTGGTCCAAAATACATTTCTGTTGACTTCATCCTTGCCAGCCATTGAACAACATCCTAAAAATCTTTTTTTGCCCCTAACACAACATTTATTATTTGCATAATATATGTGTATATGTGTAAACAGTACCAAGGAAATAATTTCTACTATAAATTTACTGTCTTCTTAAAAGAATGATTGTGGCTTTCTCACTATTCTTGAACTCATTTATTACTCTCTGTAACACTTTATAAAAATTTTAATAGAGCAATTTATACTCTTTAGGTAGGGTGTTAATTTTCTTCACACAAATAGACTGTTAATGCAACTTTATGGTTGCAGACATGAGCCCCAAATAATGGACTCTAGGAAAAATGCTCTGACATCAGTGGGGTTTGTGTGTTTCTGCAGGCAGAACTAGGTTGTTAATTTTTGAGCAATATTTGTTTGCCCATTTTGGTTGTTGATAGCTTGGACATTGGAATTAGAGTAGCTTTATGATACTTACTGTAACTAGAGCCATTGAATACTTAAAATTTTCTTTAACTATTTTAATTGTCTGGAACAATTCCTGCTCTTTGAATCAGATGCTTTAATGGATGGTCAGTACATGTGCTGTTTTGTGCTGTGGTGGGCATCAGCTGCTTGGGACAACATGTAGGGTTCCTGGACATTTTTGAAGGGATGCTATTGGTGTTAGTGGGTTTGTCTCTTCTTAGGGTTGTTTAATTCTGCTTTGTGAGTGTGTTCTCAACTGCAAACACCAAGAAACTTCAACACGTGAGTTATGTTTTCTCTACTCTACTTCAGGATACTTATTTTTATCTAGAGAAGGCTTTAGACAGAGTCTAGCCCAGCTAAAAGGAAAGGCACAGGAAGTGCCAGTGGGGATGGAGAAAAGTGGGAACTTGAGGGGAGGAAACTAATTTGGGAGACATTACTGGGAAGGGGAAAGGCAGCTCAGAGGAGTATGGAGGAAGGTGTTAGACTGACCAGTGAACTCTGTGTTAAAGTGAAGGTCTCTAAACTGGAGTCCTGGAAAGTGAGCTGACAGAAATAGAATAGAATACAACTGGATAAGGAAGCAGAACCCTTGGAAGCAAGTTTTTGGAGGGATAGGGCAAGCCTTGGAAGTGGTTTCTAGGAGGACTTGCTGCAATACCTTTCCATGGATTGCAATGAGCCTTACTTCCCTGTAATGCCCTGGATCGTCCTTCTATGAAGAGAGAAAAGTCCCAGTGGCTGGAAGCCTCTGCTGCCCACGGCAGTTTCCAGGCTGGCAGGCAGTGCCAGGAGTGCTCCGTGCTCCCTTGGCACTCGTGGGCACAGCCTGTCCTGTCCCGTGCCCTTGTGCACCTCCTGTTTCACTGCTCCCTACCCTGGCCTTCTTCCACCGAGGGCGAGTCTTGCTCCAAACCTTCCCAGTGGTCTCAGAATGGGATTCCTGAGGGAAGGTCCCAACAGTAAAGGTAAGAGGCAAAGAAGGTGATTGAGCACAACAGGCTTTTCCACCAGGGCCCACCCCGCTCAGTGCTGGTATTTTGTTTTCTTCTGTTCCATGCTGATGTACTTGTAGAAGCATTTCTGGTTACACTTCATGGAGCTCATCAGGTTGAGCTCTAGGTGAGCTTTGACTTTCCTAATCCCAGCCTTGCAAGCTTGGACTGAATCTCTTCGGGTCAGCTGTCTCTGCTTCCATTTCTTGTGTTTCTTCTTTATGGTTGTCTTTATCAGGAGCTCCTTGACCATCGATGTAGGCTTCCTGCTGCCTTTGCTTGATTTTCTGCTCACAGAAATGGACCATTCTTGAATTTGGAGGTGGTGATCTTTGAAAATGAGGCAGAGGAGTTGCTGGAAGAGAAAACAGATCCTAAATGTTAAATGCTGCCTCAGAAAAATCACATTTTATAGCTCTGCATCTGTCAAGGGTTTCCTGTCCTCCTCTCATTAAGTGAGGCACTTTAACCAAATTTTTCATTGCCATTCATTTATTTTCTTGGTGTCTGTCCTGAGTTTAAGTTCTGATTGACAGAAATGCTGAGCACTCTTTATTGCAACCGAGATGAATAATTTGTAATTTGAACATTAAAAGATTTATTGTTTCAAGCATCATGTTCAGAGTATCTCAGCAGCACCTTCATGTTAAAGGATACTTTTGACCTTCATCTCTGCGTGCCTCAATTAAATGCCGTTCCTTATCTCACAAGACTTTGTGAAGTTAAATTAATTAGTCATTGTGAAGCCCTCAGAGACAGCAGTGATAAATGAGACAGAAAAGTCTATGCAGGAACTATTGCTCTTCTGAGGCAGTTTGAACAGTGACGAACAAACAAGACTGGTGCCACACGCAGCATAGAAGGTGCTGAGGAGCTCTCTGTGAGAACTGTTCACCCTTGGCGCTTAAAAAGGCCAGCGTCCTACAGAAAAAGTGCTGAGAGATTATGAAAAGTATATGCTTAAGGAATACAAATACAGCTCTGCAGATAATCTTAAATTTTGGCATTTCTCAATTTTTAAATTATGATTTTGTAAACTTTGAAGCATTTTTACACATAGTTATGGCAGTGTATTCAATACCTCAGCAGAGCAGGTGGTGACATCAGAAGGGTTTGTTGTATATTACAACCTTTCAGTTTTTCTTTAATTTGTTACTGATATTTTCATTAGTATGCTCTCTTAATTAACACTCAGAAGATTTTTCACTAATGAAACTACAAGATTGTCTCTGCTAGAATAAGAAATGGTCTCATTAGGAATGACACATTTCTTAGACACAATACTGAACTCACTATACAGTGAGTTTTTCTCTGAAGTGAAATATATATATTAAATGGTCTATAATTACACATTTCACTCAGTGCATGTCTTGATCACTGACAAAAAACATGATGGAAAACATCTATATTGCAAAGAAAAATTCCTATTTTCATTAACATAATTGAACAGGCTTTCTATAAAATCATGCTTCTGAAACCACTGCACCTCTGTCACATATTTTGTTATGTTCCTTTATTTTCACAAGTTTAGAGCTTGGCTATAAGCCTAAACTAGAAAATTAAAATGTGAACACTCTGTCCTGTTATCTTTCCAAAAATCAGATTTTCTACTGCCAACTTTTGAAGTTCCAACCCCACAAAGTTATCTTCTTTCTAAAAGACGGAACATGTCCTTCTGATCCAGTACTTGCCATTCAGACAGCAAAGAATTTTTACTTCTATTCACTTCAAAGAGATTTAAAATTAATGAACTTCACAACTGAGAATACAAGATATTTGAAATTTTGCTGTGGTTAAAACCCAGCTAAAACCACGGAGTCAGCATGTTTTTACAGAAAGCTGAGGCTGAAACAAACGGGATGAGACAGTGCCCACATGCTGCTGGACCTTTGGCTCTTCTCATGTCCATCGAAACGTGTCTGACACTACTCTGAGCTTGTTCCACAACCAACCTGTTCTGCTAACTAGAAAACTGCCTCTAATCTAAATCAACTGGTTTAGTGCTGTCCCTTCTTCCTCTGTGCTATTGACTTTGTGGTATGTTTTCCAAGAGTAGTTGTACCAACACTTAGCTTTCTTTTGTGGAGCTTGAATTGTTAAACTCTCACAGTCTAGACTGTGTGCCTGTTCTTTTAGGAAAGCACTCTCTGCGTGTCCCAAATCTGTTCAAGATTTTGACATGGATTTCCACAACAATAGTGTGGTGAAAATCTTTTAAAGACTTCTCATAGCAGCACTGATAGCAGCCCTTTTCCAGCTGCAAAACACTTCATCTGTGCTTGCAAACACTCTACTACCTGGTGAAAGGTATGTTTTCAACAGCAGTGGCATGTGAAGGTTTACAGGTATCCTAAATTTGACACATCTTTTTGCTCATCTGCTACTCCAGCAAGAAGGAGGACACTGGGACAGTACCCTAAAGCAAAGCTTTCAGAAACACAATCTTTATGCAGGGAAACCCTGAACCAGACCTAAATTCTTCTCACCAAAGTCAAAGCAACCCATTCTTTACTGCAAAAAGAGCAGGCAAGAAGACATAATCAGATAACCTATAGGAATATTCTGTAATACTTAAAATCCCTCCAAAAATTTATGCTTAGTGCCTAGTAATGGTGGGGGCAAAATGTTAGAAATGAGCCTAGAGAAAGCCAGGCTATCATTGCCAAATGCTTTGGAGGGCTGGGGAATGCTGGAGATGGGAGCAGGATTCAGGTTCCATTGCTTCGGTTAAATTTAAGGACATCAGAAACACACTTAGCAGAGCTCCCCGGGCAGCTTGGCCATGGTCCAGGTCCCGGTGCCCCCCAGCACTGCCCCCTGCCCAGCTGGCAGCAGCCCTGGGTGGGGGCTCCGTGAGTTCCTTGTGCCTGAGGAGGCTGCACGACCGACTGCACCCTTTCCCTGCCAGCCGGCAATCGCCACCATGGGAGGTTTACACTTTTCTGTCATTTACACACTGAAAACTATTATTGGGAATTATGACAACTGTCAATTTCCACATAATTAAAGAGGGCTCAGTGTAGCAGAAAAAATGAATGTTTGCACTTGTGTTCGCTCATCTCTGCCCCCTCCTGAGAAGTGAATATTTAATTTCACCAGATTCTTTGTGAGAGAAAAAGTGGTACTCAGAAGCAGCTGGAACCTGAGCCTTCAAGTTTAGCATGACAGCATGAAAAATAATTTTTCATTAAAGACAATAAGTATCTGGTTGATGTGTCGGACACTTCATAGTCTGAAATATTGTTAAAAATCTAACCAACTACGGGAGGTTTCAAGAGGAATCTGTAAATATGGTGTGCTTCAGTTGACAGAAATAAATCTTTTACATACAATGTCAAAGGCAAGATTCTGCAGCCTACACAGACACAATGAAAAGCAGGATGATCCTAGATGATATTTTTAAGTCTGTACCACTATTCAGGATTACACAATCATTCATTTGACTTACGAATTACTGAGAGGTGCAGAGATGAGAAGATCAAAGAAAGGGATGAGGTCTTCATGGCTGTATGGTTTATTAAAAGTACTAAAATATTGTCTGAAAAGGCCATACAAGTAAGAGAACCAGAGAACAGTGAATTTAGTGAAAAAAATTGCTTGGTTTTTACAAGCCTCATAGGTTCCTTTTAACAGTTGTGTGAAACAATTTTTCTTTATGGGCGCTTTTAAGAATTTTTAATGAATGATTACCATTATTTTTATCCATGACAAGAACTACATATCTTGTGGGCAACAGGGGCACAGTCCTGTCTTTGGGGAAGAATTCTAAATGCTCACACATTTCTTCCATGGGAAGAAACCAACCCTTCTTTGCAAAAACATTTTGTTGCTGTCAACAGGTTTTAGTGAATTTTGTTGAAGTCAGTGATGATTTTGCAGCCGTACATTTTGGTTCGCTCAGTGCCATCTGTCAGGGAGTGATGGGCAGCTGTGAATGCTGGAGAACATGGACTGGGCACTGCCATGTGGTGTGAGGGTGGACACGCTGCTTGCCTCGCTCCCAGGGGTGCAGAAGCAAGATTTGGTTGTGTGAGATGATCAGAGGGAAGGTTTGTTCTGTTGTCTTCATCCAGTGCTAAAGTGCAGGGCTATTCCAGATGGTGTCGATCCTGTGGTTTGTACCTTAATATCCCTTTTTCATTTCCCAGTCTTTTTACCACCCTCTTCCTTCACCCTGCTCTCCTCCACAACACTCACTTAATCACTTCTTTCCCTATTACTCCCAGCTTTGCTACTTCCATCCCAAATTTGTCAGTTCTGATACCATTACCCAGGTCTTTTGTGGTCATAGTGATGCAGTTCCCTTGGTGCCTTACAAGATGTCGCTCCCCCAAAGGTCTGCAGAACACCTGCCCGATTATCTGTGAAGTTGGGCCTTCTGTTCCATTTCTCACAAAACTCCCCCTTCACCACCTGTGAAACCCAGCCCTCCTGCATGGTGCTGTCTGTAACTTCAGTCATTTTCTCACTTTCTTATCAATCATATTCATCACTTTCTCATGTAAGGTACAGTCGTTTTCCACATCTTGTTCCCTCACCTAACCTCAGGCCGGGATTTAGTCAGTGACCCAGTTATTTGATCTAATGATGATACCCCAAAATAGGTTTTCCGTATTCCTTTTTCCAATTCTTCACTCAATCCAGATTGATCCTCTTAAAATTTTCAAATCCCATTGCAATATTTACCTGCAAGCTTCTTCCTTACTTCTCTTTCCTCCTGCTCAGCTGATCCACTTGTTCTATTGATTAGGGATGTTACAGGATGAATATTTCATACTCTTCACCTCCTCCTATCAGTCTGTTATAATTTAAAGACACTTAGTGGCCTGAAAGAAGTGGAGTTACCCACAAAGATTCCAGCAAAGAGAGGAGTCCTACTATCAGGGGGAAGCAAATGCAAGTGCTGACCTTGAGAGCAGTGACACAGCCCTAGCTCTTCCTGGTGCCCCTCCTGTCTGTTCTTGAGGACAACAGTACAGACTCTGAGGCAGGGGAAGAGATAATAATAATTTAAGATTGAAATTCAGGTGTCCATCATATGAATTTTTTTCCCCATAAATTTCTCAAATTCATGTCTCTTCAGAGGATTTTGAGTTAGTAATCCAAAAATGGACATATCCAGAATAACTTGGGCTTTAAAGATTTTGTTAACAGTGAAGTATGACAGACTATTCTCATGTACTCCCAGCACAGTGCAGGACTGGGACACCACAGCACTCCACAGTCCAGCTTTTTATCACTTTGTATTTACTGTCAAAGCTGGATCCAACCAGAGCTGCAAGCCTGTGCTGTGCTGAGCTGAACACAGCACTCCAGCAGCAAGGAGAGGATCTGCAGAGTAGGAGGAGGCAACACAATGTGCTTGGAAGTAGATGTCATCCTGATGGGACTGCTTGGGTAATTAAAGCGAGCAGGGAAGCTGAAGTGATAATATAGGCATCAGGATGACTCCAGTGAATCTCAGATTGTTATATTGTGTTGGGATCCATCTTGCAATTTTCTCCTTTTCAGTGCTCCCTCTCCAATTTATACAGTGTAACAAAGATTTCAGAAAATAATTATTCAGTTTCCATTAATTTCTTTGGCTAAAAGTGCGCAGCGTTTTTTTTTTAGTGGAAAGAAAAAAATGTAACTTTTGGATGGTCTGTAATGTTGTAGGTTTTGATGATTCATAACCTTGAGTTGGTTCCATACAACTTGAATCTCAATATTTCATGTACAACCACATATTTCATTCCTCCACTCCCACAAATATTATTTTCTTGGTTTTTTAGCAACTAGTATGGTTTTTTTTTCCCATCAGATGTAGATTTACCACTGCAGCCCATACTTCCTTATGCCATGTCAAAGTGGAGTAGCCATGGGATGGTTCTGCCTCTTCTTCAGAGCAGGCTGTATTCTACTCTGTCATTAAGTATCCAGAGCTATGAGAACATCCCCTTTTTAACTGCACTGTTAAATTTTGTTATATTCTGAACAAAACTGCATTAAAACCCCCCCACAAAATGCAAAGTAATGATGCTCTCTTAAATGTGTTTGTAATTTCACTACCATGAACTTTATATCAGTTAGGATCTCTTATTACTATCCTTTATTTACATTGGTCTGGGAGATAAAAATGGTATTGAAAGAGAAGAACAAAATAATTTTTGTCATCTTATCTTCAGATTCACCAGCCCAAATCTGCCTCTCAGTTCTCTCAGCCTCTCTGCACAAGAGAACGTGGCTGGTATAGGAAGGGAAATCTCCTGAATAGGAGGGCTTCAATGTGAACAAATCCAGAGGCACGAAAGGCTTTCAAACTTCGTGACAACACAGTGTTTTGAGACACCTTTTGTGGCGGTAACCACAGCACGGTAATGGGGATGGCTGTAGCTTTGCCTGCAGCAATCCTGTTTCTTGTCTCAAGTCAGCTGAGAGCTAGATCAGGAAACTCCAAAAAGTGGTTCATTGGTGGGCGGGAAAACTGACATTCGCATTGAGTTAGGGGCCTTGGATGAAACAATCTGCCACCAGAGGTTAGAGCGGCCAGGAAGCTTTGATGTAGCAGGAGCAGGGATCCTTTGTTTTCTGTTTGTAAAAAGCTCCCCTGTGGAGTTTTTGTTTGGGTTGTTAAAATCTGTTTAACTCAAAGAGCTGACAATAAGCACTTGGGAGCAAGACTGTCTCTTTGAAAGTCTTTTTGCTGTTCAACCATGTTGGCCAGCCCTGCCAATTTATAGGTCTGCTGGCTCGCACTGCTCTGAAGGCTGCTTAAGCAAACAATTAAGCTTTGCTGAACACTCTGAACACCCCAGTGGCAAAATGTGCACTTTTTCTATAGCCTAGAAGATACCCAGAACAAAACCATGCTTTATAGCCACTGTTTTTCCAAGCCATGGAATTAGGCAGTTTGAGGTTACTGGGATTAGTAGTCAAGGGCAACCTGTTCTTAGCAAGGACTTAATTCCAGGTGTAGCAGGGCTCTGAACTAAGAGCAAAGCAATTATAGCAAGTATTAAAGATGGGTGTCATTTTATACTTGGTGTTCCTTGAGGAAGGCCATGTCTGCTCAATGCCTAATACAGTCTGTTTTGATCTCTGATCAAGGTTGTTACACCCCCACAGCAACTGATTTGATCAGTGTTACTCATTATTTCCAAAATAAACTCTGAGGTCCTTGCCTCATGCTCACAGCCAATGCAGGCTGCCTCTTTATTTTGCCAGGGCCTATATGATGGTCACCACTGGCTGCATCTTGTGCCTTTAAACCTGAAACAGGGAAAGGTTTAGATGCAGCCCAGCGGCCAGAGAGCCTGTGATAAAGGGGTCAGTGCAATCCAGGTGCCCTCTGTGCTGGGATACCTGCCTGCCATGTCAGCTCTCACACTGGGCACCTCCAGCATAGGACTCAGCCTAAAGGCACATGCTGGTGCCATCCCCTTCCTGCCTAAGGCAGCCTCAGAGAATAAGATTTGGATGTCTGTACAAGCAGAAGAAAATGTGCTCCAAGGTGTATGCCATATATAATAGTGTGTATTATCCAAATTTACTAGATTGAAATAGTCTGCAGTTGTTCTAGGTTCGATATAATAGTAACAATACAGAATTAAAAGATGGTCTCCAAAGTTTACTGTTTGTTCTACTCTGAAAATTCTCCTCGGGAACTGGTGAAATTTTACCTCTGTAAAACCAAAACAAGTAAAGTCTATGAGAGCACCTTATTTTCCATGGGAAAACATCTTTGGAAGAAAAGAAGCCAAACTTAGACAAGTTTTTCAACCATTTCTAAACAACATGAATTCAATTAATTCAATCTCTGCTAGATTTTAGGTTGGCTTTTTCTCTCAGCCTGAGGCATGCTGTATAGTTCCACTGCAGCCTCTTCTCCACACTCTTCCCTGCTCCCATTTAATCAGGGTGCCATGGCTAGAAAAAAATGTAAAGAATGAGTAGTATCTCCTGCTTGCCTTGGTACTAGGGCCACTTTTCCTCTATAAAGAGTAACAGAAAGAAGTGATTGAGAGTGAACTTTCTTGCTGTAATTCTCATGGAAACGAGCAAAGGGCCCCTTGGAGTTTGTCTGTGCTCAAGTTCCTGTACAGATTTGTAAGCAGCACTGACTACTTTTAGTCTCCTCATGGTTAAAGAACCTATTCCCACTGCAGAAGACACTGGATGGAAAGTCACTACATAGCAGTTTGAAAAAGAAATAAAGAAGGAATTTTGCTTAATAATTTTATACTGCTTTTATCTACCAAGAATGGCAGCACTTTTTAGAACATTTGGAGAAGGCAGGAGGTGTTTTGTGGGAAGTAGTAATGAAAAATTCATGAAGGATTAAAAATAGTTGGATTTTTTTTGGGTTTAATTCAGAATCTCTTTATATTTCCCTTAGTTTCCTTCCCTATTTTTATTGAATATAAACAAAGAACTTGTTCTAAAAAAGTCAGATGAATGGGAATGAACTAGAGTGAGATAAGGTATAAATCCTGTAATTCCTGAAGTAGGTGGTTGAACTCTAGACCCTATATCTGTACCCAAGTGTTGAAGTGGTATGGTTTGTTCAGATGTTCAGACCATCCACAGATTTATCCACAGTTACAAGGAATTTGTAGGTGACAAATTCCCTGACAATCTGTCTGTTTTCACTTTTTACCTGAGGAATGATGGCCTGAGACAGTGCAGTTGCATTTAGCTTTATCCAAGCCTTTCATCAAGCCTACACGCCTTTGCTCTCACACTGCTCGAATAAAATGTTCCTATAATACAGGGCTGTGGAGACTGTAGGGAAAGGGATGGAGAAATTCAAGAGCAGAGATAATTGATGTTATACTGAATCAGGTTATCTGGAAGATCTCTTCAACTGTAGCCCACTAGATGATACCAAGAGGAGCACTTAGTGTGCTGTTCTCTAGTGCAGGCACCCTGAAACACCCTTACAATTATTCCTCCCAATTTACTCAGACAATTCCAAGCATTCAGAAAAACTGCCGAAATGAGGTAGCAAGGGAATGGAGAGCACATTCCCACTCCTTCGGGGCATGTGAAGCCCCTGCAAGATGAGTGTCAACCCCTGCTGAACCAGGTTTATGTAATGCCAGAGCACAGGGTGACAGGAGTGCAGGAAGATGTTTGAGGGGTAATTTCCAAACTGGAACCTGTTTCTGTGACTAGAAATGCATACTAGACATTCACAGATGATGAATTTCTGCGTCATCCCCACTCGGGTTAGGTCTTAGAGCTAAACAAGTATGCCATCTTTTTCCTAGTTTTCTTCAATTAAAATCCAGTTATATTTGGTCTCACAGACTCAAACAAAAACAAGGTATTTGGTAATTTCATGTAAAGCTGAGGTTGAAAGCCTACCTTCAATTACTATTTCCCCAATAACATTATCAAGGATTTTTATAGAAAGCTACAAACCCTGCCCCCCCGATTTATGTTACTCTTTCAACCTCTAAATTTCAGAAAGGTTTCAGGGTTAATATTAGTTTTGCTTGTTTTCTTTTTCTCACTATAAATACGATGAGCAGAAAGATGTTGCCATGGTGAGATTTTATAACACACTTAAAAGCCCTTTTTACAGTTATGTACCAGAGAGCCAACTTCACTTATGTGTGAATTGTAAAGACACATGAAAAACCACCCCAAAGAAGAAGAGTCTACTGTCTCAGATGTTTGCAATACTTACTTAAACACAGATGTCACAAACATTTTAGCAGCCACTGTATTATTTGGAAACATGTTCCTTTACAGCAAGAAATGGGGAAAATGGTCAAACCAAGTGAATACACCTTACCCTTAAAGTGTCATCATTATTTGTAGTCCAGTTCTGTTGGTAAGCTGAATGAGAACATGCAAATTAAAACTAACACAGAGCTTTTGCAATCTAAATTGCCCATTCGTAACCATGTGCTGAAGGAATGTTTGCCCAGAGATGCTTTGAGCACCATTTTGCTGCTGCAAAAGGCAGAGCTCTGATGAATTACTGAGGTATGGCATCATAGGTCGTTCTCCCAGGAAGGCAGGAGCCTGGGGGCCTGGGCTGCACTTCAGCCAAGTCTGTGCTGCTCTGAAAATAGCAGGCTGTGGAGCAGACACTGAGCACCAGGCTCTGCCTCCTGCCCATTTGACTTTCTTGCTGACATCTGGAAGCAAACCTGTGGGCACTGTGCCCAGGCACTGCTGGTGGCTTCCTTGTTCTCTTGGCATGCTCAAGCATTTCCCTCGAGTCTGAACTTGAAGGTTCACTGTCTGTATAGCTTTTAAGTCTGAGAAATTCTGGGGCTCATCTTAAACAGATAACATGGGCTTGTGCCCTGGAATTTCTCCAAGAACTTTAGAGCCCTTAAACCCCTGGCATACCTGCAACATATCCATACTGCTGCTTTGTCTGGGATGGAGCTGAATAACTCCCACCAGACAAGAGAAACTTTAATTAACATCTCTTTTAAACAAGCATTTTAAGCAGACACAGTAATGCTTTCTCACTAACCCTAGAAAGAAATGTAAGCCATCCTGAGCATATGACTAGCTAAAATGAAATGTCAGACCAGTCTGAGTCCAGTTGGGAAAGGGGAAACAAAGCTCAAAACAGTCTTTTCTGTGGGCTGGATACATTTACAGTCTGAAGAAGGCCCTGAAATTGCTTGTTTGTTCTGTGGGTGCTAATGTGTGCCAAGCAGACATAAACCTCCCCAGATTTCCCCTGGAAAGAATAAACTGCCTGAATTTCCAAAGAAGTACCTCTTCTAAGGTTATGGACTCAGTTGTGCATCCACATGACTGGGGCTGCAGCAGAAGGCAACAGGGTACCTACACCTGGAATTTTGCATAGGCCAGAGCAAAAGGAGTCACATTGAGACGCTTCCTTTCACTAGCACTAACTCTTGGCTCCACATTGTCACCAAGAGTCAGCCAGCTCAAAATGTCCAAGTATTGAAGGAAAAACCCTGCAGAACTCACAGCCATTCACTGGCAGAGTCAGGGGCTTCAAAAGCTCTGGCAGAATTCTGTACATTTGTACAGTATTTCTGGATGATGCACAGTGGCCCCCTGTATCAAACTAAAACCATATATACACACCTGTAATACATTGTTATCTACTTTATGATCTATCATATTGTATATATATTTCTGGAATTTACTCAGTTTTCAGAAGGTTTCATTGATTTTTGAAGCTAGCGTTTCAAACGTAAACAGTGCTCTGGAAAAGGGAGAAAGGTGCTAAACAGAGTTAGAGTGCCCACCTAAAACTGTAGCACTTTGCTGACAGCATTTCTATGCTTGGTCTATATGCTATATTTTAGAGTTCTGAAATCGTTGAATTAAAGAAAAAATAAATCAAATCACTGGTTACATTCACTTTCAATACTTATGAATCATTTTGTTCAAAAGCAGGTACTCATTTAATGACTGTGTGTGATATACCTCCTGTGAAGATAAAACCTAAACACCAATTATTGCTAATAAGTAAGGTTAAATATCCACCAAAAGCTTACAAGCAGGTGTAAACACTGCTGGATGCCTGTGCTCAGATATGGTTTCAGTCTGAGAGCAACAGGGATTGCGCCATTATGGAAGCCCAGTGTCATGAGACAAAAATGTGCCCAAAAGTTAATAACTGAAAAGAACAAAACTATCATTTTAGAGGTAGGCATTGTTTTACTTGCAATGCTGACTCTGTGCAGATACAATAAAGTCATCATGCACGAGTGCAACCATCCATCCAAAGAGAGCCACTGCTACAGCTCCAGCCACAGGGAATGCAGCTCTGCCACCACAGTTCACTGGCACTCCCACACACGTAAAATGCTTCTTTGCTTTGGGTTCAACTTGCTATTTAGCATTTAGAATCTGGGTAAGTACAAAATATTTCTATAAACACACACCGTGGTCTTTGCCCCTTCTTCTGCTGGAATCAGGGAGACCTCTGTGGAACAGTCCTAAGAGATGAGGCCATAGGATGAGGTTGTAAGAGATCAGTTCAGATTCTATTACAGACAAATATGAAATATTGCATTTAATAACAGACTTCTTCTGACAAAAATGAGAATGCCAAATGTGCCTAGAAAACGGAGAATTACAAATCCTTTTAGCTTTCAGAATATATGCATCTACCATTAATATACATTACCATCTCAAGTGTGTTTCAAAATATTGCCAGGACATGCCCAATCTGAGACAAACTTTTATCTTCTGTCTTCATGCTGATAATAATGGAGTGGCAATTTCTGCATAGTGAGTGAAAGACATTACCTATAGCAGATGTGTATAGCAATTATTTGTTTAAAAAACTTACACATATTCAAATAATTTCTTTTGAACATTCAGTATAAAAATGAAGTACCAAGATTTTGAGGAATAAAGGAGTTTCCTGTCAAACCAAAGTCAAGAGTAGTATCTGATAATATGCAGAGAGACTGCAATAGGAAGAATATCTATAGTAATTCCCTCAATTGTCCTAATTCATCCCAATCTACTCCAATTCTGATTAAAAAATAAATATTTAAGGAAATCTGGCTTACAGCTGGGCATTGTTGCATAATATTTTTAGTTTCAAACACCCTGTTACCTGATAATCTGCAACTTTTTCTGATTATGTGCAATCTATATTTGGTCTGAATAAGTCAATTTCTACAATGTTATAGGAAAAAAAATAGAAAATTGGATTATGTGTTTTGAAAGAAGCAGGAAAAAGTTTTAAAAATTCTATTTGAACACATAAGTACCAGTTAAAAAGAAGGAAAAAGTACAGATGAATAAATTTTAAAAAAGAGGAAAGAGACAGCAATGGTTGTGTAGAAGAAAACTATGCTTAGGAGGGTAGGAAGTTTTCAAAAGTTCAGAACTTTGTATTTCTTCATGAAATATGTATAAGCTGTAACAGCCCCTTCCCAGCTGCATGCAGCTGTATTTTGAAGTATTAAACCAAGGACACTTCTGTTCTCTACAGGAGAATAGAAACTGAACAGGTCTTCAAAAGTGTGAGTTGACGTATTTTATTTATGGCCGCGATTCTCAGAAATGGCTGCATTGATATTTTACTTCTCCAAACTTTCAAAATAAGTCACTTTTGGAAGGGAGCCTTCCATGCAGCAGCAGAGCTCAGCAGTCCCAGCAGGCTGAAGGAGGGCTGTTCTCACCGCCCAGCTGCGCTGGGGGCCTCCTGCAGCTCTCAGTCCGCTGCAGATCTGCATGGTGGGGCAGTGTAAAACTGACTCACCTTTACAAACCACCTGCAAATGATGTCTTTTTGTTCTGAGGTACAGCGGAATTGAAGTCCAGGTTAGGATTTAAATAGTCTGTAATTTCAGTCTTCCATTTCCAGCTTCCTACATAATCCCTCCAACACACTTGGCAATGTATCTTTGTCAAACTGGCCATGTGTCCAGCTCCTGGGGAAGAGAAATCTTGGCACAACTGACAGCAGATGAAAGGACATCTCCCTTTGTTGTGCTCAACAGACCCTATTTTTCATCCATGCCCTCAGTCCTTCTGGAGGACACTCCAGGATGTGATTCTCCTTAGTTCATTCAAGGTCATAGAATCACAGGGTCATGGGATTGTTAGGGTTGGAGGGGTCCTCTGGAGATCACTCTAACCCCGTGCCAAGGCAGGGTGACCTGGAGCAGGTGACACAAGAACGTGTCCAGGTGGGTTTGGAATGTCTCCGGACAGAGAGACCCTGCAAACTGCCAGGACATCTCTGCCACCTTCAGTGGGAGGAAGTTCTTTCTTACCAGATCCTTACTAATCCACTGTGAAAGCCTTCTCTTCTGCCCTGGGTGATAGATGCTTTAATTCCCCTTTCCCCTCTGTTGTGGAAGAACAGCTCCTATGCAAGGATATGAAGACAAGGAACAGCCATGTGGAAATTTTAATAATAATAACAATAATAATAGTAATAGCAAAATGGAATATGAACGTCCCCCCTTGCAAAATGCATATGATCTTTTAAGGTTTACTATACTGTTGGTTTAAATCAATAATCTCTTTCAAGCAGACTAGTGAAATAAGCACATATAGATAGACATGCATTCAAACAGATGCAGAAACAGACAGAAACGAGAAACACAATATATATAAAGAAAGAAAACTCTATCTTATGCATTCACTTCTTTCCAACCCTCAGACTAAATCAAAAACATGAGACCAGGCACGTTATACTTTATGGGGCACTATCCAGTCTCACTGTGACGTTCATGCACAGTTTTGTACTCATAATTTCGACACATATGCATTAGCTACGTGTCCTATTTTTATCCTGTTGTACAAGCAAAGGAAAAGATAAACACGGAGCCGTTTCCCTGACAAACCAAACAGTGAGACAGGACCATTATCTCTGCGCCATCCATCTCGAGCGCTGTTTGGCACAAACGGCAATGGCTTTCAATATTGCCTTTTTTGCTTCCCCCCTCCCTGTGTTTTTAGCAATTCTAAAGTATTTTCACAAGTGGAAGAGCGGCACGGTTTCCCCGGCCCCCTCGTTTCCATGGATGCGCTCTGTGCGGTTGCCGTGGGGACGCGGCGCTGGAGGGGGTTTGATCCTGCTCGGGGGGCGGCACGGGGGGGTCTGGCACTTGTAACGGGTGAGAAGTTTAATTGAAAATTAAGTGGGTGCTTCTTTTGAAGTGAGTCATGTGCTAGTGGATTTATTTTGCAGGAGCAGAAGAGTCCCGACTGCAGGGAGCAGGAGGTTCGGGGAGATGAATTGCACAGAAGTGTTGTGATGATTCAGACTCGGTGCAGGTTTCTGTGTTGAAAGCTTTGCCTGTTTCTGTAGTAGTGCTTGAAAGGATTACAATGGGATGCTGCTTCCAGAACTGGGCAAGTGAGCAGAAGCATGTTGAAAAGCATATAAAAAAGCAATACTCAGGCGTAGGTTGCACTGCAGCAGCCCCGGGAAACAAAAAAGCTGTGGCTCATGCTCTGCCACCTCTGCAGAACTCACCGGGATTAATCTGCAAGGCAGCAACGCTGCCCCTGAGATCGCCTCCAGAAGTACAGCCGGCAGGTTAGCTGTGCTTTTGTACATTTTCGTACAATGCACTAAATATTTGGTATCTTCAAGAAATATCCTCTTTTCAAACAGCTGCATAGAGGGTCATGTGATCCCTCTTTGCCCTGGGGTTTCTCTGTGAGCAGTTCCATTGCTTCCACTAAGTTTTAGTGCATAGTAAAGTGTAGCTGGATGACAAACTCTTGGGAAGACATTACAAAATCAAATGCAATGAGCCTTCAAAATGGCTTAGGACTCCTAATTGCTCTGACAATACTTCTGGTATCAGGATAAGTAATAACAATAGATTGGAAGTGCTTTTGAGCAGAGCAAGGTTAGATAACTTCCGCAAAGGAAATTGATAATGAGGGCTGCACTTAGAGAGGGTGTCTCAGCTGCCACTTCTTATGAAAAAAATTCTTAAACAATTTTTCCTTCTTGCCCAAATAGATGGATTCATATAAGAATTTGCATTGCCTGACAACAGTAAATATTTGGATTTCCAGTGTCTTTTACAGGTGTCCCAGAGTAAATTGGATAGATAATTTAACTCTTAGTAAGACTTACTAAGAAATTCCATGGAATCATTGCAAGTCATTATCAATCAGGATTTTGCCAGCCTTCAAGCTACCTCCACTAAGTCCACCCTGAGTCCTGGCACAGCTCCATGCTGTTGGAGAAACATTATAATACTTACCGATTTTTTAATTCTCACAAGCACCTCCCCAGTGGAATTTCTGGGATCTTCTCAATAATTTTATCATTTCCACTTTGAATTCAAACTGCTCTCTAGGTTGTTTCCAAAACACACAAAAAGACTCTCCCTATTTGGGGAACTTGCAAGTCAGGTCATTAATCAATTTTACAGGAATCAAAACTGGACAGTTTTTGTACAGTTTGAGTTTGATATAAAATAAGAGTCAAATGAATTCCTCGTCAATAGAAAGTCCAGCACTGCCATTGTATCTGTGTTCTAAAGGTGGAGCCTTGCTCTTTTTATACCTCATATTTTGGTTTGACAAGCCAGCACCGTTCTTAGAGCAATATTGCAGGTGCCCTTCGTGCAACACAACCATCCTCAAACCCTTGCACTGCCTTTGGCAGTCACCAGGGAAATAAATACACACATGTGACTCAGTATTGTACCAGTGCCTCGTGCTAACCTCGCTCTGTCTGTCTGTCTCTCAGCAGTATTTCTAGGGCACCACACTATGGGAATGCTAAAAATGGTCCTTGACAGGAGCCGAACCCACACATGCTCTGTTTCTGAAGGAGCAGTGTAATTTCTGGTACCAGAATGCCACTTCTAATTCTGGAAGAATGAATCCTGCTAGATAAAATAATTGACCAGCATGGTAGCCCCACACTTGAAGTGGGCTTAAGCCAAAACTCTGTTCCAAGTCTTCAAATTCTGGTAGTTGATGCAAATTTTTAATTTTTCCTCCCACCCCCACAACTCATTTTTCCACTTTAGGATCAGGGAAGGGACCTAAAATACCACCAAATACACATTTCTCAGGAGTAGTGGGCTGCAACCCAGATCCTCTAAATTTTACATAACACTGCACAAAACTGGGTACATCTCTGGACACTTTTTAGATCCTCACATTAGTATTTCTTAGCAATATATGCTCAAAAGCCTATCTGAAAAAAACAACTACAGAAAAATAAAGCAAATACCATGTATGGTAATAAAAATAATTGGCACTTTATATACCATATTCCCCTAAGTTCAGATATGTTCATATTTTGATGTTAATGGAAACATGAATGGAAAATGGGCAGAGGCTTTTGCTCTTATAATTTTAATATGCACTAAAAACAGTTATGTGAGGGTCATTACAGAGAAGAATGACTTGGCTTCACAGACCTTGTCTTCACACAAAAAATGATTTTTTTCTTCATTGCAGGGCTAACAAATTAAGAATTTTATGTGTTATAACATTTCTAGAGAAGCAGACATTCTAAGTCACTTGAAAGAAAGCTAATCCTTGTGGTTTACAATTTAAAACCACTGCACAGATTCCAATCCCCATCTTGGCTGAAGGTATGGGCTCTTTCCCTAGAGAGCAGAGAGGGATGGAATCCTTAAAACTCTGGTTGGGAACTGGAGCCTTTTGTGGGCCATGCATGCTGGATGTCTAAAGTGATTTCTTTGAATCCAACTCAAATTTTAGACTGTGATACATGTGTTGGTTTTTTACAACCCTTTGCATTAATTCCTGCCAGTATGTTACAATGGCAGCAACGAAACCACTTAAATCACAGTTACTATTTGCTAATAGAATTTGTGAGAGTGAACAGGGAAATTTTTATTTAATAATGCATACAATTTTTTTTCCATATAGCCTATGGAAAAAAAAAATCAGATTTTGAGGTCAGGGCTAATAAACATGCAAATGTGAATATTAGAGAGAGGAGAAAAAGCTTCTCTATATACACCACAATGTATTGCCTGATAATGGTCTGAATTTTGGGAGAAACTGGCTTCCTGAGTAATCAAGAATGCAATCTTTGCATGAAACCCACACAATATTCGGTTGCTACAGCACTGATAAAGTGCCCACGTGCTACTTCCCGTACAGAGAGGCTGAAACAGGTCCTGCCTTCTTTACACAGCTCCGGGAAGTGCTGCCTGTGGCTGTATCTATCCATAGCCTCAGCTCGTCCCTTCCCAGGTTGCTCTTTTCTAGACTTGGCACAAAACCAGAGCCCAGGGAAGCAGCTGGGGTTACTTGCACTGGTTCCAGTGGGTTTTGCTGTGGGTCTCAGGAGGAGAAAGAGAATTACAACAGACAGAATTTACCTCCTTTTCTCACCTTCCTAATTTCCTTACCGTCCTAAGTTACCCACTTTTCTTTCAGTTACACACCAGAAACCTCCTAGAAATTAACAAAATATTTTCCATTTCTCTTGGGAAAAAAAATAGTAAAAATAAGCAAAATGAATAAACATTGCCAGTCAACAATGAATGAGGTAAGACTTCAGGCAGTGCTCTGAAGCCCTGTGGGCCAGGCTCCTATCCGGACCCACCCAAGAGGGAGTGTTACCTGCTGGCAGATGAGAGGAAACTGAAAGGGATAACAGAACATGTTCATGGCACTACATTTAAATGCCAGTCATACTGGCGTTCAAATACATCAAACACACTTATTTGTATAAAGGTTTGACTGCTTAATATCTTCTTATTGTGGAAACAAAATCAATTTCACCATTATATAAACTAAGACAGAGAATGACTCCAAACCCATGGGTCACAGGAATGGAATTAAAATCCCTTGGGTTGACACAGTAGTGGAAAATACTGTGCTACATTTTACATTTCTGTGAACAGTTATGGAAAACGTATAGAAATAAAATATGTTTAGCAATTCTGGTATGTAGATGCAGCATATTATGCAAGGCTTGGAAGTCTGGATGCTACAGGAAGAGCAGCTAAGATACGATACTATGTTAGTCAGGTCTATCCCACTCAGGTCTCCAGACAAAGATCAGAGGCAGTAGCTCATGTAAATGTTGCATTTCCAAAGGGGCTGCAGAGATAGTAAAATGAAAATCAACTTGAAACAACTACAACATTATAATATATATATTATTCACAGGTCCCATCCTCTCAACTGCAGTTAAAAGGCAATCTTGTGAAATAATGAGCAGTAAAGTAGCCAGTATTTTTTATTGCTGGAAGCAGTTTCTCCATGTGGCTCTGAGTCCTTTTCAGAACTTCTGCTCCATATATTTAAAATTTCCTTTTTCAAAAACTCTACAGCTTTCCCCATTCTTTGCCAATGTAGACTGAATGATGAATAAAATAATTGCTAAATAAAGTCATTGCTAATAGAATAGTCTCAGCTATTACCTAATTAGTAGAAATTTGCCGATGTTATTCTCTACTTGCATATCCACTACATAAATGTGACGAAGGATATCCAACTTTCTCCTTCTAAAATTTATTTTCAAATTGCCTAAATTCTGTATAAATGTGTCAGATTACTAAGAAATTTGAAATTGACACAGCAGAGGTTGAGTTGAAGAAGATATAGAAGGGTCAGATGGTCGGAGGAAGGGAGAAAGATAACCTTACCCAAGTATTGCTCAAAGGAAAAAGGAAATCAGACAAAATTAGTAAGCAAGATGCTTCCATACATGAGAAGAATCAGCAACAATCCCCTTGATTTTTTATGTCCATTACATCACTCTCTAAGCAATAGGGTTTTTTCAGAGGACTCACCGTCTCCAGTCAGTATTCATTCCAGCTGATAGTCGGCTGATCTCCTTAACAGTGAGTGACATGGTAGATCAAAGGAAAGGATAAAAACCCAACCCCCAAGAAAACCAGACTAAATCAACCTCCCAGTGACCAAAGAGCAGTTGTGGCAATGGAAAGTGCCGTGCAGCAGGCTGTCAGGAAGGGATGCAGCCCGGCCCTGCACAGCAGAGATGCGAGTTCAGCCTGCCCAGGCTGGCAGCTGGAGCACAGACCCAGGGCTGCCCTGGGCTGGGACAAAGTGACCTCTGGTTTGTGACCCCAGGGACATCCTGCAGGCACAGCCTGGCTGTTCTTTCTTGCATGGCTCTCAGCAGGGTCCTGGACTGAAAGATGGGCGAGTGCTGGGGTCTCTCATTTGCCTGTTGGTGAGGAATGACTCCTCTTGGGATGTAATCCCTGCAGGGAATTCTGCTGCAGCAGCTGAGCAATAGATAGAATGGAAATTTTTCAGTGTTCAAATGACAAGACCTGAAATGAATGCTCTTCTCTGGTGAAATAATGATCTGTTTTCCAGTTCATGCAGAAGGTTTTGAAACAACAGAAAGAAACTCATAGATGTGATGGATTAAGTAACATAGAGCAACATCTAACTGGGCAGTTCCCCGAACTTCCCAATGCCATGAGTACAGTACCTCCCTTGTAAAGAACCGTATTGTATTTTACGAACAAAAATCTCACTTAGGCACGGAAACGGAAGAAAAATGCATGTTTTTACTGGAGAAACACTTTTATTTCCCATGAAAACATCAAAAATCTTCTAGAATTAGCCACACATCTGGTGCTGACACACCAGGTTAGAAGAGACTGCTAAAAGGAGCTGGCTGGAGTTCCAATGAACAATAACCAGACAAGAGGCTGACAGAAAGACAGAAGGTGACTTCCTGAGCTGCATCTCTTGAGATGCACCCACAGCAGCAGCCGTGGCTGAACCTGAGCAGCAGCCAGGGCAGCTGGGAGAGCCTGTCCAGCCCCAGCAGCCTTGGGAGGCTGGAGAGAGCAGCAGCTGGCAGGGCTTGGTGGAGCCTGGACAGCAGCAACCTCCAGCTTCGGGGTCACTGCCCTGCACTGAGACCCACGGTCAGCACCAAGCACGTGAGGGAATGCGAACTCGGGAAGACTGGGAGCTGAATCTTTGGGGAAATTGGCATATTATAGACAGGTTATATTGAAGGGAAAATTTGTGTGGTGGAAGGGAAGGACAAGAAATGTAAAGTAAAAACTGTCAGTGGTCTGATTCCTCAGATTAAGGAATTCCTGGTGGAACAGCACTCGATTTGCCTGTGGTAGGTGGTGGGCCAGGCCTCCAGTGAGCTCTGTGTGTGTCATTCCCACATAGACTGACTTTAATCAATTCCTTTTCTCCCAGTGGCAATGGCACAGGTCTTCTCTCAAATGTACAGTTCACAAAAATGAGCACGAATCCCATAGTTCATAATTGATTACAATTCCATTAGGAAACAGCAATATCTGCAAGGCTTATATAATCTAAAGATGAATCAATTCTAAGTATATTAGTGCTTTTAACAATTCCAAATTCTGAGTTAAATGCTTTACAAATTATGAAATCCTCATTTAATTCCTTTAATAAATCTTGTTTACATATTACTGTGAAAATCAGTGAAAACTAATTCACTTTGACTGTTCTGTGCGCAGTGCTGACAAAAATAGAACAATTTTTCTATTTATTATGGTCTGGAAAGTGGAGAAAAAAAGCTTTAATTGAATATAATCACAATATGCTAGCAGCACATGTTATTTTCCCACTATTATAACTTGATATTTTTAAGTTTGAGGAAATAATGCTTTTTTTGGGGAAGGACTTTAATCTCATTTATTATGGGAAACAAACGTTGAATATAAACCTGGTAAAATATTTTATTTTAGCTTAGAAGATTTGAGTTTTGAACACTCTTAACGATCTTACCAGTATCAATGTCCAAGACATTTACTGCATGAGTTCATCTGTTGTAGTCATTTGTTGATGGTTAGTGATCAAAATAAAGAAGGATTTGGCCTGGTGTGTTTACAAAGCTCTGGCAGCCCCTGGGCCATATAAACCAGTTAAATATTTTGATCCTGGCTCCCCAGAACCAATGTAGCAAGGATGCCACTGAAGTGTAGAGGAAGCGCAGTCCATGGTTGTGAGTTGTTAAAGACAGAAATCAGGAAGTTCCCTACTTTACCATTTCTGTCTTGTCCATGTTCTTAATTGTCAACAGGCTTCTGAGAAAATAATCAATTTCTATACTTTTAACTAAACAAACATGCAGGATAGAAGGCTTCTTATTCCTGGGGATGTGGCTCAGCCTTTGGCTGAGGTTTTCTTCCCTTTTAGGGTCTCATGTAGAGCTTGCCTCACTCTATACAAGGATTCTCATTGACATTGCTGGCACAAATACAGCCATGTTATTCTTAGAGGAACACAGCACCAGGTTAAGTGTTGGTTATAAAGCACAAGGACTATTTTCCACTTTGGCCCATTAGTGATTTTCCTTCTGGAACCCAGTTACGCTGAACCAAGCTGCACGTGGCATAGCACAGTGGCAATAAAGAGAGTTGGACCATATGCACTTCCACAAAATATGAGGATCAAACCAAGAAAAACCAAACTCAATTAGCGTTCTTTTCAACCTCCTTCCTGATACATGAATTAACAACTTGCCAAGGGATCCAAAGAACACCAAGCCCCTCTCAAATGGGTAAAAAACATGCCTAATCAAAACTACCATGCATTACCTCTCCAGTAAATATTGGTGTAAATCTCATGGGGTGTGAGGTATGCAGAAGGACAGGGAGCTTAGTCATCTGCTTATATTGACACCCATCCAGAAAATACCTTCCAAACCTCTCTCTTTCGAAGGGTATAATTTCTGTTGTCATACCCTTCAGAAAGGAGGATCTCCACTCTAATAGCCTTTGTCATTTCATAGTCACGTAGACACTCTTAGAGTGCATAGATTCAGAAGTCTGAACCTTTCAATTATTGTCTTCTGATTTAAACTATTCAATTATTTCAGCTACGGGCTTATAATTTCTTTCTGACCTAGTTCCACCTGAAGCAGATCTGTTGCCAGCACTGTGTTTATCAGAAGTGCTCCTTTGGAGAGCTTAGTAAGAATAGTTATGAATACAGTTGTTTTCTGTCAATGTATTTGTAGATTATTTCAGCACCCAGAAGATTGTTTCTATAAATCAAAACAGTATTCAGTTAATAGCTGGCACATTTTTGTATGTAGTAGGGCACAACATACACACACAATAGGTTTCCTAATTGCTGCACAGTACTATTATCACCATATTGCATGCACAGTATTACAGTTCAAAAGCATTTTAAGCAGTATCATTTTCTTCAGGCTTGGCACAGCTCTTTTCTTTTGATTCCTG
Organism: Donacobius atricapilla; assembly: GCA_013397315.1. Classification (NCBI taxonomy): domain Eukaryota; kingdom Metazoa; phylum Chordata; class Aves; order Passeriformes; family Mimidae; genus Donacobius; species Donacobius atricapilla. The sequence goes on from WBMY01005833.1 coordinate 318,158, forward strand.
AAATCTGAACCCTGATGTGAGGAAGCGAGGGCTGTGGACATTTCCATTGTTCAGCAGCAGGAACAGGATTTGCATTCAAATGAACCAAAAAAAGGAAGAGAAGAGGTCTGTAATTAAGACAGTGCATACAGAGTTTAGTTGATAAAAACTCTAAAAGCTGGTGATGTTTTAAAGGAATACGTAGCCAAAGATAGGGTTCCAGCACACTGGAGCCTTTCCAGTGAAGCATTTGACAGGATGCCCATTTCAAGGGACCCAGCTGAAACCAGCATGCCTGACCAGGCTGACTCACGTGGTGTAGATGAGGATGAGAGCTGGATTCAGTTAACATGGTACTAAAAGTACCTGCGCTGACCTGACAGCAGCCTCAGTGAGAGCTGGCCCTGGTGCTGGTGAAAAACTTGCCTTTGCAAATTAAGCAGTATTCTGGTATTTAAAACATCTGGCAATGATAGGTATCAGTATAGAGGAAGGGAAGTTGGAGCTTTGGGACATAAAGGAAACAAAGTTCTGAAACTTGATGTAAAAGGTCATTCTTTCAAAAAAATGTTAAGTCTGAGAAAAAAACTCCATGAGAGCTCTAAAGCAGGAGGACTCATTGTCACAAGCCTGAGTGATCAATATTGTCCACAAAATTATATTTCTTGGATATGTTATATAAACCCCCATAATTTAAGGGCACAAACAGTTTGTTCCAGCAGAATTGTTGCCAGTCACACAAGCTGAGGAGAGGACTCCGTTATTTTTAAAACTGAATTTTGTCCTGAGAAACAGTAAGTCTGCTTTGCATCTGGGAGGAGGAAGAGTCACTACTAGTCTGCAATCAGACATGTATCAACATATTACCTGGTGCTGTGAAGAACATTCTGCCAAGCTAAGACTCATATTCAAGGAACTAAGAAGAATTTGAAAGAGTGACAATAGTGCTGGTATTTAAGTGTTGCTATTTTATAACGTTTTAGTCCTTTTCTTTCCAAGGAAGACACTGCCTTCTGCAATAGGCAGTGGGATGTCTGTTTACATGTGAGGTTGTGGTGTAAGTCTGTGATAATGAATTTTATTGCATCAGCCAGAGGCTATGAAACTGTCATGATAGAAAATTGGAGCATTATCTTTTAAAGAGCATTTTTTCAACTATTACTCAGGTATTTTTCTTCTCCTTGCCATCACCAGAAATACAGGATTCTCACATTTAATCAGTGATTTCCTGTAGAGTGGACCTGACTAACTAAAATGCCCTGATTAATTTTAATGATGGGCTACAAGACTTTTGCTATAATATTTTCCTTCTATTCATGTTGGCTTGTTTGACCTTCTCTTGGAGACAGACTTGATATGCTTTAGATATTAAGAGCCATTATCTCTAATTTCAGAATCTACAATACACATAATACTGGCTGAATTTCTTAGTGATTGCTCAGTTTGTGCGTTGGGTCTCTGAGCTTATTTTGTCCTTGTACGGTGGATGAGAATTTGGTATTTTATCCTGCAAATGAAATCCTCCAGACCTGCGTGAATTTCATAGATTGTTAGTTGGAAGCCCATGGGGCAGAGTTCAGTTCCTGCCAGGCTTTGTGAAGCCTAACAAAAACTTGGAGCATTTTCCAAGACATTTGGAAGTGCAGGGATATTGATCATCATGGTTTGCACAGCGATGCTCTGCCATCTGCTTGAGGGCAAGTCTGACCCCACTGGCTGAAACCCACAGACCACAGTCTTGCCTTTATATTGCTCTACCTAATAAATAAAAAATACTACTTTCAAGAGAAATGTATAAAGGAAACGATTAAACACATTCTTTGACAACCTCAGAAGTTCTTGGTCCTCCAGCAATCTCATTTGGAATAATGCTTATAGAAGCGCTCCTGTATTTCAGCTGGATCAGATTATCCTATTCCCAGTCTGTAATTTCCCAAAACAATAGCACATTTGTGCTTTTTTCACTTTGAGACTCTGCATGAAAATATTGCAGTGTTATAAATTACATGTTTGCAGTTTGAGAAAAGCATTATTTGCACCCCATGTATAAGCCAAAGAATTACTCCGTCCAAGTAAATCTCAATTATCAGTGTTTCCTGAAAAACAAAGTATTGGGGAGCTCTGTGTGAATTGTTTCTATGGTCTCCTAATTTCAGTTACAAGCTGATTTTCTATCTTTCTGTGCTTTAAATTCAGACTATGATATGTCTGTTAGGTTTTTTAACTTGATCCAGACTTTAAAAGAAAAAAGTTGCTTTAAACATAACATAATGTTTCTACTGAAAATGCATTAGCCAAAATAGCACTCAGTTCTTACAGAGATGTGTTATTCTGCTAGGACTGAAACAAATAACATGTGGAAACAAATCTGTTTAAAAAGTTCACAGATTTGCATGGTTATTCAGCTATCTTTAACTGTGCTCTAAATTCCTGGAACTTTATTTTATATAGAAACTGATCTGCAGAAAGTTTGGATTCAGGTGAACTTGTGTAAGTTGAGACACCAGGGTTCCTGCTTTCTCCAGAGTATGCTGGAATGGGTCTCAGCCCAGGTCTGCTCAGAACCACCAGGGCAACAGTGACCATGACAAGGCTTTCCTCCGAGTGACGTGTTTGTGGTGAGCAGGGGAGGAAAGGGACCTCTGTGGTGGATAAATGCTCCCGCTAAGGATTTATATTCCCTTGTCTGAACTGAAGCTGCAGTTCTGGCTGCTTTGTGCTGCACTGTCAGTAGCTCAGGTGGTCTCCAGCCTGGGTGCCAGCTTGGGCACCAGCTCAGCCCCCCACAGCCAGACGGGCATTTGTCATGCCCACCTACAGCACACACTTGGGTTACGTTGGAGCACACTGAATATATCAATACACATACATTTAATACATCAAACAAGCTTGTAATCATTTCCTCTTTCTAAAGAAACCAGCGCTTTCAAGCAAATGTTATTTGCAAATTAACGCTGGGAAATCTGGATATAGGAACATTAAGTGAATAGTCTGTTCCCATTAAGTGTACAGCGAAGACAGCAAAGGAAGTGGTCTGATGTTTTGATCACAAAACCACAAAATCCATCTATTCTCATAGAATACCATCACTTACTCTAAATTTGGCTATCATTGTTAAGATAACTCCCGAACTTTGAATGTTTCTTTGCTGAACTCAAACCTAACCCCCCATTAAAGAGCAGCAGAAAACACGGAGACAGTTTGTTTCCTTAAATCCTTTCCTAATACAGGCTTATATCTGAATTATCCTACTTTTCATTTCATTCAGCAGCTCTCACAGATACTACCTGTTGGTGGATTTATGATAATCCCATACATTATTAACAACTCCAGAATTCTTCAGCAAATGAGATAGCGAGTACTGTGGTGTTTGGAATAACGTCGTGTGGTGTGTTGGAACAGCCATGTCTTAGGAGCTGCTGATCTTTCCATGTGACATTGTTAATTCCACTGATACTGACATTACCTGCCTTTAGTTGATATGAACACTTATATTTCAGCAGCACAGTGACACTCACTCCACTCACATATGGAACACATATGGGATTAGCAGGAGTCCTGGACATTTTGCACATTGTTTCTCAACTTACCATAAGCAAGTGCACAGAAAGTGCATCCTACAGATTTCCTAAAAATTGAGCAGACCTTCATCTTTATCTCTGCCGTCATTCCCTCTTGCTTGGTGTCCTGGTGGTTTATATCAGTAAGTTTCTTGGTGAATTTTTCCCACATTGTGGAATATTTCCTAAATGGCTATGAGATAGTCCTTTGCAAATAACTGCAGATAGACCTTTAAAGGGCATGGGAATTATTTTTCTCACTAAAAGCATGGAGCTGAATATAACTTATCAGCTCATGTAAATCAGTCAAGCTTCATTAATCTCAAAGAAATTGCATCAAATTGACCAAGGTGACGACCAGACCCTTAATTATTGTCTCAGTAATAGACTTTGACCCTCTACCTTAAAACTATGGCCACCAGGCAGTTTTTAAACTTCAGCTTTTCATAAGCAACTAGGATTTCACTCAGAGGAGCTCAGATATTAAATGAAAATTAAAATGTGTATTGGGGATTCTCACTGTACACTTTAAGCTTTTAATGCCACATTTAGACTTTTCATTCTTACTTAGTTGAAAAAAATTTCTTTTCTTACCTGTATATTTTCATTGAGGCTGCTTCTTTAACCTTATAATTTCTAATTGAAAGCAACAGTAACAGTTCTGGTGTGCACAGATTTAAAATACCTGTTTACAAAGAAACAAATGCTTTAGTCTGAAATTTGAAATAAATTATCAAGGTCCTGTTTGCTTTTCAGAAATAAATATCTCCTTGTATTCCTTAGAGGAAATACTCAATGCAGAAAATGCAGGTAGCTGGCAGTGGACAACAGACCAAGTAGCTCCCAAAGGATTATATTTTAGATTTTTTAAAAGCTGCAATGGAATCTGATCAGCTTCCAAAACACCAAGCTGGTTTGGTTTCATCGAATTAGAGATTACCGAGTGTTCAAGTGTTCCAGACATCATCTGTGTGGGACGCGTGTGAAATGGTGCAGGCACTGTCCCCTCTGCACTGCCAGGATGCCTTGCTCCCTCCCTGAGCTGGGCCCAGGTCCCTGAGCACCCACGCCATCCTCATGGTAATTCACTCCCAGCTTCCTTTCTGAAATCACCAACTGGTTTTCTTCGAGAGGACACCCCAGCACAGCTGCTACAGTATTTTTCTCTATGCTCCACCAAACAGACACTGTGGATACTGCCCCTCCCCTGTTCTGTTCAGTCCTCCATGGACAAATTCTCAGGAATAGCCCTTGTGCCCTCGTGTGCCCTCACAGCAGAGTGGACACGTAATACACGCCTGGCATCATACAATAAGAGCACAACGTCAAGAGCTTTTTAGGCACTTTGAATGCAAAAGACGTATCAAACAGTAATTATGTCCCCAGGTCTTAAGGGAGCTTGCACAGAGAGCACTTGATCTGCTTCTGTTGAATAAATGAGGTCTGAGGACGGATCCCCGGAGCCAGCGCCGGCGGCACTCAGCAGCTCCTGGCTATGGAGAGTGGAGGAGTCAGAGAAAACTATCCCGGACGGAATGGCCTCTGAACCAGGGAGCAGCATGATTGCTAGGAAATGGAGCAATCATGGACTAATGCCCAGGCTGTTTTCAAGTGCTATCCAGGGTAGATAGTGTTAGTTTAACCCAGTGCTTACCCGTGCTGAGCATGGGGATGTAATTCAGCAGCACGGATCCCAAAGGACAACCCAGGAACAGCTTGTAAAGGATCAGAGATGTGACACATCTCCTAGAACCACGGCTTACACTAATTTAGGGCACATAAGCCATGAGCTTCTACTGTGCCCATGAAAGCAGTTACTCACTCTTCCAAGTGTGCACTAAAAACTAATTAGTGGCATGACGCATTTTAAACCAAAGGCGTCACTGATATTATGGAGGAGCACAGGACAGCTGTTTGTTTTGCAAGTTATAAACATGATTTGTCTCTTTTTCAGTTTGGTAAGGCCAAAAAAAAAACCCCAAACCCTCTAAAAATGCTCCCAAATTTGCCTGCTAAATTCAACTAATATTTCTAAGAAAGGATAATTCATGTTTTAGAGAAAATAAACTGGACTTTAGCAGGGCAAACCAGATTTTCTGTATGTACAAATACTATTTAAGATGGACAACTCAGGACCTTTTAGAAATGCAGAGTGAATAAGAACTCAGGTCATCCTGAAAGCAGCTATTGGGCTGCAAGGACTTTACATGGACAATTCCTTAAGAACCCATATGAAGGATGACTTTATTTGATCTTCTCATTACAAAAATATAATAAACCTAGGGGCGCTAATTGAATTTGCAGATGACAAAAGGTGAGAAATAGATGCCATATGGGAGAGAGCATTATCATGCAAGAAGCGTGATCTTCAGGATTGAAATTACAAAAATCAGACAGATTCTGCCAGTATTAAGTAGAATGCCAGTACCTGGGGACTTACATGAAGTTCCGCTGAAATCTAGGGGCTATGAATGACATATGATGTGTTCATGCTGTGGCCCAAGGTAGAAAAAGGCTTCTTGGTTACTTCTGATGCAGCTCTGGTCATCTTGCCCTGAGCAAGCAAGATACACCAATATAAAGCACGGCAATGAGGAGAAGGACTATAAGAGAAGTCAAGGAAAATAAAAATCTCCTTTCCAGAATAAGATTTCAGAGGAGCTGGTGTGGCAACCCAAGCAAGAGGATAGTTGAACAAGAGACAAAACGGCTTTTGGCATAGGTGTATTGGAAGGAAGCCTCAAGCAGAAATGCTGTTTGTGCTAATGAACAAAACTGGTGCAAGTGCAAATGGTACAGGCTGGCTTTGCATAAACAGAGGTTGCGAGTAATAGATTTCTAATCATTAAAGGAGTCACTTGCCAAAGCAGTTTATCTGTGAGTCAAGAAAGCAATTGTCCTCAAAGCAAATGTGAGCCATTTATCTCATAGTTGCACTAGAAAGTAAACAAAAGGATTTGATAATCCAGCAAGTCCTGTCCAATCTTATTTTCATTCTCCTGCCATGTTAATGCAGTGATGAGAAAGATGGTTTCATTTCAATGCCATAGAGTATTTGTGATACATAAATGTAAAGTTCATGTTCAAGGTTTTGGTCACAGAAGAGAAAATGTGAAACACCTCCAGGTAAAAGCTGGAGCTCTCTTATAGATACACTTGGATCGATACAAGGATATTTCACCCTAAACTGAACTGAACAGCAGCAACTTGTCGTCAGGACAAATTAAACAGTGACAAAGATCTTCCAGTTTGTGCATCAGCTGTATACATGTTTCTTTCTCACTCTACACTTACTAAAAGCTTAAAATAGCCCAACGTGAAACAGAAGCTGTCAGGTGGTTTATGCCCAAAATTCAAATCAACCTTGAAGTTTGTACAGAATGTCCTCCACATTTAAGCTCTATGTATTTTAAGTTCATAGCCTGCTTGTTGAGGGAGAACACCAATTGACAATAAACACTGCTTGTATTTTTTAGTCGACTACTGCAAGAGCTGCAGAGAGTACCTTGACTAACTGTAAAAACCAACCCTGACATCATCAGTGTAAACAGGAAAGCAAAGAGGAATTGCATGCATTTCTAAGCAGCATCTGACCCCACAAATTCTCTGCATGGGAAGAAACCCCAAGGGATGTCTGTGGCACAAAGATCTTGGATCAGTGCTGACAACACAAGCCCTGGGACTAGAAGGAGTTGTGGCCCACTGACGTGAGCCAATTCTGCACAAACCCAGACAGAATTATACACCTTTTCACAGTGCCACACTAATACAGAGTCACACTGGGTTAGGTGAGCTGATACTCAGAGGTACATCTGAAGATGTGGGGATTTTGAACCTGAGCCTCAGCTGGTGAGGGAAGTGTGCCTACGAAATTCAAGAAAAGGAAGTTCTGCACTTGGATTCACCTTCCATTGTTCCATTTGAAATGTGTAGTTCAAGTTAACATCCACGGATCTACTTGTCTGATTAGGAAAAAACAGTTACTTGAAATATGGCTCAATCACTGTCCACAATAGAGGGAGTAGAAATATCATTGATGAGTCGCCAGGCAAACCAGTCCCTTTTTCTACTGTAAATGTTTCTTAGGAAAGTTGTTAAATCAGACTTCCATTTTACCTTCTTTATGCTGAAAAAACAACTTTCTATACCTGCTTTGGGAGCTTTAGGAAGGTATGGCTTCAGTTAAGCTGCTAGTGAGAAGCAGGAACAAATTCCTGCTGTCCCTACAGCAAGGAGTCCTAGGTCAGGGCAGAGTCAGACTGCAAATAAAATTCCTAGCATAGTTTTTTTAATGTTGTGTTTAAAACAGCAATATTATTTCCTCTCTTGCTTCAAACTTGCTGAGGAAACAGTGAGAAAAAGAGAGAATGAAAAAAACCCCACCAACCTCCCAAAGTTTTAACAAGGGAAACCCATCCTTGACAGATAAATTTAGGGACAAACTAAATGAAGAACAGAGGCACCCAGAGTGGAACTTAGACTCATTTTCAGCAATTAAAGCTAAAGGAAAGAGCAGAAAATAAAAACAGAAGAAAAGAGCATTTTTCAAATGGAAATCTTTTTTTTATCACCCATATTCTGAGACAGATTAACAGACACTTGGTTTCTACTTCATTGCAAAGCTGAGTTAATCAGTTGTATGTAAGTCACCTTCAGCAATTCAGAGTGCACAGATCCAGGAGAGGGACACTTGTTCTCCCTCCTCTTGGAACTGTGCACTGTAAATAAGAAATGCAGATTCAGAGGGAAATCGTGACAGTGATTAAATGTGTAAGTTCTACACTTTGCAGTGGGGAGCTGGTGATGTAAATGGTGCTGGGAGCAACACTGGATTTCCTGTCCAAAAGGCTCAGTGCAGATGTCCATGTACGAAGTTAAACCAGAGCAGGTTCTGCACTGCCTGTTCACAGTGTAAGGTTGGGAACATTCACTGAACAAGCCAGCATCAAGAATAACAAGGAAAAGGAAACATTAACATTCCTAATAATCCAATTTACAACTATTTTAAAGCCATTTTCTGTTAACAGAGAAGTCTAAAGGGCCTTTAATGTAAACAAGGCCCTGTATCTCAGACGTTATTTCAGCTCATGCAACTGTACAATAATAAATACTTAATTACCTCTAGCGTTGTTTTGGGGCCTAATTAATAATGTGAGTAAAGTGCTCTGAGATCCCTTGGATGAACGATAGCACAGAGGAGCAAAGTACAAAATAGATTGTGTGAAACATAATGTTTTAGAAACCAAACTAAAGCCAAGCCAAGGATACCAAACAGTAAGACTTCCTTGCCAGTTTTCATATCCTGTTTCCTTCTGTGTTCCCCTGTGAGCTCAGACTCCCACGTTGGCCCAGCTGGCCATTGCCCCTCAGAGGGCAGGGCAGCAGAGCGCTGTGCGGGGAGTTCACCCTCCAGCATTGCGCGGGGCGTTGGCGCTGGGGCTCTGCGTGCTCTCCCAAAGCCGTGCGCCCAGTCTGCCAGAGACAGAGCCCAGAGCCCTGGGCTGACACCTGCCTTGGCACTCCTGTGCACGCAGAGGAGGGATGTGTTCTCTCTCTCCACTGGAATCTGTTGGAGGGGAAGTGCCCTCGCTAACGTCTAGCTAGCGCAGAAAGTCTCCCTTTCATATCCAAGTATGGTTTGCTTCCCCATCCTGCAGTTCCTTTGCTGCTGTTCTCACAATTTGAATAAGTAACTATTTTTATGACCTCTTTTCTCCTAAGTGTAGCAACCTTAAGGTATTTTCCAAACATTCTTAAAATTAAAAGATAATTTAATTTTAAGAAACAAACTATTTTAAGAAAGAAACTATATCACAGTTACATAGGAAAACAGACAATTCTGGATCACTTAGGCCAGGATGGTTATCTATCTAGAAATCCACCCATCAAAAAATTACGGCTCCATGGAAGACTGAATAATAAATTAAAAAAACAATAACAATCCCCAAAACAAAACCCCAAAAAACAAAGAAGAACCCCACCAAACAAAAAACCCAGAACCAACAAACCCCCCCCCTTTTCTTTTGCATTTTAATAAATGTACCTATGTTATAGTGTTATGTGTATAAAACCAGTCCCAGTTATAAATGATCCCTATCAGCTCCTGTTACAAAGTGCATGCCTGTGATTTAGCAGAGGTGAAGGGAACAGGGAGTACCAGGCAAGAGACTGTGCAGAGAGGTTTTACATCACACTGCCAAGGTCAGCCCCGCCGGGTGCTGTTCTGGCAGCGCTGATGCCATGTCTACATGGGGAAAGATAAGCAGGAAAACAAACCAGAATTAATTAAACAGTGTCATTTTAAAGTATCTTCAATATAGCCTGGAGTTCACGTGGATACTGTAATTCAGAAATAAAGCTTTCATTTAAGTAAAGTGAAATTAAATTTCCTTTGAGATAATTTGTTTCTGTTGAGATGATCATAGAAAGGGATGCTTAAAATAAATGAATGAATTTTGCGGTAAATTGATATGGCTTAATTTTGTTTATGTGCCCCTCTCTAGACACGGTTTTAACTTACACACCTATAGTAAACTTGTAGAAGAAAACATATTTTAAAATATTTCTGTGTATTTCTTTACCTTTGAACAGCAGCAGGAAAAGATAGAAGTACAGTCATGTTCAATGACCATTCAGGAGGCCAGATTTTTAACAGAGAACTGTAATTTTGTAGGTGAAATTCTCTGTTGCCAGTTGTATTAAAATAAACCAACATTTTGACTCTTCAACTAAGTGTGGCTTTAACTAACCATAAAAAAACCACAGCTGCCCAGACAGTAAAACCTGAGTCATGGAAACAGGCAGCTTGTGAGTCCCCTCTGTGTATCAGAATAACTGCAGCACTTCTGCTAAACAAGATGCTGTTTTGTGAGAATGGACAGAACTCTCCAGCCATCAACACTGCACATCACAGGATAAGGTTGTGTTAAAGGTTTCACGCTGGGTTGCTGCTTAAATTTTATGGGCTTGGCCTCTTAATGGCTTTGTGACCGTTTTTGTAAGGCAAATCTGCTTTCTTGCCAGTAAGTATTTATTTGTGGTGGTATAAAATAAGGCAGGAGAAGGGAAGGGTGAAGGGTGAGAAGGGTGGAGGAGTGGGACCTGCAGGGGGCAGAGCCCCTGGCACTCCCAGGAACCCCCTTGGAGGCAAAGGCTGCTGCCAGACTGATGATGCCACCCACGTAAGACCAAGTTTAGCCAGACACACCTTCTGGAAGCTGACACATTACAGAGAAACTTTTTAGAGCCATTCCCCAGTTTTGAAGAAACTGTTTCACAATGCAGAGTGATGTGGGATACTTTAAGAAGCAATGATGTTAGCCTTAAAAGATGAAGCATTCTTGGTTTTTCTTCTAGGCTTTTCTCTTGCCAGCAGTCTGATCCCATGCTTAGTGAGGCTCACTGAACAGTTTATATGTTCATGGTGCAGGATCCTTTATAAAGAAAAATTCTTGTGTTCTCATTTACGTTCATTTGAATGAGAAATAAATATATCCTGAAGTTAATGCAGAACTCTGGACAAGTGTGTGGAACATAATTTCTTTTATTTTCTTAATACAAAAATGCTTAAGACATGTGCTGCTAGGGGACTGAATCTTAATGTAATATACTGTGTATCGGCTAGACAACCGGAGTAAAATGGAAGGAAAGGAACAACGAGAATGATCCTTGTGGAAGCAAGGTCATTATGCATGATCAATGTCCATTTGGATAACTCACAGATGCCCCAGTGCTCGTATGAATTCATCTGAGTGGTTTAAAAGACAGTTAAAAATCGATACCTGAACACTCTGTTAAGTGCTTAAGTGGATGTAAGGAGTGTGCACACTGTTCTCGAGCATTTGACACGGTAAACAGGCAAAAGATTGCTGCAGTAATGTCACCAGGAAGTGCTGGACAGTAATTTCACGTAGGCTTTCTTTTGGTTATTGAGTGGAAATGATTAAACCTGTAAAATCTGAAATCAAGAAATGGCACAGGACTACATCTCCTGCTACAGAGGGTGTTAAATTATTGAGCAGTGGAGTTGTCAGGGAGGTTTTGTGTTAACTGCAAGGGAGCCATGCTATTATTATTTTGTGGAAGATTTTGAGTAAAACTGCTCTGTGTATTTATTTACCTTAGGCTATTTCTGTCACTTACCACAACTGCAGTGGCATGAATTTTCTTTTCATCAGACAAAAAAAGCAAACTCACAACATGGCAATTTTTGGGAAGCTTAACCAAAGAGAAGCTTTTCTTGTCACATTTCCAGGTCTTTCCATAGCAGTATCTGTATAGTAGATGACAACAGCATGTGCTGCATGATACAAACAAAAGTACATACAATAGGAGTTGTATTGCTGAAAATTTTCGGTGGAAAGCCCTTTCTATTCAGGCTGTGGCAGAGAAGCTGTTTGCATTTTCAGCTTCACAGAGGTAGAACTGTGATATCTGTAGAGACAGAGCTTAAATTTATAGTGTGGATCATTACTCGTAACATACCTCTTAGGCACCATTGATTCTTGTTGCAGCAAGACTCTGTTTAATTATATTTGTTAGACTGTAAATGGTAAACAAATTGAAATGGAATCCCCAAATTATTTCTTTTGGTAATAGAAAAATAAATGTTTGCCAGTCAGTGCACAGGCTCTTGAGTTTAGCTTGGCTGCATTACTCCTTGAAGAAGTGTAAGTCAAATGATGAAGAATAATTTTCTCTTGCAGTTGTAATTCAGATATGAATGTGCCTGGATGTGGATGAAGGCAAGGCTTTCACTGCCCATCACCAGCCCTGCACAGTGAAATTGTTGTGGTATTTCAGGTGCTGCTGGTGAAGGGGTTTGGAGTTCAGGTTCTAGTGAGTGTTGTGGTGGCTAAGAGATGTAGGCGCTTCTAAGACACAGACAAAGGAGAAAAAACTAAAAATCCCAAACCTTATACTCCCAGAAAAACTCACAGCTGTAGCATTATAAACATTTTAAAAAAATAAATTCAACATCATCTTCTTAGGAGGACTGTTTCATTCCACATAAACAAAAATGAAGTCTCATCTGTCATACAAAGAGGACACCAAAAGGAGCTGATTCCATGCAGCGTTAACTGAGGGGGCTTGAGGATTCTGTGGGCATTAAGCACATGAAAGTGAACTTGTGCAAGCAATTACTATACAAAAATTAATTAACAAACAAATGCAAAAGATTCCCAAAGGCACAGAAGGGCTGTCAGCACTGGGTTGTATATCATGAGAACTTCCATATTTCAGTATGAAGCTGCATCATATTTCATTCCTCCATTTTTTGTAAGCTATTGTAGATGGTCCCTAGAGGTGTCAAGCAGAGCTCCACACCCCTGCCAGCTTCCATGTATATAGTATGTCCCTTCTGCCACATGATTAATGTTCTAATTCCTAAAAGTAAATCCATTTCTCTACTTCAAATTCTATAGCAGGAGATAATATTTTAAAGAATGACAGTCTTAGTTGTTTGCAGTTAATAAATGCATTGCTCTTTATTTTTAAGGAAGGACTGAAATTTAATAATGGTGCATAGTGGGAACTGAGAGATTTATTTACTTTGTTAGAAATGATTTATGAAAGTCTTGTTATGGAGGAGAAACTGACTGCGGCTGAAGGTGAATTATTGTTCACAGTTTAACTACATAACATTTTAAGCACATGTTAAAATATAAATGACAGCTTTAAGGTTCTGATGGAAGGAAACATAGTTGAGGTTGTCAAATCAGCTGGGAACATGTCAGTATTTTAAGTCTCTCCTGAAGCTCAGACTAAAGCAAAACTTCTCTTTAGCACTTATTCAATGACTGTTCTTCCTATTCTCCATCTGTTATAACATGGAAAACTTCTAAGTTTCTAACCAGGACTTTAGGACAGATATATTTAGACTAAACATTTCAAAAGAATTCCAGATCCATGGTCACTGGAGCAAGCCAGCACTTGGGGACTGCTGAAATTCAGACTTGAGGAGGTTATTTCTGGGGCTAGCTGCCATATGCCTCAAGGAGTAAAGACAGTTCTGTTACTATTTCTTATTAATTGAAGACTGAAACAGGAGAAAGTCATAAAACTGGAATGTAAACAAACAGAGCACAATGTAAAGGTAGCAGGTATCTGAGAACACCCCAAGCACCAGCAGTTCCCAAGCCTGGCAAGCTGTACCTCTGGGAAGTGAGCACTGGGGTTGCCTGTGAGGTGAGGTGACAAAAAAGAATCTCCAAAAGCTGAGCAGATCACAGTGGGATGGCTGTGGGCTGTTATGCAACAGGAGAAGAGAAAAAAGGAGAAGAAGAGAGAGAAGAGAAGAGAAGAGAAGAGAAGAGAAGAGAAGAGAAGAGAAGAGAAGAGAAGAGAAGAGAAGTGCAATGCAGACACTGCTGAGCAAGGCATTAATCTGGGAATTTACAGTCCCAGGGATTTCACTTGTTTCCTGGCATTTGCTGATAGAACTTCATATTGCTTCCCGATTAATTAAGGTCTTAAATAATTAATTAACTTTCCATGTAATTATTATTACCTTGTACTAGAAGCTCATCTATGCTTTTGAGTGAGAACAGATATGGCAGAAAGTCCAGCAATCTTCATTCTTGCCCTTTGCAGCTGCAGACAGCAGTGCTCATCCTGCTGATGAGCACACGGCGGTCACGGCTGTGGAGCAGCTTGGTGCCATCCATTATCACTCTTGGAAGAAATGCTCCCACCTGCCTTTTCCTTCCTTTCAATGGCAAATGAGAACTTGTTGCAACACCGTGTTTCCTAGCAATGTGCCAGGTAAAGCAAGGCTCCACACACCATATGAGCCTTTGCTTCTGCTCTTTAACTTATAGGGGTTGTTTTCAGGTGCTGAAGATCAGCAGAAAGGCAGAGAGGTGAGCAAAGCTGTTGCCATTATTGTTCAATGACTTGGAAAGGACAGCAGAGGGAGTTTTGTCATCTTAAAGTGTACTTGTGCTATCTGTCCTGCTGATAGGTGTTTTAGATTAGCTGCTTGTAAGGGTGAAGAAATTGTTAACTGAACATTTTTTCAAGGAATATAAGTATTAAGAGATGTAGATGCTGGAATACAGAAAGAAAAAAAGATACAGATGAGCCTCTGTAATGTATGTGAAGTTTGCAAGTCAAGAGCACAGATTGTGTTTTGAATAATGCATTTTGTATAGGAAGTGCTCTAAATAACTCAGCAGAGAACACAGTGTATAATTAAGACAAATAAGCAATTTTAACAATTAAACTATGGTCTACCTAAGGATGAGAGTCTTTATTTACGGCTGATATTGAACCCTGGTAATATTTCTGAAACAACAGAAGAAACCTATTTCCTTTAGTGCATGTAAGAAGTAGATCAGCCTTGGTTATGAAATAAACAATAGGCCAAAATAGTCTAACCTAGATAAATACAATGTGTTCACATCCAAGGATTCTTCTGTGTGAGTGGCCTAATTGCATTTTATGAATCCCAGGGAACTCAAACGGGAGCTGCACTTAGCCTCTTTGAAAGTTGTATCATTTTTATTTAGGGTGCCTTAGATGATATTTCTACACTGTGAAGAGAGCTGCAGGATTGGCATCTGGAGTGAGTTGGGCTGGGCCAACCAATAGCGACAGAGCTGGGACAGGACTTCAGAAAGACACTATTTCTGTCCTCTTGTGACTGCAAAGGTGTGATTTGGAAATCAAAGATATCTGCTACTTTTATTGCTAAATATAGGCCCAGCAGAAAGGAAAGCTGAGAGAGAGCTTTCAGGTATTTATTAACTTAAGTGATAATCAGAAGGGGTAAACATGCTATGGCAGAGTTTAGCCAAAGTAAAAGGGACAGAACTGCAAGGCAGAACCCAGGAATTCCTAATGAGACAGAGAGAGTGGGGGTCTGTCTCTTATAACTTAAATGGAGAAGGAACAGTGCTGAAGACAAGTTAGGAAGAAAGCCTGAGATATTTTATCAGTCTAAAAGTAAGTATATACTGAGGCATTGGTTTAAAAAACATAACTTGATATTTAACTGTCATGTAACTATCATATGGCTGCACATAGCTGGACACACGAATACCACACACTTCTGCTATTGACATGTCTTTAAATAGAGAAGATGGAGCACTGAGGAATTCATATAAAACCTAAAATCATGAAATTAAATAATGAACTCTCACTTTTCAAAGTATATTCTTTATAATTTGCTGGACTTCTTCCCTTTCCTATTTTGTTTTCTTGTCAAAACTAACTCAGTTTTGGAGATCTTTGGATTTTGATGCAAAAATCTTGTAAAGAAAAAAAATTCCAACCAAATTCATAACCAGGATTACAGGAAGATAGATTGAATTCACCAAATACTGAGATTTAGAGAGATCTACAGTTTCAGAAAATATAAACTATTACATGCCCAAACTACTTTTCACAGTTTACACAGTGGCAAAAACTAGAAATAAACTAGTGAAAATAAACTAGTTGGAAATGCTTGAGGACACCTGCACTGGGACTCTTCCTGAGCTATAATTATTGCTTTGAGATTGATGAACTTGAACTAGAGTCCCAGATGTAGGAGTCCTTATTGTCTTATTGATCTTTTGTCCTATTCTGCCAATCCAGAATAGAAAATCAATGTAACCAAAAGGAGAAAGATTACTTCTGCTGAGAAATTATTGCTTCTTTCTTCCTGTGGCTGGGGAGGAGTATAGTGGAAGAAGAAAAGGCATATCCACACTGTCCCTGTGGCCTATGGATTACAGACTGCCTCTCAGAGGATGGTGACAGAAACGTCAAGTTATAATTACTGTCGGGTTGCCAAGACGCTGAAGGGCTGCACTGGCAGTAGCAAACGTCTGTTTGCATGGTCCTGAATTTCAGTGGAATTAAGAAAATAATATTCTCAATATCACTAGGGGGCTAAGTCCCTCTTTCATTCAGATCCCTGTTTTAGAGAGTATTTTTATAAATATTCACTATTCATATAGATATATTCATATCTACCTTACTAAAATAAGGCTCTCCGATAAAGAGGAGTACAGCTGTCTTTTGTACAGCAAATATTTTATCACAGAATTCATTGAATGGTTTGGGCTGAGACCCTCTAAGTTGCCGGTGCCCTGCTGTGGGGGATCTTTCATTCTTGGTGGAGGGACACTGGTGAAATACAAAAAATGTATTCCAGTGGAATTTACTTAAACAACTCCTTGAATGGAGGATGTAAATCCTTTTAGCCAGCTCACAATTTAAGAGACTTCAAAAGATAGTCTTTGAAGTTCAGAAAAGACCTTTGAAGTGGCTGCATATGCAAAAAAGAAATTAGTGTATAGCACAAAGTACCAAACTTCATTAAGTGCTTTTGTCAATTAGAAAATACAGCAGATTTTGCATAGCAAAAGAAGAAAATTAGGGCATCCTGTTAACAAATGCTTTGGCTATGTCCTGACAGAGGCTCTGAGGTTACCTCATGGCTACAAAGTACCAGGTAGCCCCGTGGGGCTACGCAGGCTGCACACACCTCTTCCCTTTGGAGAGGACCGGAGCTCTCGGCCAAGGATAACAATTTGTGTTCTCTGCGTGGGATGTGCTCCTGCCCAAGGGACAGAGCTGCGGCTTCCGAGCCCTGCGTGGTTCCCTTTGCTGCGTTTGCTTAGATCAGGGCAGCATCTGCAGCGTCTGACACAAACACTTGGAGCCATGAACTGTATCTGTGGTCATGCTCTGATAAATCTGGAAACCTGAGCTGATTTCACTTTTGTTAACTCCCTCTTAAGGCAGGAGATGCACTTGGAGGTGCATTATGTTTTGCATTTCATCAAGCACATCTTTTCTCTCTTTTGTAAATAAACACCAATAGGCTGAAAAGGCCACTTATCCTTCAGGTTCCAATGCATGGATTGGTGAAGGAGAGCTGGCTGCATCTGAGGTGGAAACTGTCCCCTGCCACGTACAGATACAGAGATAGCAGGGGTGGATCTCTCAAGGAGCAATTGTAGGGACAGCTACTGGGATAAGTCTGCACAAACGTCTTCCATCTGCTCATCCTGGTCAGCAAAGTCACTGTCATCGCTCAGGACGTGAGGGACATCAACTGCCTGACAGGGGCTTGGTGAAAGCTCAAACCCCAGTAAATCCTCCTGCAGTGAGCTTTATGTCCCTTGCAGAGGGCACCTGGCAGTCCTTGCTCTTCTCGCTCCTTCATTCGTAATAACGCAGGGGGAGAGGCAGAACAACCTTCCCTTAGGAAACCTTTAAAACAGAACCCAATTTACATCAACACTTCATCTATAACTCATTGGTAGCTATGAATACACAAGTAGCTGGTGAATATGTTATGTTGAACTGGGAAACTTTCCCAACCTGGTGTTTCTGTCTGCTTGACCAAAGCACTGACGTTTCTTGTTTGTGCTGCTTTGGTCTGCTGGTTTTACAGCTTCGAATCCTTTCTCTCTTAAGATGGAGTAATTAAAAAAGGCACATGTTTTGATGAAATTGCTTCTATCAAAAAAGAAAGATCAGAATGTTGTTATTGTTGATGTCTACATTGTATTCCTGTAGCACCTACGTAATCATGGTCAGGGGCTGTCACAGGGAATATCACCCAGGCATAAGAAAGAGGCAACAGATGGATTCAGGAAATAAATGGAGAGTCAAATGCCAGAGTGAGACAATATTTGGTAAAAAGAAAAGGAGAGGTCAAAGCATACCAGCTGCATAATTACTCAAAATTTTCTGTCATCATATGGGAAAATGGCTTTAGGAAGGGATATGAAGGCAGGCAACAATTAGCTCTGTGAACGCTGAGAGCAGGCTTGTGTTAAGCATGAAGATCTGTGTTTGAAAACCTAGCAGATGAGTTATCAGGCTGATGTCACTGGAACAGCAGAGGTTGGGAGCGGATGTATTAAGAACATCAGTGCTGACAGGTGAGACAAGGATACAGCATAAAAATTATGTGATACATGATGGAACATTTTAAGGTTTTCCCACGTGGGATCCCTTGATAAATAAAGAAAAAATTGTGAAACATCAGTTTTGAAAGGGAGAAAACAACAACATAGATAGGAATAACACCTTGTTCTAGCACTGAAATAGGGAAAATGGCCCTGATAAAATGAATACAGATACTCCAAATGAATTTCTTGCCCAGATAAGAATATCTTTAGAGGGTAGCCAACGTCTATGGAACACTTGTTTTGTCTGTCATAATACTTTAGGCTACAGCTAAGAATAGAATTGGCAGCTTGAAAGGAAACAATAAAACAAATGGTGTACTTTTATGGTATTTTAGTCCAGACAGAGCAAAAGGCTTTAGTCCAGACAAGAGCAAAAATACTCACACAATAAAAAATGATGCCAACAATTTCAAACTGATAGCTCAGATTAGTCCCTGCAGATTTGAGTCCATGACAGAATCAGAACTTGGAAAGGTCAGATACAGAGGTCTAAAAATCTGAAGCTGGAAACTGAGATGGCAGAGGGTCCTCTCATTGCACATCTTCATCTCTGCTAGTTAGAGATGAAACCTAAAACTCATGAAAGCATCAAGCTATGAGGTTGTGCAACAGCCAGCAAAGACTTTTAGGCCATTGCCTACCACGTAAGCCTTAACACCACCCACAATTAAACACTGTTTTATAAAGCTAAATAAAGATCAGATTAAGAAGATATTGGAAAGTAAAAAAAAAAAAAAGGTATCAATTTTTTAATTTTTTAATCTTTCAATATTTTACATCTAGAAGGAATGCAAAGAATGCACATGTAACTTTGGACAGTATAGTTTCATAGATAATTTTGTAGAAAATTGGAGGCTATTCTGCCCAATGAAAAAGAAATTTGGCTATGACTTAGAAATTTTGACTCACAGGGCAGGAGTTTCAGTTAATGTAAACAGTTTCAGCTTTGGTGACTTCATACATCCTATGCCAATGGAGCAAAAAGGAGTTACACTTGCTGAAGATCTCACCTGCACTGTTCCAAACTGTATGGAGGAGTCAGAAGTGTAAATGCTCAGCATTTAAATTTGCCCATTGGCAACAAATGGATATTTAGATCTTTCCAGGCGCTTGGATCACAGAGAACATCATTTGAAGGACATGGATGATATGTTTTCAGTAATTGCCATCTAATTTCAATCTGTCTCTCTCCATTTAGTTCTTTTTTATTGCTTCCTCCTCCTCCTGTCAATCCCACCCTCAGCCTCAGGGACCTTTATATTTCTCTCCTTGGCTGGCCCCCTTTAATAAGGCCATGCCTTGTTATTTTATTACTCCCTAAGTGGTCCCCTGTGTTTGGGAGCATTTGCTCTGCAAATCTGACTTCATCTTTCAAAGCTGAAATATGGAAGTCTTTGGGCAGGATTTGTTCTGAAGGAGGTTAAGAGGCGCAGTTGGACTGACCATCAGCTGACTGAAAAGCAGCCACTGCTGATGTCACCCAGTGGCAACCAGAAAGGATTTTTTGTGCAAAAATCTCCCATTTTCATCCTGTGGATTTTTATAAGCTTTTGCTTGTAGATGTCTCGATTCTTGAGATATATCAGGTTTAGCTGTTAGTATTGGTCAACATTTGGAATATTATAAGAAGTTAGAGTCAAGTCCTACTTTCATTTAAGTTATAGCAGATATATCACTTTAATAATGGCAATATCAGACTCTGACATATTTTTTTGGTCAACCTGTATGCACTTTTTTATAAATGTACACAATGCATAACAGTTTCACTGAAATTGCTTTATGTTTTATGCAGTCAAATTACTATCTCTGCTCAGTGTCTCCAATTTTCAAATCAGCTATGTCTACTTTTTGACTTTCTAAACTTGCTGAATCATTGCAATGCCTGAGTCACGCTTACCATTATTGTATTATATTGTCAGATGTGAGTAAAGTAATACCATTTATCATAAACATAGATTTCTAAATCCATTGCATACAAGCAATTATTTTGTGTTCTCAGTAATATTACTTTAGGCAAGAAAGTCGCAAAAAGATTTCCTGATTCTTACAAAACAGTGTAAACTCAAGCCAAATAATTGATACATTTGAAGGCACTAATCCCCCATTTATCTTTCCACATCTCACACAGGAGCATTTGAGATCCCATGTGCCTTATGAGGAAGTGAGGATGTGACTTTGTATCCTGGGCACACCTTTTCCACCTCTTACAGACCTATGTTTGTTAAGGGTCACCTTTTATCCTAAAGGTGACTGCTGAATGTAGTGAGGGAAGGGAGTGTGACTTCTCTAAAAAACCCCAAAATTGATGAGATTATTTTACCCAATTGTCATACCTAAAATCTGGCATTTGTTTTTGACAGGACAGAAAAAAACAGTCCTTTGGAGAGGAAAGGGAAACATAAAAAATACTTACTATGCACTGGATGGTTCCCATGTCTTTAGTTCCTTCCTGTTCAACTTTGGTTTCAATCCCTTATTCCTTTTTGGAATTTTGTCTATTCAGACTGATATACATATCTGGTGTAAATCAAGCTAGTTCTCTAATTCACATTAGGGTCATAACAACTCTTGTAGAATTTAAAATTTCCACTGAAGAAATATATTCATCCATTTCTAAGAAAGAGACACAGGAAAAACTGCATCCTGAGGGAAGTCCAGTATGGGAGAGAGATATTACTATGTTTTAGGAGGAACTCTGGCTTATGTCAAATATCCCCGCCCCATTTGTATTACTCAGCCCTATTTCCCCAGCCATCAGCGCTGTTGGTGTGTACAGTCTGTGCCAAAGCCTCTGCCACAGCCCTGCAGTGCCAGCCTTGCAGGGGGCACTGCCCAGACCTCACCCTCAGGCTTCTCCCTCCCCACTGCCCCTCTCAGCCTTCAGCAGTCTGCTGCAGCTCTCAGGCATTACGTACGACACGAGAGGGGTGAAAAGAACCTGTGTGATGAGATTCCTCAGGAACAAGAGAAAAAAAGAATTTGCTTTCCTCCCAGCAGTCCGATAGGTTAAACTCAGGTTTGTGGGGCAGCGCTGCGCTGAATGAGTTAAAAGTTGCCTTCCTGCACCCCCAGAGTCTCTGCTATTGAATTAGCAGATGTATTTACACACCCTCACCTGAAAGGCTGAATGAATTGTTAGCAGTAGGAAAACACAGAAGACACAACGTGTTTGTGTGATTAAATATCTTATAATACATTCAATGAGCTAACTAGATAAAGGGTTCTTCTTCATTTCTGCATGCTTGGTTTTTCAACCTTAATCATTTTATAATATCTTTGCCTGTAGCCTTTTCTGAAGCAAAAAAAAAATGTGCTATTGAGAGATAATTTTCAAAGTGAGGATGGTATTATAAACATTGTAAGGTAAGCTTATGGGACTGTGTCCTCTCTATACTTGCTGGTCACAGTCAGTGTGGCCCTATTATGCCTAAACCAGGTTGATATTTGTGCTATTCCTAAATTGTTCTTGCCTTTCCACCAATCGACAACCAATTATTATGAACCAGGAGAATGTTTTCAGCCTCATGCTTCTAAGAAGTATTTCCAAGAAAGACATTTAGTCACAGCCCTGTGAGCAGCCCCGAGTGATGGTTGTAGCAGAAATCCTGAGCAAGCTTCTCAGACTTTGACTAATTGCTGACTGCTGACTGCTCACTTTGTGAAGCCAGAGCTGAGCTACAAACACACACAGCTCTGCAGGGATATGAATCAGAGCAGGAACAATTAGTAAAAAAAAAAAAAAAATCAGAAGCGGTTAAAAATAAAACACGTGATATTTTTTGAACTTAATTGTCCAAAATTATGCATCTTCAATCTTTGGCCTGTATTTAGTCACTGGTGGAATGAAATATGCATCAATTTTCTTTGTGATAATAGGCACTTGAGTCTGGAGTCTCGATTTGCATGTGTTAGTTCAGGTTTGTGTGTAGAAAATAGAAAATGTCGTGTGAACACTTGGGGTACAGACTGTGACTTTTAGCTACCATTACAATTATGAATTCCTGAAGTTGAACATAAGATGGGATAAAGAGCACAAAAATAAACACCAAAATATCCGTGAAAAAAATTTCATCTCTATTGGAAAAGAGAGAGGATAAGGACACAAGGAATCCATGTGACATCTCACTACCTGATCACACAGAAAACAGAACACCTCATCAACTGAAACAAAGTGTTTAAAATGGCAGCAGAGCACTTCGCTGCTACACAGAAACCCAATTTATATTAACAAGGCCCCAGCAGACATTTGTTGTCTGTAGTTCAGGGAAACCCTTTCAGGTGAAGTGAAGCTGCCCCAGGGCAGGGCAGAGGACTGGGCTGGAGGAGTGACCCACAGCAAGGACCCAGGTGATCCCTTGGGCTGCAGCCAGGGCTCCTGGAGAGCTGGGCTGGGAACATCTGGGAGAGCTGGGCTGGGAGCACCTGGGAGATCTGTGCTGGGAACACCTGGGAATGCTGGGAACATCTGGGTGAGCTGGGCTGGGAACATGTGTGGGAACACTGGGGTCAGGAGGCAGGGAGGCAGCAGCAGGCAGCCCCAGTGCCCAGCCCTCTGGGCAGGCTGTCACAAGTGGGGCAGAGCAGTGGCTTTGTCCTTGGCTCAGTGCTTGGCAGCCCCCAACGAGGGGCTCCCACCCAATGTGCCAAACACTCTGCACTGTGGCAAACAAACCTGCTATGCCCAGAAAAAAAAAGAAAAAAAAGAAAAAAAAAAGAAAACAAACCAGAAATCTTGAAAGCTGCAAAATATGAAAGCATTATTTCAGACATGAACATTAATCCCTCAAGGAATTTTCCTACTTCATCCTCCTTTCCCCTACTTTTCCTCAAACTTTCAGATGCTTTATGAAAAGGATGAAAAAAAATCTTAAAAGTTCTATTTTGGTCTGAAAACTCCTTTCTTTCTCACTGCCCCAGGATATATTTGATTCCAATAAACTACATGAAAAATCTATTTGGGATTTTCTGATATTCTCTCTGTCCTGACCTATTATTGTATCCTCTTTCAACACTTTGTGAGGACAGCAATGTAATAAGTGGATATTTGGAGACTCCCTGCATACATGGAGCTCAGATGCAGCTGCTAACCAGCAAAAATCAGGTTGTTGCTTCCAGTGAGGGATGAAGGTTTCTTGAGTTTTGTTTTTTAGTTACATAAGGAGTATTCATACAAGGATAAAAATTGTTTAACAAACATCAAGGCTTCAAGATCTATAGACCGAGATCTTGTCTGACTAGGGGACAGAACAGAGGCAGTCGGAAATTCTCAACTTTTTAAACTGGAGGTTGGCAAATAAACCCACTACTTGGATTCTCATCCCAAGGCTTGCCCTAGGCTCTTGTCAGGGAATCTTGTTGTTAATTCTTTGGGGTTTTTTCCTCACACTATTAATCCCACAGGGCCTCTTCCCAGCTGAAGGTCAGGAGTTAGTTTTGTTATTTTCTAAAAGTGTTTGTCCTCAAACAAATACTCCTTGCCACCCTCTCCAGTTATCATGAATAAAGATAAATGAAGCTGGCATGAGAGTGTAAGGAAGGACAAAAGTAATAAATAATAGAGCAGAAAATAAATATATTTAAGCACTGCAGTATGCATTGGTTGGAGAGGATTTATAGCATTTTCTTAAAAGATATGCATCTTTCCGAAAATAGCTGGGTGACTGCTGTCATCTGATTTTTCTAAAAATTTCCAAATTAAGAAATACACGTTTTGTGTTACTTGATACAAAAAAATTTAAAATTTTCATTTAAAAATGTTTGTTTATTGAAATTGGCTTTTCTAGCTTATTCTTTTCTTTGAAGTTTTCATAATATAAAAAAAAAGAAAAAAAGTGAAAACCAGATATTTATTCTCCAAACATCAATATTTGGAATGAAAGTGCTTTGTATACAGATAAAACTGTTTTGCTGCATTTACTCCCAGCTAAGTGCAGGTCTGTCTGTGGCTCCTGCACTTCATTTCTCAGTGGCAGAGTTCTGCTGAAGGTCCATCCAAATTTCTCTATAGGAAATTCCCTGACCATGCTGGAGCACTAGAGGAATTCTATGTATAAAAGTTTTAAAATTCACATTTTGGTATGGTTCTGTTTTCTAGTTTAAGATTTTTTTTTTTAAGATCTATTCAAAGTCTTTGTAAGGCTAAATATTAAGCAATTGTCATTAACATCTCGATTATTGCAGATCAGCTCGTTCAGTTCTTGTCATACATATATTTATGTATAATATGTATTACATAAAAATGTATACACACCTATTCATACAAATCCTTTCTAGAAGTACTTCTGGGGAAATAACAGATTTCTTTAGATTTTAACCCCTTTCCATTTCCTTTGCATTTTCATAGGCATTTAAAATGTTCCATTTTTTAAAAGCCCTCTTTGAACTCACACAAGGGGATTAGCTCTTTAAATTGAAATCACACATTAGGTGCATGTGAATTAATTAGCAATGAAGGGAGTACCTTTCAAAGGGAATTAATTCCTTTCGACAGAAATCAAGCTCCTTTAGACCAGGTTGGGTTTTTTTTTTACTTCTTTATATAATTTTCCTCTTTTTTAGCTCTTGCAAGTACTCCTTCCCTAGTCAGCACACCCCAGAGGGCCAAGAAAGTCCTTTGCAGAGAGACTTGATATTTTATTACACTGCATCAAGCCAAGCTCCTACTTGCAGAGGTGTTTCACATCTCCATATAAGAGTCCCTCAATGTGAAAACATGGCTATATACATGTACACAGATTTTAGCCTATATTTTTAAGAAAACTTTGTGGCTTAATGCACTTTGAAAACCCTCTTATTTCTGGAACTTGCAATAAAGATTAATGGGTTCAGTTAAAAACTCAATTATTTCATTATAAGCGTTCAATTCTCAGTATATTATCACTTGGAAAGTGAAGTATTTCAGGTAAAGGGAGTCGCAGAATGTGCAGGCACCAACCGCTGAGAATTTAATTATTAACAGGCTTACTTGCATGATTCAAAAACCTTTTTCCTTTCCCTCCAAACACCAAGTCTGGCTTCCATCGAGAACAGAGCCCTAAGTCTATGTCCCACTGCATTCCTGTCTCCCTCAACTGCCCACAGAGATTCACGGAGCAGAGTGAAGGGGCTTTGCCTTCCATCTGCTTTCTAATCCATTCCACACTTCTGATTTCACTGTGGAGACCTGGAGGAAAGCAGTTTATCTCGACAGTGACATAATAGTCTATCCAGACTAGTCATAATAGCTCGTACTAATTTACATTAAAATGCACATATGTATTTTAAATTACTTTTGACTAATCTCTCATGTCCTCAAATATTATTCTTATTTTTATTATTCATTTAGATATAAAACATTAATGGACTTTTATTCACAAAGTGGTTGTACTCAGAGCATCTCTTCTCAGGTAAGGCATGACAGTAAGAAAAAATGTTACTTCTAATTTACTGAGCCTGAGGGGGTTTACAGGTCAAAGCAAGCACTTTTAAACTCAATTAGAGACAGAGGTTTTAGGATCCCTGATTGCTGCTAAGCTATAAACTCAGGAAAAGACTGACTTTACTGCCACCATTCCTGTGTAGCTGCTTCTCTAAGCTCACTCTGGGTCCCCTGCTCTCTGTTGAGCAGGACATTGGGGAGCTCACCCCAGTATTCACTGAACAGTGCCTGAGCTGCTGAGCTTTCTCACCAGTGCTGGACCAGCTGAAGTAAATCTTCATAAATCTTCATGGCACAGCTTCCCTGTACTTTTCCAGCTGGGTTTTTCTTCCCAGCACTTTTCCATGGCCGTCATGACCATGCCAAGGCCATTCCACTGCCTGTGGGCTCCTGATACAATAATGTACTGGGAAGGGTTGAAAATATGTGAATCCTCCTTCCAAAATGCCACAGGAGGAATGAAAACTTGCACCAGTCACAAAGCTCTTTGGAAAGACAAGTATGAAAATGTTACAAAACCTCCTTCAGGTCAACTGAAAAATTTACATTCAAAATACAGGTAAAAGAAAAGGCATTTGTGTGGAGAGTTTGCCAGATAAACCAAACTGTTGAGAAAGGTGACATGGCATTATTACCAAAGTTGTAATCCAAGTTGGAGTATAAGTAAAACTAATCTGACCTGCTTTTCTCTTAGCCTTGTTCTTGTAAGTTTGCTTACCACTAAGAGGTTCCTGGTTTGAGAGAAAGCCCTGTTTTGACACTTCATCCTAAATTAATGTCACTTTGCCAGTCAGTCATATTGTTTCTATGACATGCTGTGATAAAATGTGTTGGGAAGACATGAATTTTTAAAATAGAAGCAGACATCTCCTAAAACTAGTCCCCTTCAAATTCTGAGGAATCCTGAATACCAAGAAACTTGACTTTTTCTGAGAGGGATGACTTATACTGGCTTTGCTGATATGGGATTTAGAAGATTTGTGTTTGATTTGTGGCAGATGCAGGTCCCTGCTATGGTTCAGAAGTTATTTAATGCCCTCAGCCTCAGTGCCTCATCTGATAGAAGGGAACCCTCACTCAGGCAAGTTTAGAAACTGCACTGAGCAGAGTGCAGCACTCAGATAAATGAGGATGCAAACCAAACAGCCTCCTACACAGTTTTGCCCTGATTTAAGAGCGCTGCTTTTGACCTAAATAGAAAAATTTTTCAAAATCTGATGTTGTACAGGAGATAATTCTGAACTGCCTTGGTAATGGTCTTTTGTGGGGGCACATTGTGCTGTGGCTAACCTGCCCTGGTGTACTGGAAACTTGGCAGGCAGTGCTCTTTGTCACAGCAGGACCTTGTATTAGAGACCAGGCTTTGTCCTGAAGTGGAGGCAACCGTCAACCTCCAGGATGTGGTGATAGATCCACGCCCCCCAAATAAACCAGATTTAAGGTAGAGGGGTAACAGCTGTATAGCCATGAACATGTAAGGGTTAAGTGCAAATACAGAAATTTTCTATTAGACAGATGAATGTTCTGAAGAGCAAGGTGAGTAAATGCTTTTCCACAGTGGAAGGATTCCATGGACATCGCTTTGAGGACAGCTGGTGACAGGAACACCACCACTCTCAGTGGATCCCTACTGATTAAAAATTCTAACAAAAAAATTGAAGCAGAAGAAGGAAGTGCTGAAAAGTTACAACATTTAGGAGAGAAAAAAAGAAAAAAAAAAGAAGACATTCAGGAAAAGTTGGTGTTCTGCTTAATTCAGGGACAGCAAATCCACTCATGCTTATAACAAGAGAAGATGTTCAGAGAAGGAATGGATAAAGTAGGACTATATGCAGAAAGGGAGAAAAGTAAAAGGGAAATGAAGAAATAATGGTGATGGACCCAGTGACCTTTGCTGTTCCAGTAATTACAGTTATTATGTCCCTAAGTTATGCAATTCTCTCATGGTTGTGGCTTGGATTCTATGAATAGGACCCTTAGTGCTAAAGTAAATCAGGACTTGGAATATTTTTGGTTCTAAGCTAATAATTAAACAAACTAAAATAAACCCCCAACATTCTACATTCAAATCCTGCCCCCATGCTTGAATAATAGAATGAGATGCAAGCTGCCAAAAATGGAGATACTCAGACAAGAAGCTGCTACTTTGTGCTAAAATCTTCCCCTCTCTGTATATACCTCAGCAGGAGAGTAATGATTCAGCCCTGGTATTTATTTAAGAACAAAGCCAAGGTTTCAAAAATTAGTTAGACCTCAGAAAAAATCCAAAGAATGGCACTAGATCAATTTAAAATTAGAATTTTTTTAAAGCATACATTTTGGAGGGTTTTTTTCCTATTTACATTTTTAATCTTTAGGATATACTTTTTGTAACGTTTGCAGTGTCTTTGTGTAAGACCCTTTGTCCTCACTCCTCTTCAGATAAGTTTCTTCTGGACAAGAACTGGAATTCTAATATAAGTACAATTTAAGAAACTGAAGCTTTGGAGTCGAGATTTTTAAAAATATTTAGCACCTCCATACAAAGCCCAACATGTAGTGTGATTTTCTGCTTCTCTGGGCACTTTGATACTTTTAAGAACTCGTCCCTGCTGCCTGTTTGCTCCTATCATGGGTGCTACAGCTACAGTGAAAAGACAAGGGCAAATAATTCCTGACAAAAAGTGTGAGCAGCACCAGGTGGTATCTGAATTCAGCAGAAGACTGAAATACTGGGGCAGTCATCTGTCTTCCAGACTCAGTCAGTCCGTGTTGGAGCAATCCCTGCTGGAGCCTGCCGGGAGGCTCTGCTGCCACAGCCAGGCTCAGAACTTGTGCTCGAGGGCAGCAGGGGCAGGACAGCACCTCTGGCACCGTGTGGGGAAGGACAGCTCACCGTGCAGGGTCAGGGCAGGCTGGCAGGCACATCATTCCAATGGAAAGAAGAAATCTGGGTATTTTGGTTGAAGACAAGGCGGATGGGCAGGTGCCTCTCCTGCTCAGCTTGCTGCCTCTCTCTGCTCCACTCAATAGACAACTGAAAACATTTTAGTACATACACTTTATCCCTGAGTGGGTCACATTATTATTTCTTGACATGCAGCAAAGTTAGGTTCCTGGGATTAGGCTACATAACACAAAATTCATTTTAAATGACAATAAAGTTAATTAGTGATTTTAATCTGTATCATAGTACTGCAATTCCTGCTTTATTTCAGCTTTGTAGAAAGCTGTAGTTTTCCCATTGCACCATTCCCACCTCAAACATATGGCAAGGCGCCTGAGACCAAGACTTTACTGGGAGAAAGATTAATTGCCAAGCAGCTCTGAACAGTTGCAAAATACGGGCTCTGCTGAGTCATGTGTAACACACAAACAACCTTTTTTCCTTACTACAGTGCCTTTTTACTATTATTGTATATCTTCTTCTTCATAAATGGTTTTGAAATCAATGGTGCAGAAGCTCTATTCATTTCAGTGGGAATGAGTAAAAGATTGAAAGCAGCATGTGGAGTGCTGGCTGCTCAGAGAAGGGTTGAAGGCTCTTTCCATTGAAGGAAGATTATCCCACGAGATCCATCAGTACCACCATTAGGTTTTCAGGCCAAGTTCTTATTATACAGTTTCCTTGATATATACTGATATATATACATTCCTTGTAACAGTAACACAGATTCTCACTGAATATCTCCAAAGGCTTTTCTTTAACCTAACCAGCTGTTACTTGATATTTACTTTTACTAGTTATTTGCAAGTGGAGTTCTGATTCCTACAGAAGATCCCAGACCTGATCCCCCACCAATATCTTTCTCCTTTCCTATCAGCAAATACAGCACTTGCTAAAGCACAGCAGATGCTTTGTCTGTAGAAATTGGATTAGTTAAGGGAATTGACAGTCTGGAGAATTTCCATGTTGACAGAGCTTTTTAGTTTCACATGAATGACAAGGGTCTGTGGACAGGGCTTGTGCATTTGGGTGAGTTGAGAGGAAGAGAGAAAATGGAACAAGCACTTCATATCTTCTGTTTCCATGCAGTTTAAAAGCATTTTGACTGTTTTCAGGACCTGTATAACCCATACTGAGAACTCTTTTAGGCAGCAAGTTTAAAATGCAAACAATTACGCAAAATCCTGCTGAAAAGCAGCAAACTTTCCATTAATTTCAATTACAGCTTTCCATTTACTACCAATCATTTTGAAAGCCACTGTGCCAAGGTGTCTTGTACAGCCACAGAGGCTGCCAATTATATAATGTTACACATGAAACCCATTTCATCAAATACATGGTGTCTTTCAGGTGACAGAAAGAGGCACAGATCGTCTGTGAGATAGACTGAAACAGCAATTGTGAAAGCACCATGCTCCTCTGAAGTACCACAGTTCATTTTGCAAAGTTCTTTGGTGTTACTGGAACATGTTCCAAAACCCAGGAAGGCAAAACTCACCTCCCCTGGTAACCATCTCACACAATATAATTCTTTATTGCTTTGATTTTAGCTTATCTAGAAGGCAAAAAGCACTGCATTCCTGAGAATTCTGTGTTGAAATCAAGAAGTACATCAAAAAATGACTGCTTTAACATTTTTGTTAGAAGTTGAATCCAAATTGCCATTGCAGTGACAATCTGCACAGAAATTACAAGCCATCATGACATATTCCAGCTATGATAGTGTTCTACTTCCACTGTCACAAGAAATACCATATAATATAATGCCATATTAACTGACTCCTTAGTGCAGCAGCATTTACAATGGGTGGCACTACAAAAAAAAAGGTTGCAAACTTTATACCACAGCATTTTCAAATAGACAGAAGTGATGATTTAAAAGAACAGCTACAAATATTACAGCTGTCCAAAGATGTCCCAGTCGGGGAAACAATAATACTGGGAGATTGTTTATCTGGATATAGCTTGACATCAACTTCCTCTGGCTGAAAAAATAAAATCTCTTGAGATGCTTTTCTTCAAACCAGGATCCAGCTTTCCAAACAGCTCAGCATTTATCTAGACTTTCAGATAAACTAAGCAGATACCAAGGACTCATTGAGAAAAATGTAGGCAGGTAGCAAAACAAGACACGGTGTCTCCCCTTTGATGACCCTTTAGTCTGCATTAGGAAAACTTAGGAACCAAGAACAGAAGTAAAGAGGATCAGATCTTCGTGAAAAAAATGTTTATAATGACATTGAAAACTTTCTTACTATTGATTTTTTTCAGTTCATACGTTTCTTGGGTTCAGGTTGTATTCAAAAGCACAATTTGGTATTGCAGATGAGCTGCACTGTGCATCTGATAAAGAAACTGTGATGAAGACTAGGCCCTGATTTCTTTTTTCCCAACAGCCAACACAAAAAAAAAAAAGAAAGCAGTAAAGGTCAGCAAAAACTGATCATGTGTCATGAATGAGGTTTTTCCATAATTTCTTAATTTTGTGAGCCCTGATTCTGGAACAGCATGAGAGATGAAAGGAGAGGCAGGAGTTAAAAGAGGCAGCAGTTCTGCCAAGAACAGCAAGCTCACCCATGTTTGGGAAAAGTAGGGTAATATTCCAGATATGCCCATTTATTTTCTAACTGAACATTGCACTGAGCATGAGGGGGTTTAGCTCAGGTGCACACAGGAGGTGTAATCTCATTCCTAAACTCACAGCTACAGAAAATAACCATGACCCACAGCTGCACATTCCTCGCCATCCTTTCCTTACTTCTACAGGACATCTCTGGGTCACCTGTCAAAGCATCACATAAAATAAACAGATGAAGCCTTTACCTTTAATTTCATATTCTGCTATTCTGTAAGAGTGCATTGGTAATAACAGGAAAACAGCTGGGAATTGGCAGTTCCTGCAAATTCAGAATTCATCAAGATTTCAGCCTTGTTTTCCAGAAGATTTCTCAGGGCTCTGCACTGCTCTGTATCAGAGGCTTTCCAGGATAGAGCAGAGCTTTGAGAAGATGCCGATGTACTGAAGGAGTTCAGAAGCAAGAAATCAAAACATTGCAATAACTGTAGCACAGTGGTCCCTGTGCAACAAATAAATAATTAAAATATTGAAGCCAGCTTTTCCCAAGCCAGAGGAGCTTATCAGCTCCTGTTCTTTCCTTAGAGCTGGAAGACATCCAAGAAAGAGGAGGTGTACTACTTCCATATTCTGCACTGGAGCATCGTATTTGAGATTCAGAGGGTGGGAAAGAGGAGCAGATTTATTTTAGAAATTGGCATAGGAGAAAAATACTTTGGGGGAGTCCAATGTCTTCCCACATCACCTTTTTGAGCTTAATGACCAACATGTGATCAAAACTCCTTTCTTTGTCCTCTGTCTCCCATTCAAATAAACAACCTCCTCCCCACCATTAAGCTTGGACAGAAGCTGTCCCTGAGCTGATGAACTGCACATACCTCCGAGACTGGTTCAGCCAAAACCGGAAAACCAGACCCCGAATTGCCAGAATCACGGAATGGGTCAGGTTGGAAGGGACCACAGTGGGTCATCTGGTCCCACTTCCTGCTCAAGTGGGGCAGGAAATAAGGTACATAAAGTGTGACTTCAAATTACCAGTTAATTTTAAAGAAAAATGCTTGAAATACCAACGTGGGCATAATTTGCTATGGAAAGTTAGTGATGTGATTGATTTCTGTTGCTATCTCATTATAAGATTTTATTTTCACCATTTACTATATTTATCCTATAGAACTTCTACAGGATTTAATATTATTGCTTGTTCAGCTACAGCAAGTGGTGTCAAAAGATTTATTGCAAAATACTCTTTTACCACTTAAAGAACCTTAATAATTTCTGCAACAAGAGCTGAGTTGGCCATGTCACTGAAACTCATAATGGAGAAGTATCAGCTTTGTTTATGTGGTGTGATGACAGCTGAAGTTAAACCAGGACTGTCTGAGCTGGTCCTGGGGACTCTGAAATGAAGCTGGCCATCACAGGACATGGATATTTATGTCCTTTGAAGACTAGCTGCTATTGCTCTCTAGAAGGTCTTCTACTCAAAAAAAAGCAGCTTTTTCTGGGACCAGATCAAAATGCTACCATGAAATGATGAACAGTAGAAATGATGGCATTTTTCCCAGAGAGTGTGATTATTCATGGATTTGTCCAAGCAAAGGACAACTAAATTATTTCCAAAATCTCTGTGAAAAGGTCAGTCTGATCAGAAATCGCAGTATTCAATTTTTCCTTTGTGAATGACACATTTTAAAATGAGAAGCAAAGCTCTGTTTTTCTAAACCTGACTGACTGCACTTAAAATGTTTAAAAAATGTAAAAATGTGGAGGCAATATAGCTAATGAACCATGCAAAAGCATTTGACAGATCTCAGTTACTTACTGCTGTTTCTTTTGAAGAAAAAAAGAGAGGTGTTGTCAGGACTCATATACTTGAATAATAGTGGTATTTGTATAGATTTCCTTTTGCATTTCTCAAGCTGTGTTTTATTTCAAAATCTAATGTTACAGAAAAATGATCAAATTTTTTGGATTTATGTCAAATTGGGTACTATGGAGAAAACCACTGATTGGATATTACTTTATATAAATAATGTGGCCAACTCATCCCATACAATGTGGAATTATGGCCTCATACTATTTATGTGACTTGAAAAATTACCCTCAGAATTGTGAGTTTAAGATTAGAGCTTTTAAGAGGTTGTGTAAACTTTCTTTACAATTAAATACTATCAAAGGTACTCGTGCAAAAGATTTCTGAATAAGAGCAATGGGGCAAAATTAAGATTTTGCCCAGATAGGTTTAAAGTAATAGTATAAGAAAAGAATTGGAAATGTTCCTTGACAACATCCACCAAGGAAATGAACAACAAATCCAACCTTTATAAAATGTTTTGAAACTACAGTTTACAACACTTGGGATAAGAACAGTACAAGATCACTATAATGGGAAAATGCTGCAGTTCGGCAATTTCACAAAACATTTTTGCTCTTAGATCTTTAGGTTTTTAACTCAAACAGAATTGGTCTTGTTGAACTGCATCATGAACAAGACAGGATTAAACTGCATGAAACACAAACGTTCATTAAAACTTCATGGAAACATTGCAAAAAGCAGAGCAAACACCCATGGAAAGACAGCAGCTGCACTAAAACTCTGAAGTCCACTGAATGCAAGTCCTGAGGTTTGTAATACTGATTCACCCCAAAACTTTGAGTCCGGGGGTCACACATGAAGGGACTATGTGACATAATGCCCCTCCGAGAGTCTCTGAAGGAATTGCTGTAGATTTACTGGACCAGTACATGTCACAGTCACAGTTACCTAATTTCCCAAGTGATCTTGAGCAGAGGGTTCTTATTTGAGTAACACTGACAACTTGGAGCTCTAAAAGCTTGAGTTTTGCAGTGATTTACCTGGGAAACTCAGTTAAAGAATGATTGCAGTTTATAGTCAAAACAGGACTGCAGCTAGTTCTGATAGATCCTGAAGGTGTAGTGAATTGTGCTTGGGGCTCAGGTTTGGTAAAATAAAGGAAGTGTGCTCACAGGCCAATTCTTATTCAGGTCAGTGATTAGAATTGCAGAGTAATTCAGGTTAGAATGACCTTGAGAGCTCTAACCCTGTGCTCAGAGCGGGGTGAACTTGAATCTGATTGCTCAAGACCTTGTCCAGTCAAATTCTGAGCTACCTCCAATGATGCAGATTCCACAGTTTCTCTGGAAGTCCTCCTACGCTACATCCCTCACTGTGACTTTTTTTTCATGACCAGAATATCTCATGTTGCAACTTTTGCTGATTATCTCTTGCTCTTTTTCTCCCCTGAAGAGTCTGGCTTTACCTTCTCTCCACTACCAGGGAGCTGAAGACCTCCTCTTTGGCTCCTTAACCTGAGCGAGCCCATTGCATGCCCGCAGGGTCTCCTCACAGTCCCGAGCTCTGGTCACTCTGGTGGCCCACACAACATCTTTTGTTTGCTGGGGAGCCTCAAACTCGGCATGGTAGCCCAGCTGTACTTTACAAAGTGTGAAACAGAGAGGAATAATTGCTTTTAAAACCCATTTAAGTCACTGCATCTGTCACAGATTTGCAGATTCTGAAGCCAGGCCTGTGGTGTTTCCTGAACAAGAGAGTGGGAGCAGCAGATTTTGCGTTTTATCAGAGAGCAACAGAAGGATGAGATTCCACAATAAGAGAAAAAAGGCTCAAGGTGTGACTTCTGAAACTGATTCCTTTACAGGAAAACTGGAAGGTCCAAGCTACCACTACTCCTCAGCTATGATATCTGTGTGGAACTCATTTTTCTGAACATATGCATCTCCAGTTTTAGATACCTTACAGTGGCTGCCACACCTTCATGAGCCTGGCAGGTAGACAAAGGCTTACAAGGCTGGAGTGTTTTTAGGGAGGCCGCTGGAGGCAAGGCAGGAAACCCTTAACTCAGAGATGGTGCCTGCAGTGCCAGCAGCGTTACTGTGACCAGCCGTGGAGGTGGAGTGGCCGCACAGAGCCCTCAGTGAGGACCTCTCCCACTTGTACCATGTGCAGCACCACAGCTGCTCCCGGGCACGTCTGCCCTTGGCACAGCCGCAGTGCTTGGGGCTGGGGTGGAACACAGGCAGCACATGGCAGGCAGGAACTCCAGGTACAGATATGTGAGAAACAGCACAGCTGAATAAACGACATCAGATGCACAAGCCCACGATTCCCCGGTCACAACAAATATCACAGCTACTCAACAGAAGAGGGAAAAAGGAGGGGATGGCTCAGTCCTAATGTAGCTGTTTGGCTTCTTTCCTGTTGCCTTGGAAGGGCTGGTGTAACAGGGATGCTGTCAGCTTGGGAATTCATTTATCTGGGCTGACTTTACACACCAAGCCAGACCTGTGTGTCCTGCACGTTCAACCACTGCTCCAGAATCACATCCTGAAGACAGCAGCTCATAAGTGCCTTTGACATTTGCCTTTCAAAGCAATGTGAGTGCTCTGACTGTTTGAGTTGCTGCTTTTTATGCTGCTTTAAATGACAGTAGTATCAGAACTGTGCTCTGAATATATCCATTTACAAGAGAATGTTACCTCAGTAGAATGGAGACTTTCAAAGGGCCTACAGCAATCTAAAAATAGCTATCTATTCTGTACATTTATTTTGTGTAACTTATTGTTTATGCTCAGTTCAATAAACAGTTTACAAATGGTGACTCATACTAAGTAGTTCAGACAATATGATGTCTCACAGTCTACGCACTTCTGAATAAAGCCTCACCAATTGAAAAGACAAGCAGCGAGTATAAACTCAGAGACAAAAAAATAAAACCCCATCTCCTTTTCTCCATGTCCAACCAGGTGAGAAACTGCTCTGTAACTGGGGAATGGAATACAGAAGTCACAAAGATGAGAAAACAATAAGTACATTATAGACTTATCCACATGAATATTATTTATATATATCATTGCCACATGAATAACATTTTCATGAGTGCATCTCAAGGCAAGCATTTGCATTTTTAAAGTCTTAATTCATTTTACAAGTGTACAATACCTACACTAATCTTGTTTTTTTTTCAGTTTCACAATAAACAATGATTTGTAAGCATTTGAATTTCAGTTTTAGTCCCTTTGAAAAAGAATTTTAATCAGCTTAAGTCACTCCCAGAATATGTTTTTAGGAGAGTAAAAATGAGCAGAAAGATGTATCACAGAGCAGAAGACAGGAATGTGACCGTTAGCAGTTTCCAGAATTAACCATGCAGCCTATAATGGGCATACTGTGACACCGGTTCCCTGTCCCTCCTGGAGGGACACACAGGTTGAATTCTAACAGCACTGAATTCTAGGTGGTTCTGTACAAATACTGAAAGTCTGGCAGGCTCAATGTTTATTTCTTACTCCCGCATTCCTGCAGTGACAATCTTTCGCCAGTCAATGCCTCTCTCCAGAAGGGATTAGTTAGAAATAGTGATTTTCCCCTCAGCTAGGAACACTTGCTAAGTGTAACTCTCTGTTAAGGTGAATCTTCAAACATTTTGGTTTCCCTGTCAGGATCATATTTAGAGTCAGCATCTTTTTAAAACAAAACATTCAATGAACCAAACATGAGGGCTATGACACCATTTTAAAAAGACAAGGATCAATGAAACTCCTGAGAGTTTTGCTCACTCCGCTTTGCTTACAAAGTGAATAGGTTTATTAAACACTCTTCCATCTGAACAGTTGTCTCTCTGAGGTTTCTGGTAATTACTGAGTCACATCGTATTAGAGTTTACAAAATGCTTAGGAAGGGATTTTAAAACTTTATTAATCTCCTGGTCCCATCTCTGCCATATTACAGAGATGTTTAGGGGCTGGCAGCCTCCAATAAAATAGGGAACTCTGAAACAAGGTACAGTTGCTAAATCTTGTCCTGGACATTTTGTAACATGCTGGAACACAATAGTGAAAAAGCAATCGGAGAAGTTACCTCATTTAACCTAATGAACATCCCATCCACTCCAATCCTTCAGGAAATTCAGTGGCATGCATTGGTAGAGCTGCTTTCCAGGACACACGAACACCAGCCAAAGAGCAAAATGAGTTCTTGAGCTCAGACTTGTATCTGGGACCAAGCTGTTGCTGGAACTAATACCGGCAACAAATCCAGTAAATCTTTGTCTGCTATATGTCTCTTGAACTACTGGGTGAGAATACTTTTTCTTTTTTCCTTTTCTTCCAGTCCATATCTGAGGTTCAGGAAACATCCAGACTTATGTTTTCAAATGAATATTGTGTGAAAGCTCACAACAGAGCAACAAAGCAAAATTCACGCACTTTTCTTTTCCTAGCGCCGTGTTTATTCCTGACATTTTAAGTCCTAACATTTTTCCTCTCTTTCCCCCACATAAGATGGACACAGTCAGCTTTTAGCTGTGAATGAACTATAAACATCAAACAGACAAATTAGGCTGCTTTTCTCTAAACAGATGCACTTACAAACTCAGCTGACCTTTGACAGGGAAATGGATTTTGCTAAGCCACCAGTTTACTGCGCTGCTTGTGCTTAGTGATACAGTGAAGCTGCAATTTGCCTCCTAGAGTTCTGTTGGGAACTGCTGCAGAACGTAAAGCTGCAGTGCCATGGTCAGTGAACTCGAGCCCTTCCTCCCCTTGCTTTGTTACAGGAGCTGTGAATCTTGCTGTACAGAGCTTGAGGAAATGCATTTTGTTGAACCTAAATAGTGGGAGATTAGTCAAGCACATAATGCCCCCCAAGGAGTACAGTGACTGTCACAGCAGCAGTCCTACATGAAACAAAAAGTGATTCCAGGCAAGGAAAGTGAAAGGAATATTTGAAACTTTGCTCAAACTATGGCAAGTTGGAATGGCTGCTGGCACCAGCTGTGAAGGCATGGAAAATGTGCACGTCTTTTTACCTGCTTAAAAATCCTTGCATTTTCATTGCAAACATAGAGTGGTTTGGACTTCACTGCTGCTTGAGCAGCCCTTTTTTTTATATCTTTGATAATCATTCAGGTAAATACTGGCAAAAAGAAGAGTAGGAGAAAAGCAGAAGACTAAATGTTAAATAGACTTGGTACAAGGGTGCTTGACCTCTCCTGCCTTATGGCTATATCATTTTGCTTAATGCTACCCCATACCTCTCTTATACCACTTCACATCTTCCCAGTATTTCCAGTGATCCCACAGATATTCCCACTACCACTTGTCAATCCTGATCTCAACCTCAGACCACTTTTCAGTGACTGTTCAGTTCCAGTTCTGCTGCCAGCTTTTCTGTTGCGTCCTTAAGCCTGTGCAACTATTTTTAACATTCAGGAAATAAAAGAATATGGGAGAAACATTAGTTAAGTTTGCTAGTACCCCAGAAGAGATCTGTTGCTAGTTACATCTGTTTCACTTTTTCCTGTAGGTTTCTCATCCTATTATTTGAACACTGCACAGACAAATTAGCTCTGCACACTGAACTCGGGGCTCTCGGCTTCTGCGCCTTTTTGTTCTTCAATTCATCTGTCTCCGAGTTCTCCACCAGCACCCGTCACCATAGAAACTGAGCACGTTTCAGTGATTATGTTGGGAGTATTATATAAACTTCAGATATAGCAAGGGAGCTTTGTGAAAGGGTTGTAAGTGGGCCTCAAAGACAATCAGCATGTGAAAGTCCATTCCCCAGTGAGCCAAATCGTCTAAGTACGGCCACCTCAGGCTTGGCAGCCTCTGGGACTGGCTCAGGCCTGGCTGATGTGGTGAAGTGAGATCTGCCTCACTAGCTTAACCTGCTGGCCACGGACAAGATTAATATCAGACAGGAGCAGTGGCTGGGAGCCAGGAGCTGGATCAGAACTCAAAGTGGGATGCATGTGGAAAATTATCTTAAGAAGACATCGGGCCCCTACCAGCTCTTGAAAACACTGCATAAAGGGCTTTGTCAAAGTGAGCAGTGCTGTGACTGTCATCAGCATGTTGGCAATCTTGTGGACATGGGGGCAAGCAGCAGCATTTCTGCTGTTACTGGTGTCACCATGACTCTCAGTATGAAAAAAGTGTTGTATTGCAGTGACTCAGATCCTATCTCAGTTATCAGCAGCTTGTCGCTAATACAGAAACTGTCCAAAGGTCAGGTAGGCTGTGCTGGTATTCAGACTCTTATCTGCAGCCAGGAGGATTTTATGGTGGTCTCCATGCCACAGCTTCCATTTAGCAGAGTGTTTAGGCACATGATTGACTAAGCAGGTGATTAATACCACCAAATTCAGGCTCTTCAATTACAAAAAACCCTACAAAGGACCCAGCTCTGCTAGTCTTACCAACCTGCACAAAAAGTTTCCTTGCAGTGTAACAGTGGAACAATAGCACAAATACTAACGTGAATATTAATTGTGCAGTGAGGCCCCAGGCAGGAGAAAGAACTGCATGGAAGAGCAATTGAGTCTGCTCTCACAGGACCCTGATGCTGCACATAGGTGCTATGTTCCTGCAACTTGCCAAAAGCTGTAGGAGTAGCACAGCTGCTCATATATTTCAGCTTAACAAAACAGATAATCTCAAGACTATTATTAAAGTAATTTGAAGTGGATGTAAAAGCAATCCTTAATTAATGAGAATGATTCAGTGTGTACTTTTGTGGAATACCAGTCTATACTTATTTTTTAACCATAAGAAGAAAAATGTCGGAGTTGAGAAGTATGTTGCTCAATTCATCTTGTATGGAATATATTAGAATAATAGGGAGATGGAGACAGACTATTTTCTGGCCAAGCACATGAAACTCGCCCAGTATGGCAAAATAGGTGTAGGAATACCAAGCTGATATGTCGCCCTGCTTTTTTCAGCCTTCTCTTCTGTTTCACAGTTTCATGTTTTGGGTTCTTTCTCACACTCTGGTCTGTAAACACAGCCAATGTTATTGTAGTTTCAAGGAAAGTTTTCATTCCTGTTCTTAGAGACATGGACAGCTGATGGACAGTTGTCTTGACCAACGGGATGGGGAGAGGTGTCAACCTTCTCCCCCAATCCCTGGCCTTTGTAGAAATATAATAGAGTCAGACTTTTAAATAAAGTTACATTTTTAGTTCATGCCTTCTAATCAAAGTGTGAATATGTGTTTGTGTGTATGTGACGAACTGCATCACTGATGTGCTCCAAACTTTTTATTTGGGATGTTTTAACATTTTCAAAAAACATTTTATATTGCACTAGCAGCTTTGACATTTTTTAATATCATTTCTACACAGATAGTTTTCCTGAGACCACTATTGAGTGAACCAAGAAAATGCTTCATATGCATTAAGTAAAACCAAAGGAAAAAAAGAATTTTGTTTTTCAACTACTAATTTCCAACAAGTTACACAGCAGTTCCATTTCACAGGGGATAGTCATCATGTCATCAGCATTTATGTTATTCTGTGGGCCAGAATCTGACTGGCTGCAAGTGGGAAATAGGATTCATAGTGCAGTACCGAAAGAATTAAACAAAGAGTGGAAAAACAGTATTTTAGTGCAGAATCTAAATTATACTGAGGTAAACAAACCTCTTTGTGACCATTAAACATGCATCTGAAATTTCATAGGTAATTAATGACATTACACACACATTAACCATTTCTCAAAATAAAATATCTCAAGCAGTTACACGTTTTGGACATTTGTATTAGTGAAAGAAGTTAATGTTCTAAGCAGTTGAATTTAAATATCTGTCTCCAGGGAAGAAGGTACTGTAGATACAGGTTGATAAATTGTCCCACCACGCAGTAAAACAACGAGCCCTGGGTGCAAAACACTACCGGATCAGTATGTGAGATGTGTTCTGTCCAGGCAGACTTTACAGGATTTAGGGCAAGGACAAAAAGATGAGCACGGAGCAGCCCCTGCTCAGCAGCACATCCCACAGCAGCCAGCAGACCCAGCCTGGGGTGAGGGAGCAGAGCCTGAGTGCCCCCACGCCCCTCGGGCCAGCACAGCCCTGCCAGCCTCCCTCCCTGCGGGGCAGCAGTGCTGCTCTGGGGCACAGCAGGTGCTGGGACAGCCCAGGGGGAGAGAAAGGCCTCCCCAGGGTAGGAACCACCCCAACACAGCCAGGGAGGGCTCCCTGCAGCTGTTCTCTGCCAGTGCCCGTGGGGAAACTCCTGCACTGTTGGGCACAGTCCTGGCTGTGCCTGTGCCTGCCCCGCTGCTGGAGCAGTGCGGTGGTGTCCAGAGTTAGAGCTGTGTGGGCTGATCCTGTGCTGGCTTTTCCTAATGAGAGGTGAAACAATGGCTGGGGACTGCCCAGCTTTCCTTCTAGACATGGAGGAAACAGAAGGAATCCTCTCCTTTTTTTGCTTTCCTTGTATCCCTCATTCTCCAGTTTGTGGCATGGGGTGAGGGTGAAGCCGTTTCAACTTAAATTGGACCTTACACTGAAGCCCAATGCAATTGTCAGTGAACATGAAAGTAAATTCCTTCAAACAGAATAAGTAGGGCTTCAGATGCCTGTTTGTGTGCAACGAGCCCCCAAACCTGCCTGCAGGAGTTAGCACTGCAGAAGTTACAGTGACGTGGACTCCAGTCTGCCACAACAAACTATTGCAACCATTGAGGCAGATAAAACCAGCTTGTTTACAGTTTGTAGAGGTCTAGTGGATAAAAAACTCCCAACATCTTCTGATTCATACTGCAAGTTGGATATCATATATTTGATATAAAAACAGAGACAAAAATATTGGATGTTGTAGGATCACCTTTCCAAATACAACCAACTATGAAGTACTTTTAGTATTTCAGTAAAGAATTCAGAACAACAGACATGGGCATTTACAACAGATCTGTATCTCTGTGTGCTATTGCTGTTGTTACCCTAAAAAACTTACAGGGCCTGAAAAAGGATCAAGGAAAGTAAAAAATCAAAGTGAGATGAAGACTATATAGTAGAGACCCTCAGTCTCTTCTCTGCGTAAGGGAAGATGCAGGTCACTACAGAAGACTCAGGTAGAAAATGAGCCTCTTGCCTTCTGAAAAAGAAGAATAAAAAGAATGGAGATTCAAGGCACTGAGACTGGGTGCTGGAATGCAAATCAGCTGAGAATTAAATGAAGTTGAATTTCCTGTAACAATCCAGAAAATCTTCTGCATTTTGCATTGGGAGACAGAGGGAAGCACAGGACATAATTCAATTGTACAGTCCAAAGCAGAGTAAAGCAACTAGAGTGGGTTTATTGATCTAAACAGAAAGATAAAACAATAAGGTAGATAGGAACATTTCTTTTTGTTGGTGTCATGAATCCAGCACATTTAGTGACCATCCAACTTAAAGACTGTCTTCATTATCTCCCTAACACCATTCTACTCACACTCCTAACTCACTTTGATGCAATGCACTCTAGATGCACAAAACACAAGGAAATATAAATATCACTTCCATGCAGCCACTTCGTTT
The DNA here is from genome assembly GCA_013397315.1 of Donacobius atricapilla. Taxonomy (NCBI): domain Eukaryota; kingdom Metazoa; phylum Chordata; class Aves; order Passeriformes; family Mimidae; genus Donacobius; species Donacobius atricapilla. Next base: position 360,874 of record WBMY01005833.1, read on the forward strand.
GTCTGCCTAATGGGAGGGACAGTCTTCATTCTTGCTGGCTGAGGAATGGAACAGTAAATGCACAGCAGTAAATGTGGCACTGTTGTTAGAAGTCTGGATACAGTAGGGGTATTGATGAGTCCCTCTGGGCTTAGAAATCTTTTAGAACCTCCCTTTTTTAAAGTGTAATAGCTTAAAATCTAACGTAGACATTTTATCAGCATTTAAGTGCAAGTCCACCTGTGACAGCATTTTGTTTGCTAGGAGTGCCTGTGTCATATGATTCACTAGACAGAAGACAAAAAGAGTTATCAAAGGACAGTGTCAGTATTTTTTTAGTAATAAAGCTCAGTGACCTCAATAACCTGCACCCAGAGCTCCCAAAACTCTTCCAGGAAACAAATAAAAAATCATTGGCTGTTAAATCAAAGCTTGATGGGATTGCCAGAGAGCACTGCAAAGTAGAGAAGCTAAAGAAAATCAGAGGTTCACAATTACAAGGATGAACAGAGCTCACTGGGCTTGGGCTGATTTGCTGCTGTCTTCCTTATCATAGCAGGATTCTCACCACAAAAAACAACCTCATTAGGTAGGGCTCTGTGAAAGAAAAAAATTAAAGCAATATTCTATTTTTAAAAAGGGAAATGACTCAACAAAGCCGAATAAATCAATAAAAGACAGCATGATAGACTCAGTCCTGCAGATATTTTGTGTGAGAACTTGTGATGGTATGCAGTACGTAGAGCACCCCTGGGAACGCACAGTATTTACATATACTGGAAAGTGAGAAAGAAAATGACAAAATAACAGAAGGGAAAGGCAGGAAGCAGTGCTGGAAGGTGCAGTTCCTGTGGACACCTTCGGACTGGATGTCTCCTGAGGCCAAAGCCAGGCCCAAAGTTTGTCATCTCCAGTCTCATTTTCCCCTGGGCTGTACAACTGCAGTGGCTCTTCCCTGATAAAGTGGGGGTTCAGTTTCTGCTACTAAAAGGTACCTGCTGAGCACAGAGATGAAACCAGAGAGCTGGTGCTCGCCTGGATCTTTGGAGTGTAAATGTGCACCAAGCGGCCAGTGCTGGGTTGGGAGCTCTCAGGACCATCAATATACAGGATTTTGTCATGCCGTTAATATAGAACACTGTATCAGCCTTTATGGCATTGTCTGTACTGGGGAGCACAAGAAGAGGGTTGTAGCTGATAAGAATGGAACTCCAGAAAGAATTTTGCCCTCAGAAGCACAGCTGACCTGCCCTCGTCCTCATCACTTTCTCCTCTCTCTACTACTGCCCTTGAAAAAATAAAGCAAAGCAAAACAACACCAAACCCCCAAACCCCAAACAAACCCAGAATGCCAGGACCCATTTTACTGTGTAGACTCATAAACAGTTGCATCTGTGCAACTGAGTGGCTGATAAGCTACGCCATGGCAGGACAAAGAAGTGACTGGCAAAGAGTGGGAGCATTTGAAATAGGCTTTGGTGGCAATAAAAGTTTCAAGAAAACATACTAAATACTACAGAGTATTTGAAAATTGAACCAGGGAAAACAGGTAATTACAGTACTTGTGCATTAGCTGTGGCAGCATGGTAAATCCTAACACACAGCTCAGGGGGAATAAACAAGTGCAGAGTACCCAGATATTAATGTTGCTATAGGAAGGAATCCTTAAGAAACTGAAAATGTATCAGTTCATTATTTGCTCAGAACAGGTACAGGAGAGAATTTGCTTTCTCAGAAAATGTTGTGAAACTGCAATATTTTGTTTCAGAAGTTCTGTGAAGGCCGAACAAACTTTTCTGAGTGATACTGAGGACCACTACTAGAACATGTGCTGAAGTTTCTGTTTGCTAAGATGCAGTGACCTCTCTCAGGGAGCACAGTGATTATCAGATGTTTCTTCCAGAAAACCACAGCTCTTTGGAAATTAATGCACAGTCCTTCCAGTGAAGAACTTTCATATCGAAGGGGTTAGAGCCCAGTAGGTAAATGTCTTTCTCAAATGGGCATCAAAAACAAATCTGAGATGTGCCATTTATTTCTGTTGCCTAACAAATATATGGCCTTGGTAATTTATGTTGATTAAAAGTTTTCTGCCACCACTTATGACAGCCATGCTTGGCAAGTGACAGCGTTTAGGGAGCAGTTTGTGCACATTCCATATCAATGTTACGGAATCTGTAAAGCAGATGGACTCTCTCTGCTGCTGCAGTTTCAACACCCCTGTGGCCCTTTTTTGTCAAAGACATGCATTGCACAAACATCCTGATTGCCTCTGTCATCAAGGAAATCAATAATATCCCAAGTGCTCGGCCAGAGCCCTTCTCAGTCTCATTTCTGTGATGGAGGCACGTGAGCAGGAGATGCTCACAGGGACACTGGCCAGGTGCTCCAGCATCCTGTGGATGAAAGAATCTGCTCAATAGTTTTGTCAAGGAACATATTCAACAACAAGATCCTATGAACAAAGAGAAGAAACACTGTGCTTCTACTGTAAATTTGGATAGCTGAGCAAATGAGATGAAGGTCCTATAGGTGAGTGTATTTGCCATTTCATATGCACAACTCTGTTGCTTCTTAATGGCCCTACTCTCCACAGCAGAGCTTAAGATTTCCCAGTTGACTTTATTGCTATATTTATCCTACTAAATATAGAGAATACTTGACTCAGATTTGTAGACTGCCAGTGCACTATTTCTCACAAGACATCCATGCTAGCAAATACAATTTATGCCCTGGAGTAAAGCCATGCAGAGTGTCTGGGGATGAAACCCCGGGAATGCCCTTGGGGTTCTCCCAGCAAAGTTCTGAGGGACACCGAGGCACGGACAGGGCATTTCCCTGCCCATACAGACACCCCCAGCCTCCATCACCAGGGACAGTCTTACTCTATTAAGTGAAATTTCCCTAATCTAATTCTGGTAATGACATTTCCAACATTTCTAATTGTATAATTATCCACTAGACTGGTGACAGGGGAGGGTTATTTTTAATTGGATGGTAGCTTTTGGTGTGTGTATTCACTTAATTCTGATTAATATTTCTCACTATAGTAAATACAGGTTTACTGAAGCAGTTGGTTTTTCCTTCCTTGCAGAGCTGAGTGTTCTGCCTCCCTAATTCCAGCTCCTAGAGATCCCTGGTAGACATTTGTCCTTTTAGGGTGGAACACCAGGCCAGCTTCTCTGCTTTACCTGTCCCTTTTAGGATGGAACAAAACAGACTGGCCAAAAAGGCAATTTCTGCTCTTTGGTAATATTGAGGAGAGTTTGTTCCTTTGCCTTGCTTGGGTTGGAGCAGCACAGGGAGGAGTAGCACTGCAATTACTCTCTTTGATGCAGATTTCCTAGGAGAAGCCCTTATTGTGGCAAAGTGATATGCATGGGAAGTACCCTAAGCAACCAGAATTTGTAGGATTACAAATCTGCTTTCAGCATCAGGCCCTTGAACTCTAGCCTGCTTCATGTCTTTGGACCTATACAGCCAGTAAAACTACTCTAGAACTGTGAGAATGAAGTGCAATTCCTCACTGAAATAAATTTTGTCTTTCAAAAAAGAAAAAAAAATTGTTAAAAGCACTTAACACTGGTACAGTATTCCCTTAATTATAAATTCAGGTTTTCTTCTTTTTTTAAAATAAGGAACTCAGAATGGAAAAAGCATTATATGTAAGTTTCTTTTGCTTTTCAGCTGTGGTAGTTTCTAAACACACTAAAAATTGGGGTATCTTTAACAAGTTGCAGCACCTTGCTGTTTTTTACTTTTCTTTAAAAATTAGATGAAAAAGAAAATAATAATGTCTTAGCCAAAGCATGTACTATACATTAACATTAGCACAATTCCAAAGGTCTCCTTTATTAACACACCCTTAGGGAGTGCACATGATTAACAAGGTAAAGAGACTTTTCACACTCTGTAGAAGGGTGTTGATTCTTCTAGCTGGAAAAACACTTCATCTATCTACAAATATATGGCAAAAATGACAACAATAAACAAGAAACACCCATATAGTCCTATATGTGATGTTTTGCTGTTTTTCCTAACTCAACTGATAAAAAGAGAGGCAGTCATAAAATACCATGAAGCCATTAATTCAAGCACATAAGCATAAAACTCTGCAAGCACTTGAGCATAAAAATTCTGGGGGAAAAAAAAAGCTTTAGCTGTTACAGTACTGCTCCTCCTGTCCATCCATTTGTCCAGTAAAGAAGGGAAACTGCTTTATAATTTGAGAAACAACTACCAAATTGTAGGCTGTTACATTAAATGTTTCTTTGTAAAAGTCCAGGTACATGAGGGCATTTGTAGAATTAAGTTACATACCAAAGTGAACATATACAAAATAAGTTCTTCTAGAAATCACAAATGCCAATATTTACTTGGCTGTGGTTCAGGGTGGGGCCTTTACTCACAGGAGCTGAGAGCTTGAGGGATTCCACAACACCTGGAGGGAAAGGTGACAGAGCCACACGGGAATTGAAGGAGAGCTCAGGAGCGCAAACACACTGCAGAAAAATTCCTCTGCCACAGAATCACTGCCTGATCAAAACTGTGACTCAGCCTCTGACCACTGGCACAGCACTTTTTGGGTGTTCCTAGTTCCTTTTTTTTTATTCAGCTTAGGAAAACTGATAACATTTCTCCCTACCTGTGACACAAGGTAATTCTTCTAAAAATAATGCAAAATCCACAAAACTCTTTTCCTAACTCAGGGAACTAATCCTCAATGTCCAGCTGTGGGTGCTTTGATACCAAGATACACCTCTCCAATATAAAATATACATTTCTCAAGAATAGATTTTATAAGAACAGCAGGGCTTTCCTCTCCACCTGTACCACTCTGGTAATTCAGTCAGTTGCAGAATAGGTGGGGATGGCTCACCATTTCCTGGTCTGGTCAAGTACTTTTTAAGCATTTAGGAATAATTAGGCAGTGGTTTAAAAATTAAAACGTCTTTGCTTTTTTAGAATAGCAGATGCCTGAGTGTAGTGTGCCCCTTCCAAGCAGGAATTGGAGCAGAGCTGAGGTGGCTGCGCTTCTGGAGGAGATCACAACGTTCAGCAGCAGCTGCCAGGCGGGAGAACGGCACCAGTGGGTCACTCCCTGCCGGGAGGATCCGAGCCACAGCCCACCAGTGACTGCAGCACTTTGTGTCCCCTGTGTTTTCATCCTCACAGCTTCCCTCAGCCCTCTCTAGAGAGCAGCAGTAATGGCTGGGAAGTTTGCAAAACTAACACGCTTTTCTCCTCTCCTGGTAGGAACAGAAAAGATTCACTAGGAGCAAAGGTCAGGCACTGGGGCACTTCTTGCTTTTAAGCAGCAAGTGTTTCCACATCCTTCCATCTGAGAACATAAAATAGCAGCCAGACTTAAGCAATTAATCTTCATTTCAGAAGTAGTTATGTGGTTCAGAAGGAAAGAGCTTTTCTGAAGGAGCTCATGTGGACCTGCCTTGGGAACATGCCCACAGACTCACACAAAGGAGAACGGTCACAGTCCAGGTATTTCTGACACAGAATCTCCCTTTGGACATAAAGGGAAATCAGGTAAATAGATTTTAAAGAAAAAAAAATGAGATCAATGGAAGAATAAAGAATAAAATATTACCCTAGCAAGTTTATAAACTGCCTGTTTCAAAAAGAATCAAACAATTGTACTCTTTTAAAGTCTAGTTTGGTTTAAGCATGTTGCCATCATCCTGCCCCTCTGCAGTCTGTGAATAAGCACACACATAACCTGCAGTTCTCACTCTCCCCTTTCTGACAGCCAAGAGAGCTTTTTTAAATAATTTATGAAAAGGTAGAATATTGTCTAATGCTGAATCTTATTAAATACTTTGTTAGAAAAAACCTGAACACAGTTTGAAGCTGGAAAGATATTTTCCTTTTCAGGACTTCTGTATAAATTCTCTATCCCCTCATAGTCCATCCTGTGCTTAAAAGATAATGAATCAGATAGTGGGATAAGGAAAAGAGAGGGAGTTATACCAAGGAGGAGAGACACTCAGTTACCCAGATAGTGTAGCTGCCTGTCTCTGTGAAGTTGTTAACTTTAAGGATTTTAAAAAAATCTCTAATAAGGATGTTAAATAAATTTCAATACTTACTGTGGCCAAAAATGTCAAGCACTGATATAAAAGAGCAGTTATAGGGCAAGTTTCAGTGTTTCTGCACTGTGTCTTTCACATGTAATTGTTTGGTATTTATTTATCCTCTGAGACAGCTGTCCCACTCACTTAGAGACATGCCAAACCCCATGTAATCCTCTTCTGCTGTGTGTCAATTTATACAGAGATGTGAAGTTAACCTCAGTTCACTGTGTCACTTTGTAGATGCTGTAATTCCCCTTTTGGATGTTTTCCTTGGCTTGCCACATCACACATACCTGTACCTATCAAATCCTATCAAAGGAGTGTAAGGGCTGGATGTACCACTGAGGACAGGGCATACAGAAATAATAGTGCTTTTTCTAGAGAATATAGATGAAGGATTTAATATACAGATACATTTATAGGTACTAATCACATTTTCCAAAATGTTATTCTGTTTGGGCAGCAGCATTTCAAAGCTACAGGAGACAGTAGTAAACAGCCTTATCATACCACGAACTACATTTTTTTTATCAGGTCATGATGCTGCACATAGATGCAGAACTCTCGTCTTTCCAGTTACAAGGATATAGTATTCCACGTGAAACTTCTCCTTAGATGAACTACTCAGAGATTCTATTCTGCTATCATTATAATAATGATCAATAAATTCAAATTTTAGGTGAAATGTGGGTTTTGTACAACATGTATTAATGAGGAGGGGAAAGATTGATCACACATTTTCATACCAAGTTTTGTAACTACCGATCTTAGCTGAAGCGACACTGTGCTACAACACACCCATGGAATTCCAGAGAACAGATCTTTTCAGTTTGGCTAAGACCAAGAGATGCATACAAGTATAATGATGCGAGCCTAAGAGCCTTTCCCAATGGAAAAAGTCATGGAACGCCTCCCCCATATACCCACTCATCCTACCAAGAAAAATGAAAAACTCTTGTTGAGCGCATCTCTTTCGTCATTCTGCAGTATTTCTGTACATAATATCAAGACTCAAGGTTGCTATTTTTTTCCTTTACTACGCCACCAGCACAGGAACTCCTGCGCTCAAGTTAACGCTCGGCAGGAATGTGCGTAAGCGACTCCTCTCGGGTGATACAACAGATCCCAGCAGTGACAAAGAACCTGTTCAAGCTGTTACTGGGGAATTGATACCCAGCTATGCCAAAAGGAGAGCAGCATGGTCCAGAATGAACGTGGGAACCGAATTTGAAATCCCCTGGGGCTCAGCCCATGCGCTGAGCCCACTCGGTGTGAGCTCTGAGCAGGTTGTGTCGGGAGAGTCCGCGCTGCCAGGGCTCAGGTGGAAGAGGGAGATTTCACACCATTTAACCAGTCACCAGTGCAGGAAACCAAATCTTGCACTCTGGATCCTGGTTCATGTCAAGGAACTGTAGAAGTCAGCAGAGCTGTACCTGAGGGAGGGGATGGAAAGATTTGGTCCTGATAGCTTTGAACCCCAGGAGTAGCAGAGGCACAGAAAACAGCAGTACTGTTCAGAGAGCCTTTTTAATATTGAAGAACATTTCTTTCCTGGATTAATTTATTAGGACTTCTGTTTTTCAGTTTATGCAGTAGCAAGCTTCTTATCTCCTTCAAGCTCCAAACTTTTCCTAATCTGGTGTAGGCCAGGTAGTGCAAAAAAATATGATCAAACTTTTTTGTGTTGCTTTAGCTACAGGTGTGTATAGGGCAGAAGACCTACATTTTTCCCCAAAATGCCTTTCTGCTCTAAGACAAGGAATCCATGCAAACTCCATGTCCAATGGCAGCCGTGATGGGGCAGTCAGAGCATTTACCAAAGGATTAAAGCTGGATAAAACTTCTAGGCACATCCATGTGCTGCTCTCTGTCATCATTTTCCCTCTTTTAACTTCAGCAAATTATAGGTGTTTTGGCGGAACATTTTCCAAGGAGCAAGTGAGTTGCGCTGATGTATCTCATTTATTTGCTAATGAGATGTGTAATTCCTAAGTGCCATTTTGAAAATGTACCTCATACTGTTTAAGTATCCCTGTGTTCTCTAAGGCAGTTCCCCTGAACCTTGAAATGAGCTGGTAGAAGAAATCAGGACTTCATGCTTTCTGGGGAAAACCTAAATCACACAGAACTGTATCAAAGTAACAACTGGTGTAGGCAGGGAAAGATTATAATGGTGAGAGGCTGAGAACTTTATTTCAGACTCCTGAGTAATTGCAACAAAAAGAAAATCTCAGTGACATGAGGCTGAGAAAAGGCGAAAGTGAATATGCTGCCATTTATGTATTTTTAAATGGAACAGGCAGTTCAGAAATTGAATGGTTGTGCACAGCTGGCAAAGTGTGCCCAGAAAAATAATCAAAGAAAAGAGGAAAGGGAGAGGAAATTGAGGGACAGAGAAAGAGAGGAAGATTACAAGTAAAATCACCACAATGGAAATACAGGGGAACTAATGTGGAAGATGCACTACCTCATAAAAGATAACTAAAGGAGCTGGAAATAGAAGCAAACAAAAATAAAGTAATGCTATTAAGTAATCTGACAGTAGTTACTACTTCGCTTATTGGTTAAGTGGGTTTACACAGTAAATACAATTTTATACATAAACAAATTGAAACATTTTGGCTTGGTAGTATTAAAAAAGACAGTGACACCTGAAAGCTGAATTTGACATGTGCACTATGCACTTCATTCAAAGTGTCTTCTCTTCTGATGTGCCACTGTTGCTAAAACAGCTTGCCCAAAAATGGCAGCAATCACAGGAGAAGTGATAATAATTAATAGCACTGATGTAATTACATGATGTCTATTTCTTTAGTAAGAACTAAAATGTCAGTAGGAACAAAGACTTTACAATAGCTGTTTAAACTAGTTAAATAAGTTGAATTAAGAGTGCTTGGAAAGAAACTTCTTAGTATGAGTATTATGGGTAACTGTACATGGCTTGAACAACTTCTTCAGTTCCTGCATCACCTCAATGATCCAGTCCTCTGAGCATGGCCCCTCTCCTGGGGACCTCCAGCTGGCTTTGGAGGTTACCTTGGATAACCATCCAGAGAGATTCCAGAGCCATCAAGAGAGATTTTGGGAAGTGGAGATAAAGTATCAGCAGATTTGAAGCTATTTTGGTGATGAGGCCAAGACACCCGAAGGAATCTGTCTCTGAAATCACAGCTTCCTTCCAGACTCTGGTATCACCATCACCATCATCATCATCAGCCTTATGTGAGTTCCCCCCATAAAATTGGCCTAGAGCACTGTAACAATCTTAGAGAAACAGAATTGCTGAGAAAGTTGTCTCCTCTAATTCACATTAGTCCAAGTCTGCCCACACAGTGAAATTAAGTAATGATATGTTTTTAAATTGCATAAAAGGAAAAAAAAAATCAAACTTGTACTTGTGAATTTGGAAATGATAAATACAGTAGATTGAAATGAAAATATGTTTATCCCCTTCTATGCGCCATTTGCTGGCTGTTCTCATACATGTAACTTACCCTGATGGAAATCTGCAAAACTAAAGTCAGGCATGTTTTCTCACAGCACACTTTTTAAAAACAACTGCCTGGAAGGTTAGTCCTTCCCAAGGGCTAATTAGGAGTTAAACTATGCTGAGAACTTAGCTTTGTAAATTATAGCTATTGTATGCTATTAAATACCAATTACTAGGGTAAGCTGATTCCTACCACATATTTATTAAGGGTAATTTACAAGGTGTATTGTAGGGATTATTGAAAATTTTTAAAAATGGAATAACTATGATTATTAATAAAGGATCCTGACAACAAAGAAATACCTCCTGTTCTTCACTAAGACCATGAAGTTCATTAAATGTTTCCAAGGAGACTGGGCCTGCTCTAACAGAGACAGCAGTAGTGTTTTCCAGCTGTTGCACTGGCTCCGAAGGGTCTCAGTTGCTCAGGGATGCTGGACAGTGACAGTGCGGCAGTTTTCCTGTACAGTCTCTTCCCTCTCTGTGGCTGTCACTTCTGCCTGCATTTGGTGATATTTTGCTGCCTTCCAAAGTTCATATTTCTGCAACAGGGGAAACCAGCCTGAAGGAAATGCCTCAAGAAGTTAGCTGACAAGTAAGGGCTTAGGAAATTCCAATGTCATAGATAGAAACTTATGTCCAAAGTCCACTGTCAGAGCAGATGTTCAGTATTTGTTCAGTTTACATATGATGATTTGAGGACACAGATGACTGCCATTTTGTCATTTACAAGCAACTCCCAACACCTACCATAGCTGTTCACAAGAAAAATTTCAGGGAGCTAATTTTTTCATTTTCTTGTTCATTTTGTTCTTCTTTTGTTGTTATGACCTTTAAAAAATATTATCTGTGTGGTTTTCATTTGCTGCCTCATGAGTTGTCCTCTCATTTGTCTTTCTTTCCTTCCTACATCCTTCTCAATCTCTACACAACATTGTAAGTGGGTGCATTCCTCTCCTTTTTTTGTTGGCCTTCCTTGAAACATATTTTCCTAACATTTGGTTTTCTATTAGCCTATGTCCCTGAAAACACCAGCAACATGATTAATCAGCTACTGATCTTTTTCTCCTGTTCCCTTTACTAAAACATTTGGAAAACAATTCTCTGCTGCCCTGGCGACTCCTCTCCAACTTGGAGCTGGCAGCTCGAGTTGTTTTTCCAAGGGTAATTCATCTCCTTGCTTTCTATGCACAGTTACTAACAAATCAATCAAACTCCTACCTCTGAATTGAGGAGAGGCCTCAGACGGCAGGCGACACTATTGCAACTTGTATCAAAAAGGGACATGCAAAAAAGAGACAGAACTACTCCCTCGTTTCGTTTGAAAGGAAAGAGCTATTTATTTAAGTCTACAACTTCCTGGAAAACCGACACATACTTTAGAAATACCACGATTTCTTTGGTCTAGTAATATCTAAATTTACCACTATGTTTTTGGGGGACCTGGGCAGAAAGATGAATCTCTAGGATGAAATCTTGGTTATGATAAATTTGTTAAACAACTGGTTATAAATATCAGTACAATTAGGGAACATTTTGTCTACCTGCACATTATGTAGATATGGAAAAATAATTACATTTTAGGTGGGATGATTACTGTAGGTGACAGAATATGTTTCCTTTTTGTCATCAGTCAAGTCAAAGTTGTAGGGAACTTAATGCATTTCACTATAATATTAGTACACTAACATTAAGAAACCATTAAATAAAAACGTTTCTCTGAGGTATTAATTAGAGAGGCTTTGATTTATGCTCCTAAACCCTTTTACAATTTTTTTTTTTATAAAGGTCATTTTGTGAAGAGCTGAATGTTTTCAATTCTGGATGTAACAACCGGCAGCTAAGTGGAGAAAGAAACAAAATTTAAAAAAAACCCCAAAAAAACCCCAGAAATAAAAAGGTATTTTTCAGCAGCCTTTATACAGTGCTTCTTCAAATATACAGAGTGTGGGACAAATAAATGCAATGCTCCCCTGCCTCCTGTCAGCTATTTGTAAGGGCAAACCCCATGATCTCTGACAAACTTGGGAGCTTTTTGCTCTTCACAGGCACTCCAGTGCGCAGCAGGCCCGGGGAAGCTGCATTGCCTCCTTGCCCGGCAGCCGGGCGGGCAGGGCCGGGGCCCGGAGAAGGAGCCGGGAGCCCCCGAGGGCTGGGCAGCCTCTGCTGCCCCGCAACAGCCCTGCGGGGGCTCCCTCACAGCGGGGCCAAGCCGTGGCAGCGGCGCTGCAGGGCGCTCTGTCCTTCCAGCCCTCTCCTTGTTCCTCCGGGAGAGAAGCGGAGGCAGCGGGGGCCGAGCGCGGCCCCGGCTCCCCGCGGAGCCCGTGTGAGCGTGCCCGTGTGAGGGCACAGCCGCTCACAATCTGTGCCGGGGCACTCACACGCGGTGCCGGGGCACTCACACGCGGTGCTGGGCACTCACACTCGGTGCTGGGCACTCACAC